>JAEPBF010000296.1:0-147075 GCA_019739055.1 Passiflora organensis
TCTATAAGCACACAGGCAAGCACAAGTACAATACTATAACACGGTATCCTCAATCATGTCAGAACACAATTAGCTTTTTCAATTCACATATCATATGCAATTCGGGCACTTAAAACCTAACTCAAGGGTTCGTTATAACCTATAGGATTCATATCTAACTCCGCAATTACTTGCACATATCCTACAATCAATTCGCATGCAATAATAACAAGATCATGCATCGAAAACAACAAACAAACAACACGGATCTATGAAGAAACTTATGAGGCATAGATCCTAACTTTCTTCTCTCTAAAAAAAAATTATTCCTTTGCCTTTATTTAATAATTCCAAACCACCTATAGTATCACCAGGCAAATGCAAAACCAAACTAAGCATTTATACTTAAGAAAAAGTTGAATACCCTATTTCTTCACCAATTTAACTCAAGAAACCTATCAGAAACCGGTGGTCAAATGCCGCAGGTGCCTTCCCTTTTGATGTGTGATAGCCAAGAAATTAACAAGATTCAACCTGAATTACCACCCATCTTAACTATGTATATTTCGGCACTAAGCATAGGACCCAAGATAGTTTATGATTTCATGCTAGCAAGGTGTAAAGGTTGTGATTTCATGCTAACAAAGAGGGATTAAATGTTTATAACTTATACAATCAAAAGAAAGAAGATCGGAATCCAATAGGTTCATCAATTGATCAAGATAGGCAACAGTAGGGCAAGGGTAGAGCATACTGATTTCATGTATTGAAAAGATTCAAGGGATGAATTTATGAGTTTATAATATGAATAGATGCCAAACAATCATATGAACAAGAGAAAACACTACAGAAATTAATTGAAGATAGAATCACACAATCTTAAACCCTAATCCCATCGAAATTCGACTTATCTTAAGACAAAGAAACACTAACTTCTTAATGAAAAATAAAATATTTATGGAAAGCAGATCAAGAGAACTTTCCAACAAGATATTATTCGCAAGACAAAGGAAGAGAGAGTTAAGGTATTTTGAAGTTTAAGCAGATTTTAGCATTTCCGACAATATTCGATTTAACTTTTGACAGAGAAACAACTAACCTAAAAATGGAAAAAAAAATGGTCTCATACGGAGTGAATAAAATATCAACAGAAGTCTTTTAATAAAATCAATGATCCACAACTCACAAGTCCAATAAGAATCCAAACATCCAGTAAGTTAATTCCCATAATAAAAAAGAAACAATTAAAAGAGAAACTTTGAAAACCAAAAAAATAGTCCAATCATAATTCATGTTATATGCACAAGCAATCAAGGAACAGGTATGCTAATGTGATGCAATATTGCCCCGTCGTGCAGCCTTTATCCCACATACTGGTACCACAGACAGTGGATATACCTAAACCTTAAAAATGGTGAATACAACAGGATGAGATTACAAGAATCTTAGTAGGGTCACAACATCATAAGATCTACAAAAATCTTAAAAACAAATCTTCCGAACAACATTAGATCAATCCTACATATCTATAGGTATCACACAATTAAAAATTCAATCAAAGGGATAGAGCCGAAACGAAGGCTGATAGTGGACTGCAAACACTTCCGAAAATCAGAAGTACACAGGCTGGTAAAACTTATTAGATTGCTTTCGGTAATAGGAAAAAGAAAGGTCGTCCTCTTCCCCTTGTGTTGTCCAAGGCTTACTGCACAAAGGGTAAAAGGTTAGCACACAAGCTAATCAGTAAGGCTATTCATTCTGCCACACAAGCACAAGATATCCCAAGCCACACAAGGACAAGGGTATCCCAAACTACACAAGGACAACGGTAACCCAAACCACACAAGGATAACGACATCCTGCCACACAATGACAAGACTTCTTGCCATATAAGGACTAGTCATCCAGCACGCCCATGCTGGGGTTTGCCACCCATACAACTCCCATACCGGTAAGAGCCTCCCCTCTCCCAAGGAGCATCAGCACTTAACCCCAACGGTTATCGGAACAGAATACTGACACACAAACATCTATAAGCACACAGGCAAGCACAAGTACAATACTATAACAGGGTATCCTCAATCATGTCAGAACACAATTAGCTTTTTCAATTCACATATCTTATGCAATTCGGGCACTTAAAACCTAACTCAAGGGTTCGTTATAACCTATAGGATTCATATCTAACTCCGCAATTCTTGCACATATCCTACAATCAATTCGCATGCAATAATAACAAGATCATGCATTGAAATCAACAAACAAACAACACGGATCTCTGCAGAAACCGATGAGGCATAGATCCTAACTTTCTTCTCTCTGAAAAAGAAACTATTCCTTTGCCTTTATTTAATAATTTTATACCACCTATAGTATCATCAGGCAAAGACAAAACCAAACTAAACATTTATACTCAATAACCATTTTAGTACCCTATTTCCTTACCAATTTAACTCACGAAACCTATCACAAACCGGTGGTCAGATGCCGCAGTTGCCTTCCCTTTTGATGTGTAATAGCCAAGAACTAAACAAGATTTAACCTGAGTTACCACCCAATTTCACTATGTATATTTCGGCACTAAGTATAGGACACAAGATAGTTTATGATTTCATGCTAGCAAGGGGTAAGGGCTGTGATTTCATGCTAACAAAGAGGGATTAAATGTTTATAACTTATACAATCAAAAGAAAGAAGATCGGAATCCAGTAGGTTCATCAATTGATCAAGATAGGCAAAAATAGGGCAAGAGTAGAGCATTCTGATTTCATGTATAGAAAAGATTCAAAGGATGAATTCATGAGTTTATAACATAAATAGATGTCAAACAATCATATGAACAAGAGAAAACACTACAGAAATCAATTGAAGACAGAATCACACAATCTTAAACCCTAATCCCGTCAAAATTCGACTTATATTAGGACAAAGAAAAACTAACCTCCTGATGCAAAATAAAATATTTATGCAAAACGAATCAAGAGAGCTTTCCAACAAGATATTGTTCTGAAGACAAAGGATGTGAGAGTTATGGTATTTTGAAATTTAAATAGATTTTAATAATTCCGCCGAAATTCAATTTACCTTTTAACAAAGAAACAATTAACCAAAAAATGAAAAAAAAAATGATATCATACGGAGTGAATAAAATATCAGCAGAAATCGTTAAATAAAATCAATGAATCCATAGCTCACAAGTCCAATAAGAATCCAAACATCTAGTAAGTTAATTCCCATAATAAAACGGAAACAAGTAAAGGAGAAACTTTGCAAACCAAAAAATTAGTCCAATCATATTTCATGTTATATGCACAATCAATCAAGGAACAAGTATGCTAATGTGATGAGATATTGCCCCGTCGTGCAGCCTTTATCTCACACACTGGTACCACAGACAGTGGATGTACCTAAGCCTTAAAAATGGTGAATACAACATGATGAGATTACAAGAATTTCAGTAGGGTCACAACATCATAAGATCTACAAAAATCTTTAACACAAATCTATCGAACAACATTAGATCATTCCTATATATCTATAGGTATCACGCAATTAAAAAATTAATCAAAGGGATAGAGCTGAAACTAAAAGGCTGATAGTGGACTGCAAACACTTCCGAAAATCAGAAGTACACAGGCAGGTAAAACTCATCAGATTGCTCTCGGTAATAGGAAAAAGAAAGGTCGTCCCCTTCCACCTGTGTTGTCCAAGGCTTATTGCACAAATGGTAAAAGGTTAGCACACAAGCTAATCAATAAGCCTATTCATCCTGCCACACAAGGAAAAGACATCCCAAGCCACACAAGGACAAGGGTATCCAAAACCACACAAGGATAACAACATCCTGCCAAACAATGACAAGACTTCTAGCCACATATGGACTAGTTATCCAGCACGCCCATGCTGGGGTTTGCCACCCATACAACTCCCATACCAGTAAGAGCCTCTCCTCTCCCAAGGAGCATCAGCTCTTACCCTGAATGGCCATCGGAACAAAATCCTGACACACAAACATGTATAAGCACTCACAGGCAATCACAAGTACAATACTGTAACAGGGTATCCACAATCATGTCAGAAAAAAATTAGCTTTTTCAATTCATATTTCATATGCAATTCGGGCACTTAAAACCTTACTTAAGGGATTGGTATAACCTATAGGATTCATATCTCAATCCGCAATTCTTGCACATATCCTACAATCAATTCGCATACAATAGTAACAAGAGCATGCTTCGAAAACAACAAACAAACAACACGGATCTCTGCAGAAACCAATGAGACATAGATCCTAATTTTCTCCTCTCTGAAAAAGAAACTATTCCTTTTCTTTTATTTAATAATTCCAAACCACCTATAGTACCACCAGGCAAATACAAAACCAAACTAAGCATTTATACTCAATAACCAATTGAATACCCTATTTCCTCACCAATTTAACTCACCAAACCTATAAGAAACCGGTGGTCAGATGTCGCAGGTGCCTTCCCTTTTGATGTGTGATAGCCAAGAACTTAACAAGATTCAACCCGAATTACCACCCAATTTAACTATGTATATTTCGGCAATAGGGATAGGACACAAGATAGTTTATGGTTTCATGATAGCAAGGTGTTTCATGCTAACAAAGAGGGATTAAATGTTTATAACTTATACAATCAAAAGAAAGAAGATCGGAATCGAATAGGTTCATCAATTGATCATGATAGGCTAAAATAGGGCAAACATAGAGCATATGATTTCGTGTATAGAAAAGATTCAAAGGATGAATTCATGAGTTTATAACGTTAATAGATGCCAAACAATCATATGAGCAAGAGAAACAACTACAGAAATCAATTGAAGACAGAATCACACAATCTTAAACCCTAATCCAGTCGAAATTCGACTTATCTTAAAACAAAGAAAAATTAACCTCCTGATAAAAAATAAAATATTTATGGAAATCGGATCAAAAGAGCTTTCCAAGAAGCTATTATTCGCAAGACAAAGGATGAGAAAGTTATGGTATTTTGATGTTTAAACAGATTTTAGCAATTCCGTCAAAATTCGATTTAACTTTTAAAAAATAAACAACTAACCTAAAAATGAAAAAAAAAAAGGTATCATACGGAGTGAATAAATTATCAACGGAAGTCTATAAATAAAATCAATGAATTCACAGATCACAAGTCCCATACGAATCCAAACATCCAGTAAGTTAATTCCTATAATAAAAGGGAAACAAGTAAAGAAGAAACTTTGATAACCAAAAAAATAGTCCAATCATAATTCATGTTATATGCACAAGCAATCAAGGAACAGGCATGCTAATGTGATGCGATATTACCCCGTCGTGCAGCCATTAACTCACATATTGGTACCACAGACAGTGGATGTACCTAAGCCTTAAAAATGGTGAATACAACAGGATGAGATTACAAAAATCTTTGTAGGGTCACAACATCATAAGATCTACAAAAATCTTAAACGCAAATCTCCCGAACAACATTAGATCATTCCAACATATCTATAGGTATCACGCAATTAAAAAATCAATTAAAGGGATAAAGCCGAAACTAAGGCTGATAGTGGACTGCAAACATTTCCGAAAATCAGAAATACACAGGCAGGTAAAACTCATCAGATTGCTCTCGATAATAGGAAAAAGAAAGGCCGTCCTGTTCCCCTTGTGTTATCCAAGGCTTACTGCACAAAGGGTAAAAGGTTAGAACACAAGTTAATCAGTAAGCCTATTCATCATACCACACAAGGACAAGACATCCTAAGCCACACAAGGATATGGGTATCCGAAATCACACTAGGACAAGGGTATCCCAAACCAAACAAGAACAAGGGTATCCCAAACCACACAAGGACAAGGGTATCCCAAACCACACAAGGATAACGACATCCTGCCACACAATAACAAGACTTCTAGCCACATAAGAACTAGTCATCCAGCACGCACATGCTGGGGTTTGCCACCTATACAATTCCTATACCAGTAAGAGCCTCCCCTCTCCAAAAGAGCATCAGCGCTTACCCCGAATGGCCATCGGAACAGAATCCTGACACACAAACATGAATAAACACACACAGGCAAGCATAAGTACAATACTATAACAGGGTATCCACAATCATATCATAACACAATTAGCTTTTCAATTCACATATCATATGCAATTCGGGCATTTAAAACCTAACTCAAGGGTTTGGTATAACCTATAGGATTCATATCTCAATCCGCAATTCTTGCACATATCCTACAATCAATTTGCATGCAATAATAACAAGATCGTGCATTGAAAACAACAAACAAACAACATGGATCTCTGCAGAAACCGATGAGGCATAAATCCTACCTTTCTTCTCTCTGAAAAAGAAACTATTCCTTTGCCTTTATTTAATAATTCCAAACCACCTATAGTATCACCAGGCAAAGACAAAACCAAACTAAGCATTTATACTCAATAACTAATTGAATACCCTATTTCCTTACCAATTTAACTCACAAAACCTATCACAAACCGGTGGTCAGATGCCGCAGGTGCCTTCCCTTTTGATGTGTGATAGCCAAGAACTTAACAAGATTCAACCTGATTTACCACCCAATTTAACTATGTATATTTCGGCATAAATCAAAGGACAGAAGATAGTTTATGATTTCATTCTAGCAAGGTGTAAGGGCTGTGATTTCATACTAACAAAGAGGGATTAAATGTTTATAACTTATACAATCAAAAGAAAGAAGATCGGAATCCAATAGGTTCATCAATTGATCAAGATTGGCAAAAATATGGCAAGGGTAGAGCATACTGATTTCATGTATAGAAAAGATTCAAAGGATGAATTCATGAGTATTCAACATAAATAAATGCCAAACAATCATACGAACAAGAGAAACAATTACATAAAACAATTGAAGACAGAGTCACAATCTTGAACCTTAATCCCGTCGAAATTCGACTTATCTTAAGACAAAGAAAAACTAACCTCCTGATGAAAAATAAAATATTTATGCAAAACGGATCAAGAGAGCTTTCCAACAAGCTATTACTCGCAAGACTAAGGATGAGAGAGTTATGGTATTTTGAAGTTTATGCAGATTTTAGCAATTCCGTCGAATTTTGATTTAACTTTTAACAAAGAAACAGCTAACCTAAAAATGAAAAAAAAAATGGTATCATATGAAGTGAATAAATTATCAGCGGAATTCTGACACACAAACATGTATAAGCACACACAGGCAAGCAAAAGTACAACACTATAACAGGGCATCCTCAATCATGTCAGAACACAATTAGCTTTTTCAATTCACATAACATATTCAATTCGGGCACTTAAAACCTAACTCAAAGGTTTGGTATAACCTTTAGGATTCATATCTCAATCCGCAAAGACAAAACCAAACTAAACATTTATACTCAATAACCAATTGAATACCCTATTTCCTTACCAATTTAACTCACCAAACCTATCATAAACCGGTGGTCCGATGCGCAGGTGTCTTCCCTTTTGATGTGTGATAGCCAGGAATTTAACAAGATTCAACTTGAATTACCACCCAATTTAACTATGTATATTTCGGCACTAAGCATAGGACACAAGATAGTTTATGATTTTATGCTAGCAAGGTGTAAGGGTTGGGATTTCATGCTAACAAAGAAGGATTAAATGTTTATAACTTATACAATCAAAAGAAAGAAAATCTGAATCCAATAAGTTCATCAATTGATCAAGATAGGCAAAAATAGGGCAAGGGTAGAGCATACTGATTTCATGTATAGAAAAGATTCAAAGGATGAATTCATGAGTTTATAACATGAATAGATGCCAAACAATCATACGAACAAGAGAAACAATTATAGAAATCAATTGAAGACAGAATCACACAATCTTGAACCCTAATCCCGTCGAAATTCGACTTATCTTATGACAAAGAAAAACCAACCTCCTGATGAAAAATAAAATATTTATGGAAAGCGGATCAAGAGAGCTTTCCAACAAGCTATTATTCGTAAGACAAAGGATGAGAGAGTTATGGTATTTTGAAGTTTAAGCATATTTTAGTAATTCCGTCGAATTTTGATTTAACTTTTAACAAAGAAACAACTAACCTAAAAATGAAAAAAAAAATGGTTTCATACGAAGTGAATAAATTATCAGCGGAATTTTTTAAATAAAACCAATGAATCCACAGCTCACAAGTCCCATAAGAATCCAAACATCCAGTAAGTTAATTCCCATAATAAAACGGAAACAAGTGAAAGAGAAACTTTGAAAACCAAAAAAATAGTCCAATCATAATTCATGTTATATGCACAAGTAATGAAGGAACAGGTATTCTAATGTGATTCGATATTGCCCCATCGTGCAGCCTTTATCTCACATACTGGTACCACAGACAGTGGATATACCTAAGCCTTAAAATGGTGAATACAACAGGATGAGATTACAAGAATCTCAGTAGGGTCACAACATCATAAGATCTACAAAAATCTTAAACACAAATCTCCCGAACAACATTAGATCATTCCTACATATCTATAGGTATCACGCAATTAAAAAATCAGTCAAAGGATAGAGCTGAAACTAAGGCTGATAGTGGACTGCAAACACTTCCGAAATCAGAATTACACAGGCAGGTAAAACTCATCAGATTGCTCTCGGTAATAGGAAAAAGAAAGGTCGTCCCCTTCCCCTTGTGTTGTCCAAGGCTTACTGCATAAAGGGTAAAAGGTTAGAACACAAGCTAATCAGTAAGCCTATTCATCCTGCCACACAAGGACAAGACATCCCAAGCCACACAACGACAAAGATATCCCAAATCACACTAGGACAAGGGTATCCCAAACCACACAAGAACAAGGGTATCCCAAACTACACAAGAACAAGGGTATCCAAACCACAAAAGGATAATGACATCCTGCCACACAATGACAAGAGTTTTAGCCAAATAAGGACTAGTCATCCAGCACGTCCATGCTGTGGTTTGCCACCAATACAACTCTCATACCAGTAAGAGCCTCCTCTCTCCCAAGAAGCACTAGCGCTTACCCCGAATGGCCATTGGAACAGAATCCTGACACACAAACATGTATAAGCACACACAGGCAAGCAAAAGTACAATACTATAACAGGGCATCCTCAATCATGTCAGAATACAATTAGCTTTTTCAATTCGCATAACATATTCAATTCGGGCACTTAAAACCTAACTCAATGGTTTGGTATAACCTTTAGGATTCATATCACAATCCGCAAAGACAAAACCAAACTAAACATTTATACTCAATAACCAATTGAATACCCTATTTCCTTACCAATTTAACACACCAAACCTATCAGAAATTGGTGGTCCGATGCCGCAGGTGTCTTCCCTTTTGATGTGTGATAGCCAAGAATTTAACAATATTCAACTTGAATTACCACCCAATTTAACTATGTATATTTCGGCACTAAGCATAGGACACAAGATAGTTTATGATTTCATGCTAGCAAGGTGTAAGGGTTGGGATTTCATGCTAACAAAGAGGGATTAAATGTTTATAACTTATACAATCAAAAGAAAGAAGATCTGAATCCATTAGGTTCATCAATTGATCAAGATAGGCAACAATAGTGGAAGGGTAGAGCATACTGATTTCATGTATAGAAAAGATTCAAAGGATGAATTCATGAGTTTATACAATGAATAGATGCCAAACAATCATACGAACAAGAGAAACAACTACAAAAATCAATTGAAGACAGAATCACACAATCTTGAACCCTAATCCCGTCGAAATTTGATTTATTTTAAGACAAAGAAAAACTAACCTCGTGATGAAAAATAAAATATTTATGGAAAGCAGATCAAGAGAGCTTTCCAACAAGCTATTATTCGCAAAACAAAGGATGGGAGAGTTATGGTATTTTGAAATTTAAACAGATTTTAATAAATCCGCCGAAATTTGATTTAACTTTTAACAAAAAAAAAACTAACCTCAGAATGAACAAAATATGATTGGAAAGAAAATAAAGAGATCTTTCCAGCAAGCTATTATTTGCAAGAATCCGAAAAAGCATGAAAAAGTTAAGCTATTTTGAATTTCAAGAAGATTTTGGCAATTCTGCAAAACTATGATTTAATTTTTAACAAAGAAAAGACTATCCTACAAACAAAAAACAAAATATTTTTGGGAAAAAGATGAAGAGAGCTTTCCAATAAGCTATTATTCTCAGGAATCCGATAAACGATAAGAGAGTTATACTTGTTTGAAGTTCTAGCGGATTTCAGCAGAAATTGGGAGTTGTAGGTTTTTAGGTATTACGAATTTTGTGTGTTTTCTGTATAAGATTTTTGTGTGGCTGACTTCCTATTTATAAGGTGGTTATTGGATTAAAATCCCTACCTTAAAGTCTTAATTAAATTAAGATAATTATCATAAATAAATTCTGTAATTATCCCCCCTTAAACTTAGGGTTTTTATTTCCTAAGGTAATTATCAACCAAAAAAGAATCAATTTAAAGGGAATTAATACTAGAAATAACTACTAAACATCCCTTACCAATTTTGGTCATCACATATCCTTTTCTTCAGGGGCAAAAATGATCTTTTCATCTCCACTTGTTTCAGGACTTCTAAGATTTAAAATTCAGGGTCTCAAGACTGTTCCTCAATTTGGCCATTATGCCAAACAACTCGTACCATAGGCACGCTTCGACTGCGAAGCTGTCGAACTGACCGATCTAGTATGGCAACTAGCTGTACGGGATAGGATAGTTCTTCTGTAATTACAACTAGGGTTTATTCGAGCACGTCAGCATGGTCTTGCATATAATTTCTCAACATTGAAACGTGAAACATGTTGTGAATTCTTTCCATATTTTAAGATAAGTCATATCGGTATGCAACAGGGCCGATCCTCTCATCGATGTCATATATATCAATGCAATGAGGTTCTAGCTTACCTTGCTGCTGAAAACGAAGAACTCCTTTCCATGGGGTAACCTTCAGAAACACTTTGTCACCTACCGCAAATTCCAGCTCCCTTCGTCGATTATCGGCATAGTTTTTCTATCAATTCTGGGCTGTTTTTAGCCATTGTCGAATCAAGTTCAACTACTCTGTTGCTTGATCAATCAATTCTGGATTGTCTAGGTGTCTCTCGCCTTCTTCATTCCAGCAAATAGGAGTTCTGCAATGTATCCCATATAATGCTTTGTAAGGTGCCATACCGATGCTTACATAAAAACTATTTTTGTAAGTGAATTCTGCCAATGCAGGCATCGATCCCAACCAGTTTGCTGGTCCAACACACTTGCACATAACATGTCTTTGAGTGTCTGAATCATCCTTTCTGATTGGCCATCGGTCTGGGGTTGAAATGTTGTACTGAAATTCAATCTCGAACCCAACGCATTCTGGAATTTCTCCCAAAATCGTGAGGTGAAACGGGGGTCACGATCTGAAATGATGGAAACTGGCACTCTATGCAATTGAACAATCTCGTCCAAGTAATGAACAACCAATTTCTCAAGTGTGCAGATTCCATCAATCGATCCACAATCACCCAAATGGCATCGTATTCTCGCTGCGATTTGGGCAAGACGGTCATAAAATCCATTGGGACATGCTCCCACTTCTATTGGGAATCGGGAGTGACTGAAGTAGACCAGTGGATTGTTGATGTTTGATCTTTACTTGTTGACATACGAGGCATCAGGCAACGAACTCAGCAATATGGCGTTTCATGTTTGGCCACCAATACTGCTTCTATAAATCTCAGTACTTCTTAGTGCTTCGGGGATGGATAGCAAACTTCGAACTATGCGCCTCCGATAGATTAAGGTAACGAATATCAACATCTTGTGGAACACATACCTGGTTTTCGAAGACAAGCACTTCGTCATCTCGTATTCTGAAATCACGAATTATGGCATCAACACCATCATAAAGTTGCTTCCGAATTTCAGTTAGTTTTGGATCCTCTAATTGCTGATTCTGGATTTCCTCAATCAAGGTTGGCGTGACTTTGATTCGTGCCAATAACGATCCAGAAAAATCAGTGCCAAGATGCACACAGTTAGCTTTAAATTCAACAACATAGGTATGTAATGGGTGCGCATGTAAACAAAAACCGATGGGGAAGGAGGATGAAACTTTCAGCTCAAGGCATCAGCAAAAATATTCGCCTTTCCAGGATGATATTCGATGATCAAGTCGTAGTCTTTATTCAGCTCCACACATCTTCGTTGTCTCATATTCAATTCTTTTTGTGTGAGGAGGTACTTCAGGCTTTTGTGGTCGGTGAAGATTCAGCACGTCTCGCTGTATAAGTAATGTCGCCATATTTTCAACATAAACACCACAGCTGCAAGCTCTAAATCATGCGTAGGGTAGTTGCTTTCATGCAGTCGTAACTGTCGGGAAGCATAAGCAACGACTTTCCTGTCTTGCATCAATACGCATCCAAGTCCGGATTTTGACGCATCGCTGTAAACCACATACTCCTTTCCGCAAATAGGTAAGGTAAGAATAGGTGTGGAAACTAACCGGTGTTTCAGTTCTTTGAAACTTCGCTGGCATTTCTCGTTCCACACGAACGACTCACCCTTGCGAGTCAGTTTTGTCAATAGTACGGCAAGCGATGAAAATTTTTTCACAAAGGGACGGTAGTTTCCTGTTAAGCCAAGGAAACTACAAACTTCAAAAACAGTTCGCAGGGGATCCAAGCAACTACGACTTCAATCTTCTTTGGATCAACTAACACACCTTTTGCGGAAACAATATGGCCAAGGAAACCAACTTCGTGTAACCAGAATTAGCATTTGGAGTACTTTGCAAACAACTGCCGATCCTTCAAAACATTCAGCACAATCCGCAAATGCTTAGTATGTTCCTCTTCCGATTTTGAATACATCAGAATGTCATCGATGAAGACTATCACAAATTTATCCAGGAACTCATGGAACATACGATTCATCAGGTCCATGAACACAGCTGATGTATTGGTCAAACCGAATGGCATAACTAGAAATTCGTAGTGGCCGTATCGCGATCTGAATGTGGTGTTCGGAATATCAGCATCACGAACTCGCAATTGATAGTATCCAGATCTGAGGTCGATCTTGGAGAACACGACTTCACCCTGGAGTTGGTCGAATAAATCATCGATGCGTGGCAAAGAGTACTTGTTCTTCAAGGTCACACGATTCAATTGCCGATAGTCGATGCATAATCGTAATGAGCCATCTTTCTTCTTTACAAACAAGACAGGTTCTCCCCAAGGTGACACACTAGGTCAGATGAAACCGCGATCCAGCAAATCTTCCAATTGTGTTTTTAGTTTCTTCATTTCCGTAGAAGCCATACGATACGGAGGAATGGAAATCAGATTCGTACCAAGCACTAACTCAATGCCGAATTCCAGTTCCCTTACTGGTGGTAAACCGACTATGTCTTATGTAAATACTTTTTGAAATTCGCGAACCACTGGAACAAAATACATATCCCAGGATTCTTTAGAAATATCATGTACGTGCGTGAGGTACGCTGTACATCTTTTATTGATCAATCGTTTTGCATCAAGCCAAGATCTCATGCAAGTTGGAACCACTCACCTATCACCTTTAAAACAGTAGTTGGCAGCATCAGGAAAAAAATGAACCACACATGTTTGGTGAAATATCCATGCGGGCTTGATATTTCGCTATACAGTGCATGCCTAAAATCACATCCATATCTCGGATGCCCAATGGAATCAAATCCACTTCCAATACTTTCAGTCCCATACATACAGCACAGCCGATGTAGACTAGATCGAAAATCAGTTGCTCTCCCTGCTCAATATGTGCATTAGGTTCATTCTACCCTATGGGTTGCTGTTCATCCTGAACGCCATACCTACCCCGTCAATCCCTTTGTACACTCGGCCTTGCCATACTATACAAGCATACGATTGTTACTCATCACACAACCAAATAAGATACTAGGAAAAAAAGTGGTACCTGGTGGAGAGGCATGCATTGGACGATATACATATGCTAGAAATCAAAATACTCATCCACACAAATACTCACAAGTTTTGGAAATCATATGTACACATGCGATGCACACCCGACAATTACACCAACACTCCCATAACCATTCGACAACAATACTATCATACAAACCATTCTCGGAAATCATTGCAGCAAACACTAAAGACAAAGATAAGAAGTCACATAGGGACACTCAGTATTATGGCAAAAACACACATTCGGCAATGATAAAAAATACATTAAGATTTATCAAAACACATCAAGGCATACCAGACATAAGAACATTCATAAACATACAGCAAATCAGATTATCATACTTATTATTTAAATCTTACAAATCAATCCCTTTTTAGCATTAGTTTACTTTCGGTATTAGTCCCTAAGTTAGTGAGTGTGTGTGCATGTTCTTACCTACAAACACAAAATCAACAAACAAGTTAGCATATAACCAATTATATTTCTTAAACCATGCTCCGCTACCAAACCTGTAATGACCCCAAATCCTAACCTATTATTAATTGCTCCAATTACGGCCATTACCGCCATGAAACTCAGACAAGCCCAAGAACCAGGACGTATCTAGATTCTACAAGGCTTACTTATCAAATTCTCAATTTTTAGCATGTACTTTCGTTATGTTCATTAGTTATTGGATCATGATATTGGACATGTATTCTGGTATCATACGGAGTGAATAAAATATCAGTGGAAGTTTTTAAATAAAATCAATGAATCCACAACTCACAAATCCTATAAGGATCCAAACATCCAGTAAGTTAATTCCTAAAATAAAATGGAAACAAGTAAAGACAAAATTTTGAAAACCAAAAAAATAGTCCAATCATAATTCATGTTATATGCATAAGCAATCGAGGAATAGGTATGATAATGTAATGCGATATCACCCCGCCGTGCAGCCTTGATCTCACACACTGGTACCACAGACAATGAATGTACCTAAGCCTGAAAAATGGTGAATACAATAGGATGAGATTACAAGAATCTCAGTAGGGTTACAACATCATAAGTTCTACAAAAATTTTAAACACAAATCTCCTGAACAACATTAGATCATTCCTACATATCTATGAGTATCACGCAATTTAAAAATCAATCAAAGGGATAGGGCTGAAACTAAGGATGAGGGTGGACTGCAAACACTTCTGAAAATCAGAAGTACACAGGCAGGTAAAACTTATCATAATGCTCTCGGTAATAGGAAAAAGAAAGGTCGTCCTGTTCCACCTGTGTTGTCCAAAGCTTACTGCAAAAAGGGTAAAAGGTTTGCACACAAGCTAATCAGTAAGCCTATTCATCCTGCTACACAAGGACAAGACATCCCAAGCCACACAAGGACAAGGGTATCCCAAACCACTCAAGGATAACGGCATCCTACCACACAAGGACAAGACTTCTGGCCATACAAGGACTAGTCATCTAGTGCGCGCATGCTGGGGTTTGCACCTATACAACTCCCATACCAGTCAGAGCCATCCTCTCCCAAGGACCATCAACGCTTACCACGAATGGCCATCGAAATAGGATCATGACACACAAACATGTACAAGCATACATAGGCAAGCACAAGCACAATACCTTAACAGGGTATCCTCAATCGTGTTAGAAAAAAATTGGCTTATTAAATTTATATATCATATGCAATTCTAGCACTCAAAACCTAACTCAAGGGTTCGGTATAGCCTATAAGATTCATATCTCAATCCGCAATTCTTGCACATATCCTACAATCAATTCTCATGCAATAATAACAAAAGGAGATGCATTGAAACCAACAACCAAACAACAGGGATCTCTATAGAAACCGATGAGGATGAGAGAGTTATGTTATTTTGAAGTTCAGGCAGTTTTCGGCAATTCCGCCAAAATTCAATATAATTTTTAACAGAGAAAAAACTAACCTCCAAATGAAAAACCAAAACTTTTTGGAAAGAAGATGAAGAAAGCTTTCCAATAAGCTATTTTTCGCAAGAATCCGACAAAGGATGAAAGAATTATGCTATTTTGATATTTAAGCAGATTTTGACAACTATGCCGAAATTCAATTTAACTTTTAACATAGAAAAAACTAACCTCAAAATTAAAAACCAAAGATGGTTGGAAAGAAGATGAAGAGAGCTTTCCAACAAGTTATTATTTGCAGGAATCCGATAAACGATGAGAGAGTTATGCTTGTTTGAAGTTACAACGAATTTCAGCAGAAATTGGGAGGTGTAGGGTTTTTAGGTCTTACGAATTTTTTGTGTTTTCTGTACAAAATTTTTGTGTGACTGACTTCCTATTTATATAAGGTAGTCATGGGATTAAAATCCCTACCTTAAAGAGTTAATTAAAATAGGATAATTATCATAATTAAATTCTGTAATTATCCCCCCTTAAACTTAAGTTTTTTATTTCCTAAGGTAATTATCAACCAATAAAGAATCAATTTAAAGAAAATTAATACCAGAAATAATTACTAGACATCCCTTACCAATTTTGGCCATCATAGATCCTTTTATTCAGGTGAAAAACGGTCTTTTCACCTGTACTGGCTTTTGGACTTCTAGGACTCAAAATTCAGGGTCTCACAATTATAGTATTTTATTAACGGAGTAATAAGCATTAGCAGAAGCATTTTATTAAGATGAAAATGAAAATCCGAATGGGTTCGTAACACACAAGCCCAGAAATCAAACCGGGCCTAAAGCCAATAACGTAAACATAATGTGTACAAATGCGAATAACAAGCCAAGTGTGTAATACAAAACATAAAGTAAAATCCAAATGATAAGTCCCAAAAAAGAAAAACCGTAAAAACGTGCAAGTGCAAAAGTCCACCTAACTCGTACAAGACTCACACCTCTAAATACAACCTATGGCTCATGAAGTCTTCTGAAAGGGGGAAACAACAACGGGTGAGATAATAATCTCAATAGGAGTCATAGCATCATAAGTCATACGGAATAACAAAGGATATACTAAAACAAAGTAGAACATGTAAACTATTAAAATATACTAGTAATCGATTCACCACAAAAAAGACATATATAATCTTTTAACTTAAAGAATGTAAAACGAAGATCCAGCTCAATAGGTCATAACAAAATACTTCATAAGTAACCCTCCCTAAAGGTAACCGAAAGCCCACTAGCAGTGTTAGTTTTACTTAGAAATATATATATGTATATATAAACCAGTACTACTAGTGTTGTCCGAGACAAAGCAGAGAAAAAGAACATATAAACGTGTCATACCTGTCTCAATACTCAGAATGAACAAACCTGCAAAGAGGTGGTAGGCAAAACAATACCAAACCATACGACTCCCGAACAGGTAACTCTCCCCTCACATTAGGATTCCATATACTCACCTCGCATTGGCCAAGCGAATATTTTATAACCGAAGATATCATATTGATGTGTATAGAACGTTTATATAACAAAATACTTAATAAACAACACAATATAAAAAAACTATAGGTTTGTAAATCAATATACTTGACTAAACCATACATTAACAACCGAGTGTTAAATGTGCACCTCCACCACACATCTTCAGATATACTCATATGATCTTGGCCTACCAAACTAAGGCTAACAATATAACATGTTTAAAGATCAAGAAAATAGCATAACAAGCATAGAACTCACAAGAATATCCACTAGGATTCCAAGAAAATAAACTCAAATCTAAATAATTTAAGAACAATTTTATATGAACAAACCACACATCCTCAATGTACACCCGAGCATAAACTCAGTTAATAGTCACACTAAGCCCGATACCAGTATTTATAAAAGTACACTAATACATGTGATTGACCATAGTCCAAATTAAATAGGAATAAAACCAAAAACCTAATTTTTATCTAAACCCACAAACCATAGCCTTTATTTAGTCTTAGTCCCTTCTTCAATCCCTTCTTAACAAAGAAAAAACTAACCTACAAATGAAAAACCAGAAATGGTTGGAAAGAAGATGAAGAAAGCTTTCCAACAAGCTATTTTTCGCAAGAATCCGACAAAGGATGAAAGAATTATGTTATTTTGAAATTTAAGCAGATTTTGGCAACTATGCCGAAATTCAATTTAATTTTTAACAAAGAAAAAACTAATCTCAAAATGAAAAACCATAGATGGTTGGAAAGAAGATGAAGAGAGCTTTCCAACAAGTTATTATTTTCAGGAATCCGATAAACGATGAGAGAGTTATGCTTGTTTGAAGTTACAACGAATTTCGGAAGAAATTGGGAGGTGTAGGGTTTTAAGGTCTTACGAATTTTGTGTGTTTTCTGTATAAGATTTTTGTGTGGCTAACTTCCTATTTATATAAAGTGGTCATGGGATTAAAATCCCTACGTTAAAGACTTAATTAAAATAGGATAATTATCATAATTAAATTCTGTAATTATCCCCCCTTAAACTTAGGGTTTTTATTTCCTAAGGTAATTATCAACCAATAAAGAATCAATTTAAAGAAAATTAATACCAGAAATAATTACTAGACATCCCTGACCAATTTTGGCCATCATAGATCCTTTTATTCAGGGGAAAAACGATCTTTTTACCTGCACTGGCTTTTGGACTTCTAGGACTCAAAATTCAGGGTCTCACAATTATAGTATTTTATTAACGGAGTAATACGCATTAGCAGAAGCATTTTATTAAGATGAAAATGAAAATCCAAATGGGTTCGTAACACACAAGCCCAGAAATCAAACCGGGCCTAAAGCCAATAACGTAAACATAATGTGTACAAATGCGAATAACAAGCCAAGTGTGTAGTCCAAAACATAAAGTAAAATCCAAACGATAAGTCCCAAAAAAGAAAAACCGTAAAAATGTGCAATTGCAAAAGTCCAGCTAGGTTGTACGAGACTCACACGTCTAAATACAACCTATGGCTCATGAACTCTTCTGAAAGGGGAAACAACAACGGGTGAGATTATAATCTCAATAGGAGTCACAGCATCATAAGTCACGCAATTCAAGAATCAATTAAAAGGGTTAGGACCGAAACAAAGGCTGAGGGTGGACTACAAACACTTCTGAAAATCAGAAGTACACAGGCAGGAAAACTCATCAGGTTACTCTCGGCAATAGGAAAAGAAAAGGCAATCCCCTTCCACCTGTGTTGTCCAAAACTTTGCTGCTCAAAGGGTAAATGGTTAGACAATCAATACTGTAGCAAGTCCTTTAGCTATCTCCGACGTCTAGACTCAAAGTTTCCTACAAGGCTTCCTGATGTCTGAACTTGAACCGACCTACAAGGTATCCAATGAGCTCTTGCTGGAATTAACCACCCACCAACCTTCCGGTTCGGTAATAATCTCTTCTTTCCCTAGGAGAAAGAATACTTCCCTCGCATGGCCAGCGACAAAAGGATCCTTCAAACAATGCACAAACAAGGCACATATATGCATACACACATAGTACACGCATAAACAAATCACAACAAAGGATACTCAATTAAATCACAGTATAAATAAAAGATCAAACCTCAAAGTCATAACCAAATTAGGCAACCTATTTTCTTATTAACTTCTGAGATTCCCTATCATCATAATCACACATTCCCAAGCGTATAACAAAGATAGGCAATCAAATTTACTCATATTTAAACAATCAAACAATAGGGTAACCAAAGGAACTGATGAGGCATAGATCCTACCTCTCACCTGTCTGAATCAGATGCAATCTTTTGCCTTTCCAATAAGATCAGAATCTCCTAAACAATTACAAGGCAAAGACCACACAATACTAAGCCACAAGACTACTTAATTAAAAGCAAAGTCATTGAGAATCCTTACCAAATAACCTACCCAAATCCAGCAATCTGGACGCGGCAATTTCTTTCCCCTGAATACGTGAAGTGATGGCCAATAACTCAGTAAGAATCTACTTGATATTTCACCATAGTTCAATAAACAAATTTCGGCAACACCTTAAGGTTTATAAAGCAACTTGCGATTTCAACATAAGAGAGGTTAGGGGTTGTGATTTCATAAAGTTAAGAAAGGAATAGGTGTTTATAACATGTACAATCAAAAGAAACAAGGTCAGAATCCAATATGTTAATCAGTTGATCAAGATGGGCATCAATAGGGCAAAAGTAGAGCATGCTGATCTCATGAATAGGGATGATTCAAAGGATGAATTTATGATTTTAAAATAATGAATGGATGCTAAACAATCATATGAACTGGAGGAACAATAATAGAAATTAATTGAAGGCAGAATCGCACAATTTTGAAACCTAATCCCGCTGAATTTTGACCTAAATTACAGCATATAAAAACTAACCTCCCGAAGAAAAATCCAAGATGGATGGATAGAGAATGAAAAGGTCTTTCCAACAAGCTATTATTCACAAGAATCCTATAAAGGATGCGAGAGTTATGCTATTTTGAACTTCAAGCAGATTTTGACAATTCTTCCGAAATATGATTTAACTTTTAACATAAAAAAACTAAGCTTCAGATGAAAAATACAAGAGTTTTGAAAATAAGAGGGAGAGAGCTTTCCAGAAAGCTATTATTTGCAAGAATCCGACAAAGGAAGAGAGAGTTGGGTTACTTTGAAGTTCAAACAGATTTTGACAATTCCGTCGAAATACGTTAACTTTTAACATAGAAAAAATAACCTCCAGATGAAAAACCCAAGATTTTTGAAATGAGGATGAAGAAAGATTTCCAACAAGCAATTATTCACAAGAATACGATAAAAAATGAGAGAGTTATGCCAAGATGAAGATTAAGGAGTTTCGGCTAGGGTTTAGGCAAAATTCGGAAATGTTGAAGAAGGGGATAAATAACAAAATTTTTATGTGGATTTTGTTATGTTTAGGTGGGATAGGCTGGCCACTCTTTTATAGGTGTCTAAGGAGATTTAACTAAGAGATAAATCCCTACTTTTAAACTTTAAAAAATAATTAAAGGATAATTCTATTAGATGGATAATTCCATTTAAAAGGATAAATCTATTAAAAAAGATATTCTATTTTAAAGGAAGAATTACCTAATACCTTAGATAATAAAGGATAAAACTAAGATAATTAATATAAAAATACCAGAATTAAAATAGGAAATGTCTTGCAGCAATCATTTTAGGTCTTCACGCATCCATTTCTTCAGGGGAAAAATAGTCATTTCAGCTGCATTGGCTCCTGAACTTCCTAGACTTTTTAGAGATCTAAACCAAGAAGGATTAGGGTCTCACATCCTCCCCTCATGAAAATTTCGTGCTGGAAATTTCTGCATAAGAACTATGGGTTACGACTTACCATGCTTTTGCTACGCTACTCCGCTTCCTATTCGACCTTGCCATGCTAGTCAAACACACATAATATAACTTCCCAATATCAAACACAAAACAAGAAAAGAGATGGTACCTTGGTGGAGAAGCGTACACCGGACGATTTGCATATGCTGGAAATAAAACACAAACATGTACACAAAGCACAGCCAACAAACACATATATTTCGGCATACACATAAAGCACACAACACTTAGCAAATCATACACATCAACATGCAATCAATATACAAAAACAAGCAAATCTAATAATCATGATTTCATATTTATAAGTCATAATCAAACAATTTACATATAGACATATGCGCATGTTTCTAAAATTGAGAACATAATATCATGCAAATCACACAATCTAATAAACCAAGCTCCGCTACCAAACCTGTAAGGACCCAAATCCAACCTATTAGGACCCTTACCGCCGTGAAATCTAAATAAATTCTCGCAAGGTCCTATTTGAATCCCACAAGGCTCAAGTCACCTAGTTGTCGATTTTATTGGTTGATTTAATATGCTATTTAAAGGTTGGAGCATATTCATACATTAATGAATTTCTGGCTTACATGGAGTGAAAGAAAACATCAGCGGAAGACTTATACTAATACTCAAGACAAGTGGAAACATAACACATAAGTCCCATAGGAATCTCAAAACATCAATCAATAGAGTATCATGCATATTTCGGAAGCAACAAAAAGATAAAGAGGGATCGGAAAGCTAGAATGCAAATCCACACAAGTTCAAAGATATGGCATGCGCATTCAATAGAAAAGGGGTGCAAATTTTTCCAGCCGTGCAGCCTTGATCTCACACCTTTGGTACTAGCAACAAAGTACACACCTAAGCATGCAAATAGGGAGAAAAAAAGAGATGAGACTACAAGAATCTCAGTAGGGTCACAGCATCATAAGTCCTAGGGATTCCCAATCAAACATCTCCCAAACAACATCAGATTATCCCTACTCATCTAAGGATATCACACAATTCAAGAATCAATCAAAAGGGTTAGGGTCAAAACTAAGGCTGAAGGTGGACTACAAACACTTATGAAAATCAGAAGTACACAAGTAGGAAAATTAATCAGGTTACTATCGGCAATAGGAAAAGAAAAGGCCATCCCCTTCCACCTGTGTTGTCAAGGCTTTCTTGCACAAAGGCTAAATGGTTAGATAGTCAATATTGCAGCAAGGATTTTAGTTGTCTCCGACATCCAGACTTGAACTGACTTAGAAGCACTCTTGCAGCAGTGCATACAAGTCATCCTCTCACTCCCAAATAGGGAAACCTAATGTCTAAACTCGAACTGGCCTATAGGGCATCTTGACATCCAGACTCGAACTAGCCTACAAGGCTTCCTGATGTCCGGACTTGAACTGGCCTACAAGGCATCCAACGAGCCCTTGTTGGGAATAACCACCCATAAACCTCTCGGTACGGTAAGCTTCTCTCCTCTCACTAGGAGCAACAATACTTACCTCGCATGGCCAGCGACAAAAGGAACCTTCAAACAAAGCACAAACAGGGCACATACATGCATACACAAATAATACGTGCATACACAAATCACAACAAAGGATCCTCAATCAAATCACAATACAAATCAAAGATCAAACCTCAAAGTCATAACCGAATCAGGCAACCTATTTTCCTATTAACTTCCGTGATTCCCTATCATCATAATCACATATTCCGCAAGCATATAACCAAGATAGGCAACCGAATTCACTCATATTCAAACAATCAAACAATAGAGTATTCAAATGAACTGAAGAGGCATAGATCCTACCTCTCACGTGTCTGAATCAGATGCAATCCTTTTCCTTTCAAATAAGATCAGAGTCTCCTAAACAATTACAAGGTAAAGACCTCACAATACTAAGCCAAAAGACTACTTAATTAAAAACCAAAGGCATTGGGAATCCTTACCAATTAACCTACCCAAATCAAGCAATCTGGATGCAGCAATATTGTTCCCCTAAATGCGTGATGTGATGGCCAATAACTCAGTAAGAATCTACTTGATATTTCACCATAATTCAATAAACAAATTTCAGCAACACCTTAAGGTTTATAGGGCAACTTGCGATTTCAACACTAGAGAGGTTAGGGGTTGTGATTTCATGAATTTAAGAAAGGAATAGGTGTTTATAACATGTACAATCAAATGAAATAAGGTCAGAATCCAATAGGTTAATCAGTTGATCAAGATAGGCATCAGTATGGCAAAAGTAGGGCATGTTGATTTCATGTAAAGGAAGATTTAAATGATGAATTTATGATTTTAAAATCATGAATGGATGCTAAACAATCATACGAACAGGAGGAATAATAATAGAAATCAATTGAAGGCAGAATCACATAATTTTGAAACCTAATCCCGCCAAATTTTGACCTAAATTACGGAAAAGAAAAACTAACCTCCAGAACAAAAACCCAAGATTTCTGTATGGAGAATGAAAATAGCTTTCCAGCAAGCTATTATTCACAATAATCCAACAAAGTATCAGAGAGTTATGCTATTTTGAAGTTCAAAGAGATTTTGGCAATTCAGCAGAAAAACGATTTAACTTTCAACAAATAAAGAACTAAATTTCAATGAGAAACCCAAGATATTTAAAAATATAATGAAGAGAGCTTTCCAACAAGCTATTATTCGTAATAATCCGACAAATGAAGTTCAAGCAAATTTTGACAATTCTATCAAAATATGATTAAACTTTTAACATAGAAAAACTAACCTTCAGATGAAAAACTCAAGCTTTTTTGAAAACGAATGAAGAGATCTTTCCAACAAGCTATTATTTTCAAGAATATGATAAAGGATGAGAGAGTTATGCCAAGATGAAGATCAAGGAGTTTCGGCTAGGATTTAGGCAAAAATCGGAAATTTAGAAGAAGGGGATAAATAATGAAATTTCTATGTGGGTTTTGGTATATTTAGGTGGGATAGGCTGGCCACTCTTTTATAGGTGTCTAAGGAGGTTTAGCTAAGAGATAAATCCCTAATTTTAAGCTTAAAAAGATAATTAAAGGATAATTCTATTTAAAAGGATAAATCTATTAAAAGAGATATTCTCTTTAAAAAGAAGAATTATCTAATATCTTAGATAATAAGGGATAAAACTAAGGATAATTAATTTAAAAATACCAGAATTAAAATAGGAAATATCTGGCAGCAACCATTTTAGGCCAAAACGAATCCATTTTTTCAGGGACAAAATAGTTATTTCCGCTGCATCGGCTCTTGGACCTCCTAGACTTCTTGGACATCTAAACTAGAAAAGATCGGAGTCTCACACACTAACCAATAAGAGCACTGCTGACTGTATTTTTACCATTGACTCAACACACAAAAAGACGGGATTTCATAAGTTGGCATCTGCGGCATCTAACATTTTTAAGCAAAGTAGATTGCATGGGGGTCTTCCTTTTCTTTATCCAAGGAATATTCCTATTGTATAATTGCTAGCATTGTACATGATTTCAAAGGGTTGTGACTAGTCTGGTGCTTGGAGGATGGTAGCACTAATAAGTAAAGCCTTGATTTTGTTAAAGCCTGAGTTACAGGTATCATCGAACTCAAACGTGACATCTTGCTAGAGTAATTTACACATTAGTTTATTGGTTTTCAAGAAGTCTTTGATAAAATACCAATAGAATCCAACTTGTCCGATATTGTTTCTTTCATGCCCACAAGATAAGATAGTGACTTAATCACATCATTTTTCACTTATTCTACCTCAATACTCTTTGCAGAGATGATATGCCCTAAAGTAAGCCCTTAATCCACCATGAACTGACACTTCTCATTGTTAAGGACGAGATTCTTTTTGATACATAGTTTTAAAACCTTTGTTAAGTTGCTCGATCAAGTTTAAGAAGAATTTCCGTAGAGAGTGAAGTTGTCCATAAACACTTTGATGATATCTTCAACATAGTCTGAAAATATACTAACCATACATTTGTAAAATATGACAGGGTATTGCATAGGCCGAAGGGCATACATTGATTGACAAAAGTGCCAAAAGAGCTATAAAGGTAGTCTTCAGGGGCATTGCATAGGCCAAAGAACATACATCGATAGACGAAAGTGCCAAAAGGGCATGTAAAGGTTGTCTTCTCTTGGTCCTCTAAATCCACGAGAATTTGATGAAAGACAAAGTAGCAATCCCAACAATAGTACATTATTTTTCCTCCTAGCCTTTAAAGTATATGATCAATGAATGAAAATAGAAGATAAACCTTTCGGGTTGCAATGTTCAGTTTTCTGTAATCAAGACAGAACTTCCAACCATTTTGGATTTGCATAGGCACAAGTTCATCTCCAACGTTTTCTATAATCGTGAATCCGGACTTTTTAGGTATAACATGTACTGAACTTATCCATTAACTATCCAAAATGGGATATATCATACAAGGATCTAGAAGTTTTAGAATTTTCTTCTTCACAACCTTAATCATCAATAGATTCAACCTCCTCTAAACATCTCTTGAAGGTTTGGTTCCTTCCTTTAGTAGGATCTGATACACATATGTTGAAGGGCTCAAATTGTAAGGAGCCAAACCAAACCTATTAGGTGCGAGACCCGAATTTTGAGTCCTAGAAGTCTAAAAGCCAGTGAAGGTGAAAAGACTATTTTTCCCCTGAAGAAAAGGATATGTGATGGCCGAAATTGGTATGGAATGTCTGGTACTTATTTTTGGTTTTAATTCCCTTTGATTTGGTTCTTTATTGGTTGATAATTACCTTAGAAAATAAAATTCATAAAATTAAGAAAGGATAATTACAAAATTTAATTCTGATAATTATCTTTCTTTAATCTAACCCTTAAAGTAGGAAAATTAATTCCATAACCACCCTATATAAAGAAGAAGCCGGCCACACTTAAACCTTACACAGAAAATAAAAATTTGTCCAACCAAGAACCCTACACCTTCTTATTGCTGCCGAAATCTGCTTGAACTTCAAAATAGCATAACTCTTTCATCTTTTTTCAGATTCTTGCAAATAATAACTTTTTGGAAAGCTCTTTCTGTCCTCTATCCAACCATCTTGGGTTTTTTGTGTGGAGGTTAGTTTTTATCTATCATAATTAAGGTCGTAATTTGGCAGGATTAGGTTTCAAAATTTTGTGACTCTGCCTTCAATTGATTTATGTTTTTGGTACTCTTGTTTGTATGATGTAAAATCAGGAATTAATCCTTTGAATTTTCTCTATACATGAAATCAGGATGCCCTACCTTTTCCCTATTTGTTGCCTATCTTGATTAATTGATTAACCTATTGAATTCTGATCTTGTTTCTTTTGGTTGTACATGTTACAAACACCTAATCCTTCCTTGTTAACATGAAACACCTTATCATGTGCTTGTATAGTATGGCAAGGCAAAGTGTACAAAGGGATTGATAAGGTAGGTATGGGATTCAGGCCGAACAGCAACCTATTGAGAAAGAGGAGCCGAATGCACAAATTGAGCAGGGAGGGCAAGCTAAGCCTGAAAACCAACCTGAGGAACCAGCTATCGATCCTATGATAACATAAATCCTGAATGTACTACAAGGAATTACTGCAAACCAGCAGCGTATAGAGGAGCAATTTCAGAATGTTCCTGCACCCATGCCCGTGGAAGAACCTATTCCTCCACTTGAGCTTGTACAGCCGGCTCACCCCAAGGAAGCCGAGAGACTTCCAATCGTTATTACGAAGTTTCTGAAGGAATCTTATCAACTAGGATGTAAAGATTTCAGTGGTTCAGCCAAAGCTGTTGTAGCTCTTGAATGGATCAACACCTTATGTCTTGTGTCCTTGTTTTTACATATCTTTAATGATGACAAAGTTGCCATCGCTACATTCCTACTGGAGGCAGAAGCCCTCGCATATTGGACATCTGTTAGCTTGCGATTCGGCGATCGTTTGCCAACTTGGAAGGAATTTAGATACGAGTTTGACGAAAGGTTCTATATGAGATTCCATAAAAGCGAGAAGCGACAAGCTTTTTACAAGCTTGAGCAGGGCACCCGTTCAGTGCTGGAATATGAGAAGGCATTAAGGGAGTTATCCCGATTTGCACCTGAGGAAGATCATTCACCATACCAACTTGCGAGATAAATTCAGGATGGGCTGAGTACCGAACTCAAAACCATCGTTGGTATGACACCAGTGCAGAATTTCTAAGAACTAATTGTTGCTGCGACTAAATTCGAGAAAATTGTGCAAATAAAAATGCCATCCGTAGCAACTGGTAGCGGATCCTTCAGCCGAGATTCAAAGTTCAATCGGCGTACGGGACCCTATCCTTCAAAAAATATTGGCAATGGAAGTAACAACAAGAAGAACCTTTCTGATTCAAATTCCAATGGATCTACATGGAATTCTCAACAATGTCGGTGTTACAATTGTGGCGAGATGGGGTATACTTAGAGGGAATGCCCGAAACCCAGGCGTATCATAGGCAAACCAAATGTAGGTCGAGGTGGGTATGCCAATCCCCCCATACCACCAGCACGTGCACCAGGAGGACCGCCAAACGGATCCATGAGTGAGTCGCAACCAAGACCAATGAGGCTATTCACCCCCACAAACGCCGAGGTTAGCCCTGATGTGGTGATAGGTACTATTTCAGCATTTTCTCAAAATGCTAAAGTGTTAATAGAGCCCAGAGCAAACAGGTCATTTATAAGTCCAAGGATTGCAGTTAGCATGGATTGGCCTCTATCTCCCTTGTCTCATCCTATTGCGGTTTTGACTCCTTTGGGAGAGTAACTAATTTGTTATCTAGTCTACATTGGCTGTGTTGTATGTATGGGTCTGAATGTATTGGAGATGGATCTGATTCCATTGGACATCCGAGAGCTAGATGTGATCTTAGGCATGGATTTTTTAGTTAAGTATCAAGCCCGTATGGAATGTTTCACCAAGCAAGTGTTGTTCACTCTTCCTGATGGTTCCGAGTACTTCTTTGAAGGTTGTGAACCCGAATTTTGAGTCCTAGAAATCCAGAAGCCAGTGCAGGTGAAAAGACCATTTTTTCCCTGAAGAAAAGAATGTGTGACGGCCAAAATTGGTAAGAAATGTCCAGTAATTAATTTTGATTTTAATTCCCTTTTATGTAGTTCTTCATATGTTGATAATTACTTTAGAAATTAAAATCCCTAAAATTAAGGGGGGATGATTACAGAATTTAATTCTAATAATTATCTTACTTTAATCAAGCCTTTAAAATAGGGATTTTAATCTCATAACCACCTTATATAAATAGAAAGCCAGCCACACAAAAATCTTATATTAATAACACACGAAATTCATAAAACCTAAAAACCTTACACCTCCCAATTTGTGTCAAAATCCACTGAAACTTCAAATCAGCATAACTCTCTCATCCTTTGTCAGATTCTTGCAAATAATAGCTTGTTGGAAAATATCTTTTCATCCTCTTTCCAACCATTTTTGGATTATCGTCTGGAGGTTAGTTTTTCTATGTCAAAAGTTAAATCATATTTCGACGGAATTGCCAAAATCTGCTTGAAGTTCAAAATAGTATAACTTTCTCGTCCTTTGTCGGATTCTTGAAAATAATAGCTTGTTGGAAAGCTCTCTTCGTTCTCTTTCCAAAAATCTTAGGTTTTTTTTATCTGAAGGTTGGTTTTTCTTTGTCAAAAGTTAAATCGTATTTCAGTGGGATTAGGTTTCAAGATTGTGTGATTTTGTCTCTAATTGATTTCTGTTAGGTACATCCATTGTCTGTGGTACCAGTGTGTGAGATCAAGGCTGCATGAAGGGGCGATATCGCATCAAATTTGCATACCGGTTCCTTGATTTCCTGCACATATAACATGAATTATGAATGGACTACTTCCTGGTTTTTCAAAATTCCTCCTTTACTTGTTGTGTCCAATTTATGTTGGGGGTTAACTTGCTAGATATTTGGATATCTATGGGATTTGTATGTTGTGGATTCATTGATTTAATTGAAAGACTTCCGCTGATATTTCATTCACTCTGTATGATACTAGAATACTTGTCCAATATCATGCTCCAAATATTGATAAACATAAAGAATATATATGCTAAAAGTCGAGAATTTGATGAGTAAGCCTTGTGGGATTCAGATAGGTCTTGATTCTTGAGCTTGTTTGGGTTTCACGGCGGTAAAGGCCCTAATCGGAGCAATTAACAATAGGTTAGAAGTTAGGGTTATTACAAAGGTGATAGACGAGTTGTTCCAACCTGTATAATTTTCTGGCTTGATGCGAATCGATTAATCAGCAAGGTATGTACAGCGTACCTCACGCATGTACATGATGTTTCTAAAGAATCCTCGGTTCTAGATTCTCTTCCAGTAGTTCGCAAATTTCTAGATGTATTTCTAGAAGACATAGCCGGTTTGTTATCCGCAAGGGAAGTGAAATTCGGCATTGAGATAATGCCTGGTACGAATCTGATTTCCATTCCTCCGTATTGCATGGCTCTTGCGGAAATGAAGGAATTGAAAACATAATTGGAGGATTTGTTGGATTGTGGTTTCTTCCAACCAAGTATGTCACCATGGGGAGCACCTGTCTTATTTGTAAAGAAGAAAGATGGTTCATTACGACTGTGCATCGACTATCGGAAGTTGAATCGTGTGATCGTGAAGAACAGGTACCCTTTTCCACGCATTGACGATTTTTTTGATCAAGTTCAGGGTGCAGCCGTATTCTCCAAGATCAATCTTAGATCTGAAAACCATCAATTGTGAGTTCGTAATGCTGATATTCCGAAGATCATGTTCAGATCGCGATACGGCCACTATGAATTTCTGGTTATGCCATTTGGTTTGACCAATACACCAGCCGTGTTTATAGACCTGATAAATCAAGTTTTCCATGAGTTCTTGGACAAATTCATTATAGTCTTCATCGATGACATTATAATTTATTCAAAATGGGAAAAGGAGCATGCTGAGCACTTGCAGATAATGCTGAATGTTTTGAGGGATCGTTGATTGTTCGCAAAGTACTCTAAGTGTGAATTCTAGTTACGCGAAGTTGGTTTCCTTGGCCATACTATTTCTTCCCAAGGTGTTTTAGTTGATCGAAAGAAGATTGAAGTCATAGTTGCTTGGGAATCCCCGTGAACTGTGTTTGAAGTTCGATGTTTCCTTGGCTTAGCTGGATACTACCAACGATTCGTGGAAAAATTTTCATCGTTTGCTGGACCTTTGACGAAATTGACACGTCAAGGAGAGCCATTCGTGTGGATCGAGAAGTTTCAGTGAAGTTTTGAAGAACTGAAAAACTGGTTAGTTTCCGCAGCTATCCTTACCTTACCTAATGGCAGAAAGGAGTATGTGGTTTACAGCAATGCATCAAAATCTGAACATGGATGCATATTGATGCAAGACGGGAAAGTCATTGCCTATGCTTCCCGACAATTGCAACCACACAAAAGCAACTATTCTATACGTGATTTGGGGCTTGCAATTGTGGTGTTTGCGTTGAAGATATGGCAACATTACTTATATGGCGAGACGTGCCGAGTCTTCACCGATTACAAAAGCTTGAAGTATCTCCTTATGCAGAAAGAGTTGAGTATGAGACAATGAATGGGTGGAGCTGAGTAAGGACTACAACCTGATCATCGAATATCATCTTGGAAAAGAAAATGTAGTTACTGATACCTTAAACCGAAAATTTCATCCTCCTTCACTAGTTTTGGCTTACATGCACACCCAATACATGCCAATGTTGCTGGATTTGAAAGCTACTCGTGTGCATCTTGGCATTGATTTTTCTGGTTCATTGTAATCTTATTTTTTCTGCGGTGCATAGTTTGAAGTTTGCAATCCATCCTGGTAGCACAAAGATGTACCAAGATTTAAAGGAGCACTATTGGTGGCAAAACATGAAGCGCCACATTGCTGAGTTCGTTGCCCAAGGCCTCCTATGTCAACAAATAATGATTGAGCATCAAAGACCTGCAAGTCTAGTTCAGTCACTTCTGATTCCAGAATGGAAGTGGGAGCATGTCATGATGGATTTTGTGACCGGATTGCCTAGATCTCAGCAAGGATATGATGTCATTTGAGTGATCGTAGATTGATTGACGAAATCTGAACATTTTCTTCCTATACGTGTGACAGATACACCTGAGAAATTGGTTGTTCGTTACTTGGATGAGATTGTTCGATTGCATGGAGTGCCACTTTCCATCATTTTAGATCTTAACCCTTGTTTCACATCACATTTTTGAGAGAAATTCCATTATGCACTGGGTTCAAGATTGAATTTCAATACAACATTTCATCCTCAGACTAATGGCCAATCAGAAAGGATGATTCAGACACTCGAAGCATGCTGAGTGCTAGTGTACTAGACCAATATACTGGTTGGGATCGATTCCTGCCGTTGGCAGAATTCGTTTACAATAACAGCATTCATGCAAGCATCGGTATGGCACCCTATGAAGCACTATATGGAAGGCACTGCAGAACACCTATTTGCTGGAATGAAATATGTGAGACCCCGAATCCTAGAAGTCCAGAAGCCAGTGCAGGTGAAAAGACTGTTTTGCCTCTGAAGAAAAGGATGTGTGATGGCTGAACTTAGTATGGAATGTCTAGTAATTATTTCTGGTTTTAATTTCCTTTGAATTGGTTCTTTATTGATTGATAATTACCTTAGAAAATAAATCCCTAAAATTAAGGGAGGATAATTACAGAATTTAATTCTGATAATTATCTTTATTTAATCTAACTCTTAAAGTAGGGAAATTAATCTCATAACCACCTTATATAAAGAGTAAGTCTGCCACACTTAAATCTTATACAGAAAATATATAAAGTTCGTCCAACCAAAAACCCTACATCTCCCTATTGCTGCCGAAACCTGCTTAAACTTCAAAATAGCATAACTCTCTCATAGTTTGTCAGATTCTTGAAAATAATAGCTTGTTGGAAAGATCATTTTGTCCTCTATCCAATCATCTTAAATTGTTTATCTGTAGGTTATTTTTTCTTAGTCATAATTTAGGTCATAATTCAGAAGGATTAGGTTTCAAATTTCTCTGATTCTGCCTTCAATTGATTTCTGTTGTTGTTCCTTTTGTTCATATGATGGTTTAGCATCCTTTCAAGATGTAAAATCATGAATTCATTCTTTGAATCTTCCTTATTCATAAAATTGGCATGCCTTACCTTTGCCTTATTTGTTCCCTATCTTGATCAATTGATTAACCTATAGGATTCTGATATTGTTTCTTTTGGTTGTAAATGTTAAAAACACCTAATCCGTCCTTGTTAACATGAAATCGCCACCCTATTACCTTGTATGCATGAAATTGCAATTTGTCTTATGCCCTATTCTTATTGCCGACATTTGTATAGTTAATTAGGATGGCAATTCAGGTTGAATCTTGTTAAGTTTCTGGCTATCACACCACAAATCCAAAGGGGAGGCACCTGTGGCATTTGAGGACTGGTTTCTGATAGGTTTGCTGAGTGGAATTGGTAAGGAAATAGGGTATTCAATTGGTTATTGAGTATGCATGCTTAGTTTGGTTTTTTCTTTTCCTTATGATGTTATAGGTGGTTCGGATCCCTTGAATAAAGGCAAAGAAATAGCTTCTTGTTTAGAGACAAGAGAGGTAGGATCTATGCTTCATCGGTTTCTCCAAAGATCCTTTTATCTGCTTGTCGATTTCGGTACCTATGCTTGTGTTAATGTATGCGCATATGTGTGTGATAGTATATGCAGTGTGATAGTAAGCCAAAACCGATGGGGAAGGAGGATGAAACTTACAGTTTAAGGCATCAACGACAACATTCACTTTTCCAAGATGATATTTGATGATCAGATCATAGTCTTTAATCAGCTCCACCCATCTTCGTTGTCTCATATTCAAATCCTTTTGCGTAAGAAGATATTTTAAGCTTTTGTGGTCGGTGAAGATTCTGCACGTCTCGCCATACAAATAGTGGCGCCATAGTTTCAATGCAAGTGCCACAACCGTAAGATCCAAATCATGCATAGGATAATTTCTTTCATACGGTCGCAATAGTCGGAAAGCATAGGTAATGACTTTCCTATCTTGCATCAATATGCATCCAAGTCCTTATTTTGATGTATTACTGTACACCATATACTCTTTCCATCCAACTGGTAAGGTGAGGATTGGTGCGGAAACCAATCAGCTTTTCAATTCTTGAAAACTTCGCTGGCATTTCTCGTTCCACGCGAACGACTCTCTTTTGTGTGTCAATTTCATCAATGGACCAGCAAGCGATGAAAAATTCTCCACAAAGTAACAATAGTATCTGGCTAAACCAAGGAAACTATGAACTTCGAACACAGTTTGCGGGGGGTTCCCAAGCAACTACTGCTTCAATCTTCTTCGGATCAACTAACACACCTTGCACGGAAACAACATGGCCAAGGAAACCAACTTTGTATAACCAGAATTTTCATTTGGAGTACTGTGCGAACAACTGCAATCCCTCAAAATATTCAGCACAATCCGCAAGTGCTCAACATACTCTTCCAATTTTGAATAAATCAGAATGTTGTCGATGAAGACTATCATGAATTTGTCCAAGAACTCACGGAACACACGGTTCATCCGATCCATGAACACGGCTGGTGCAATGGTCAAACCAAATGGCATAACTAGAAATTTGTAGTGGCCGTATCGTGATCTAAATGCGGTCTTTGGAATATCAGCATCACAAACTCACAGTTGATGGTATCCTGATCTGAGATCTATCTTGCAGAATAGGGTTGTACCTTAAAGTTGGTCAAACAAGCCATCGATGTGCAGTAGTGGATACTTATTCTTCATAGTCACGTATTTCAGCTGCTGATAGTCGATGCACAATCGCAGCAAACCATCTTTCTTCTTCATGAACAAGACAGGTGCTCCCCAAGATGACACACTGGGCTGGATGAAACCACGATCCAACAAACCTTTCAATTGCATTTTTAGTTCCTTCATTTCCACAAGAGCCATACGGTATGGAGGAATGGAAATCAGATTCGTACCAGGCACTAGCTCAATGTTGAATTTCCCTCCCCTTGCTGGTGTCAAACAGGCTATGTCTTCAGCAAATACGTCATAAAATTTGTGAACCACTGGAACCGAATTCAGATTCGAGGATTCTTTAGAAACATCCTGTACTTGCGTGAGGTACACTGTACATCCCTTGCTGATTAATCGCTTTGCATTGATCCAGGAAATCATACAAGATTGAACAACGCACCTATCACCTTCAAAAAAGTACTTGGCAGCATCAAGAAAAGTGAACCACACACGCTTGGTGAAACACTTCATACGGGCTTGATATTTTGCCAAACAATCCATGCCTAAGATCACATTCATTGGAAATTGGACCAAAAAAGTTCTTTTCGTTGTTACCCCCATGACGATTACTTTTTGGAGGATAGGATCTCAAAGGATAGGGTCTCGTATGTCGATTGAACTTTGAATCTCGTCTGAATGATCCGCCACTAGCTACTGCAGTCGGCTTCCTAGTTTGCACGATCTTCTAGGCTTCAGTCGCGGTAACGATTAGTTCTTGCAAATTCTGCACTGATGTTGTACCAACGATGGTTTTGAGCTCGGTACTCAGCCCATCCTGAAATTGTCTCGCAAGGTGGTACTGTGAGACCCCGATCCTTCATAGTATAGATGTCTGGAAAGTCCAGGAGCCGATGCAGTTGAAATGACTATTTTGCTCTTGAAGAAATGGATGCGTGATGGCTTAAAATGGTTGGTGCCAGATATTTCTTATTTTAACTCTGGTATTTTTATATTAATTATCCTTAGTTTTATCCCTTATTATCTAAGGTATTAGATAATTCTTCCTTTTAAATAGAATATCTCTTTTAATAGAATTATCCTTTTAAATAGAATTATTTTTTATTTATCCTAAACTTAAAAGTAGAAAATTATCTCTTAGTTAAACCTCCTTAGACACCTATAAAAAAATGGCCAACTTATCCCACCTAAGCATACCAAAACTCACGTAGAAATTTCACAATTTATCCCCTTCTTCTCAATTTACGATTTTTGCCTAAACCCTAGCTGAAACTCCTTCATCTTCATCTTGGCATAACTCTCTCATCCTTTATCGGATTTCTGAAAATAATAGCTTGTTAGAAAGCTCTTTCTATCTTCTTTCGAACCATTATGGGATTTTCATCTGGAGATTAATTTTTCTATGTCAATAGTTAAGTTGTAATTCGGCGAATTCACCAAAATCTGATTGAACTTTAAATTAGCATAACTCTTTCATCTTTTGTCAGATTCTTGCAAATAATAGCTTGTTAGAAAGATCTTTCCGTTCTCTATCCAGCCATCTTGGGTTTTTTTATACAGAGTTTAGTTTTTCTATGTCATAATTTAGGTCGTTACTCAGCGAGATTAGGTTTCAGGATTATGTAATTTTGTCTTCAATTAATTTTTGTTATTATTTCTCTAGTTTGTATGATTGTTTAGCATCTATTCATGATGTAAAATCATAATTCATCCTTTAAATATTCCCTATTCATGAAATCAGTATGCCCTACATTCGCCCTATTGATGCCTATCTTGATCAATTGATTAACCTATTGGATTCTGATCTTGTTTCTTTTGATTGTACATGTTATAAACACCTATTTCTTTCTTAATTTCATGAAATCACAACCCCTTACCTCTCTAATGTTGAAATCGTAAGTTTCCCTATAAACCTTAAGGTGTTGCCAAAATTTATTTCTTGAATTAGGGTGAATAATTAAGTCGATTCTTACTGAGTTTTCGGTCATCACATCACGCATTCAGGGGAAAGATATTGTTGCATCTGGATCACTGGATTTTGGTAGGTTAATTGGTAAGGATTCCCAATGCCTTTAGTTTTTAATTAAGTAGTCTTGTGGTTTAGTATTGTGTGGTCTTTGCCTTGTAATTGTTTAGGAGATTCTGATCCTATTGGAAAGGCAAAGGATTGCATCTAATTCAGACACATGAAAAGTAGGATCTATGCCTCATCGGTTCCTTTGGTTACAGTATTGTTTGATTGTTTGAATATGATTGAATTTGATTGCCCATCTTGGTTATATACTTACAGAATGTGTGATTATGATAATAGGGAATATTGAAAGTTAATGAGGCAATAGGTTGCCTAATTCGATTATAATTTTGAGGATTGATCTTTGGTTTGTATTGTGATTTGATTGAGGATCCGTTGTTGTGATTTGTGTATGCGTGTACTATGTGTGTATGCGTGTATGTGCCTTGTTTGTGCTTTGATTGAAGGATCCTTTTGTCGCTGACCATGCAAGGTAATTATTGTTACTCCTAGGGAAAGAGGAAATGTTTACTGAACCGAGATGTTTATGGGTGATTATTCCCAGCAAGAGCTCACTGGATGCCTTGTAGGCTGGTTCAAGTCTAGACGTCAGGAAGCTTTGTAGGCTAGATCGAGTCTAGATGTCAAGATGCCTTATAGGCCAGTTCGAGTCTGGACGTTAGGATGCCCTATTTGAGAGTGACAGGATGACATATATGCGCTGCTGCAAGAGTGCTCCTAGGCCAGTTCGAGTCTGGATGTCGGATACAACTAAAAGGCTTGCTGTAATATTGATTATCTAACCGTTTTACCCTTTTTGCAGTATAACCTTGGACAACATGGGCGGATGGGGAAAAACCTTGGTTTTGAAAATCAGATTATGTATAGGCTGCCTGTGTGCTTCTGAAAAAGAAGTGTTTTTCAGTCTTTCCCTTTGTTTTTTTCCAAATTCGGCCTACCCTCATATTGTATGTGCTTGTGATGATTTCAGCCTCTATTATGTGTGTTTGATGCTTGCGGTTTTAATTAAATATCTTAGCTAGTTTGCAGGAGCATTCTGATATTGCGCCTCTATACACTGCTAGTTTGCAATGATCCCTTGCAACACATTTAGAATTTGTGCTATCTCAGGATCCATGGCTGGTGCGGCTGGTGCCTCAGGTTGGTTTTCAGTCTCAGCTTGCCCTCCCTGTTCATTCTGTGCCCCGGGTTCATTCCGCTCTATAGGTTGCTGTTCGGCCTTGCCATACTATACAAGCACACGATGTCACTCAACACATAATGCAAATACGAAACTATGAAAAGAAGTGGTACCTGGTGGAGTGGTGTCCACCGAACGATACGCATATGCTGGGAACAAAATGCACAGACACACTATTATACAACTTTCGGAAATCACATGCACACATGTAAATGCACACTTGACAAACATATTAACACACACAAGCACTCAATAATAATCATTCCAGCATTTGGCAAGCATACTTTCATACAAACCATACTCGACAATCATGCAAAACCACATCCCATGCATTCGTCAATGCAAATCACACTCGGCAGCACACATCAATAAGTAGCAAATACATGCACATACATTCGGCAACATAGAAATCACATAGGGACACTTGGCAGCATACTCGGCAATCATGTAAAACCACATCCCATGCATTCGGCAATGCAAATCACACTCGGCATCACACATCAATAAGTAGCAAATACATGCACATACATTTGGCAACATAGAAATCACTTAGTGACACTTGGCAGCATACTCGGCAATAACAAAGAAATACAACAAAACACCCATAAAAACTCAGCAAACCACATCAAATCATGCAATGCATAAAAGCACACATAGATACACATCAAATCAAATAATCAAACACTTCATTCAAATAATTCAATCTAAGTTTTTAGTATCAGATTATTTTCGGTATTAGCCCTTAAGTGAATGAGTGTGTGCACATGAACCTACCTACAAACACAAAACCAACAAATAGATTAGCATATAACAAATCATATTCCTAAACCATGCTTCGCTAGAAAACCTATAAGGACCCACATATTCCGAAAATCGCCCTTAAATAAGACCCTTACCATCTTGAAACCTAAATAAACCCAACCTAGGACCTATCTGAATCTCACAAGGCTTATCCCCTTAGAACCGATATTAACATGTTTATTCTTTTATACTTATAATGATTGGAGCATGATATTGGACAAGTATTCTGGTATTATATAGAGTGAATGAAAACATCAGTAGAAGTCTTTAAATTTAATCAATGAATCCACAACACACAAATCCCACATGGATCCAAATATCCAGCAAGTAAACCTCCAACATATTTCAGAAAAAATAAGCAAATGAGGAACTTGAAAAACCAAAACAATAGTCCAATCATAGTTCATGTCATATGCGTAAGCAATCAAGGATCAGGTATGCAAATGTGATGCGATATCGCCCCGCCGTGCAGCCTTGATCTCACACACTGGTACCACTAAACGCGAATGTACCTAAGTCAGAAAAAATGGTGAAAACAACAGGATGAGATTACAAGAATCTCAGTAGGGTCACAACATCATAAAATCTACAGAAATCTTAAACTAACATCTCCCAAACAACATCAGATCATCCCTATACATCTAAGCGAATTCACGCAATCCATTCAAAAAATTCAAAGGTGTAGGGCCGAAACTAAGGCTGACGGTGGACTACAAACACTTCCGAAAATCAGAAGTACACAGGCAAGAAACACTCATCAATTATCTCGGCAATAGGAAAAGGTCATCCCCTTCCTCCTGTGTTGTACAAGCCTTCACTGCAAAGAGGATAAAGGTTAGCACACAAGCTAATCAGCAAGCTTATTCATCTTGCCACACAAGGACAAGGCATCCAAGCCACACAAGGACAAGGGCTTCCAAACAACACAAGGATAAAGGCATCCAAACCACACAAGGATAAGGGCATCTTTCCACACAAGGACAAGGCGTCTAGCCACACAAGGACTAGGCATCCAATGTGCACATACTAGGATTGCCACCCATATGACTCCCATATCAGTAAGAACCTCTCCTCTCCTATGGAGCATCAGTGCTTACCCTGAATGGCCACAAGAAAAGGATCCTGACACACAAACACATACAAGCACACACAAGCAAGTATAAGACACAATACTACAACAGGGTATCCTCAATCATGTTAGAACACAATCAGCATGTTCAATGCACACAACACATGCAAATTAGGCACTCATAACCTATCTCAAGGGTTCATTATAGCCTAAGTAAGCCTTAAATCAATCCGCAACTCATACATACACTATCTCACATATGCACATACAACATCAACAAGGACATGCATACAACATCATCAAGAGGATATACTAAAATAACGTAGAACATGTATACTTTTAAAATATACTAGCAATCGATTCACCATAAGAAAAAACATAAACAAGCTTCTAACTTAAAGAATGTAAAACGAAGATCCAGCTCTATAGGTTATAACAAATACAAACAATAGAACATAGGCTAATAGTGCCCGACAGAAACCCATCGGTGTTGACATAACAAAACACTTCACAAGTAACCCCCGTTAAAGGGAACCGGAAGCCCACTAGCAGTGTTATTTTTACTTGGAAAGATATATATATATACGAACCTCTACTACTAGTGTTGTTAGAGACAAGGAAGAGAAAAGGAACATATAAACATGCTATGTGTCTTAATACTCAGAACGAACAAACCTGTGAAGACGTGGCAGGCAAAACGATACAATACCATATGACTCCCGAATAGGTAAGTAACTCTCCCCTAACACCAAGATTTTGTATACTTACCTCGCATTGGTCAAGCGAATGTTTTGTAACCGAAGATATCATATTGAAGTATATAGAATGTTTATAAATCAATATACTTAAAAAACACCACCATATCAACAATAATAGGGTTGTCAATCAATATACTTGACTAAATGAATACAAAACCATACATTTACAACCGAGTGTTAAACGTGAACATGCATCACACATCTTCAGATATACTTATATGATCTTGGCCTACCAAACTAACGCTCACAATATACATATTTAGAGGTCAAGAAAATCACATAACAAACATAGAACTCACAAGAATACTCACTACGATTCTAAGAAAATAAACTGAAAGCCAAACAATCTAAGAACGATTTTATATGAACAAACCATACATCCTGAAAGTATACCCAAGCGTAAAATCAGTTAATAATCACACTAAGCCTGAAACTAGTATTTATAAAAGTCCACTAATACATGTGATTGACCAAAGTTCAAAGTAAATAGGCATAAAACCAAAAGCCCAATTTTTATCTAAGCCCACAAACCATAGCCTGTATTTAGTCTTAATCTTTTCTTAAATCCAATAAAAAAAATATAATCCAAAATACTCTTTTCTCAAACCTATAAATTAAACCATACCTCACTCTAAAGATATAACAGATTAAATAATAACTATCATGAATGCCTCCCTCCTTGATTTTTAATAAATTAATTGTTTTAAAAAAAAAAGATTCTCACGTTACACGTACAAGGGGATAGGGAAGATAAAAAGATTAAAGAAAATAAAAAGGCAAAAGGACAAAAAATGGAAAAAGACAAAAAGGCATGGGAACCTATTCAAGACCTAAAGCTTCCCATTACACAAAGGACAACGTAACAGCAGCGCCATCAAAAGAAGGAACAAACAAAACAAAAAAAAAGAGCCACGAAGGAAGCCATGAATTTCACAGCAAAACAAGAAGATGACGTCTCACGAAATAAAGAAACTATGTAAGAGCTAGCAAGAAGAGAACAAACAAGGTGGTACCAAAGAAGCTAACGAAAAAATGAAGAACATAAACAGTATTGAGAGTTGCATACGGAGGAACAAAAAGAAACAATAGTAACTGCGCGTATGCCACTCCCTATTTCCTACAATTTCTCTTCTTTTTATTTTTATTTTATTTAACAAAATAACAAAACAAGTTAAAACAAATAGAATGCTAGCGTGACCTTCCAAGAAAGGCATACTCAAGAGAAAAGTAAAAAGATAATGAGTCAATAACTTAAACCCAATCCATTGTTTTCTTTTCTCTTCAATATGATTAAAACTTAAGCTAAACACGATAACTATTCCTCTATTCAAACCCACACATTATGAATTAAATACAAAAATATAAAATAGGTTCCGATCAAACTAATGAGGTGTAGAATCCCACCTCTAGTGTAGAAGATTTGTTGGCAATTCCTTTTCCTTTATCACATGATCCAGAACCACCTGAATCACAAGAACGGTGAACAATCAAAACAATAAAAAAAAATAAAATCAGAGAAAAAGGGAACGTATCCCTACTGGCTCCTCGTTGTTATACCGATACCCACAACACTAAATTAACGAACACGAACAGACGAACGCAGTGGAATATTAGTAGAGGAAAAAAAGAGAACGATTAGAAGAAAATAAATTGGTCAGAGAAAAATAGAAGGATTATGATACAGATACCGATTTGGGACAAAGGTCGTGCGCAATTTAGAGAAAGGATAAGATGACGACAGAATTTGGAAAAGGAATTAAGTGAATCTTGCAAGAATTGGGGAAGGAGTTTGTCTTGAGAAAATCAGAAGGGAATGGTTAGTAGTATTCGGAGAGAAGAAAGAACGTATAAAGAAAATAAGGGTGGCTAGTATTTTTTGTCAGCTAACACATATTTAAATAGCCCGAGTCCCGAAACCCTACTGGCTCGACTTTGAAAGACAAGCCTAGCTCAGAAAATAAAAACTATAGGCCTCGAAAAGAACAAATAATACGACCGGCCAAAAGGCCTACAAAAAGATCTGAAAACACTCGGTTACTCAAAACGAGCCCAAAAACAAGTTTGAGGCTATTAGGCGCAAAAAAGGTAATTTTCTACTGCCTAGATTTCCATCTCAGTCAAACTATCAAACAGACACACAGATCACTAGAACAATGCTGACTAGACTAAAACAAGCTGACAAGAACTAAAAAGAATAACAACAGAAATCAATTGAAGGAAGAATCACACAATCTTGGCACCAAAACCGACTTATTATGACTTGAATTTCGATATTAAAGAACTAATCTTCTGGTGACCAACCTAAGATAGCTAGATAGAGGATAAAAATATCTTTCCAACAAGCTATTATATGTAGAAATTTGACAAAGGATGAGAAAGTTATGCTAGGATGAAGATTTAGGAATTTTGGCTAGGGTTTAGGGTAGGTAAAAATTAGAAATTGAGAGGAAAAAGAGGAGAGGGAACAATTCCAGAATTATTTAGGAGGTTTTAGGTAAAATTTATTAGGGTAGGTCAGCCTCTCCTTTGTAGGTGTCTAAGGAGGTCTAGTTAAGAGATAATTCCCTACTTTTCAGCTTAAAAGGATAATTCTATTAAAAGAGATATTCTATTTAAAAAGAAGAATTATCTAATACTTCAGATAATTAGGGATAAAAATAAGGATAATTAATAAAAAATATTATAATTAAAATAGAAAATATTCGACAGCAACCATTTTAGGCCATCACGCATCCATTTCTTCAAGGGAAAAATAGTTATTTTAGCTACATCGGCTCCTGGACTTTCCTAACATCTACACTACGAAGGATCGGGTCTCACAGATACTATGGATACTGGAACTCCATGCAACCTCACAATCTCATCCATATATCGAGAAGCTAACTTCTCCAGTGTATCAGAAACTCGAACGAGAAGGAAATGGGCAGACTTGGTCAATATATCCCCAATCACCCACACTGTATCGAAACCACACTAAATCTTCAGCAAACCCATGACAAAATCCATCGTGATACGCTCCCACTTCCACTCGGGAATTAGAAGCGAGTGCAGCATACTTGTGGGTTTCTGGTGCACGGCTTTGACCTACTGGCATACGAGGCAATGAGCAACAAACTTCATAATATGTCTCTTCATCCCCGACCGTCAATACTACTCCCTTAGATCACGATACATCTTGGTACTACTAGGATGAATCAAGAATGCTGAACTATGTGCCTCAGTCAAAATCAAATGATGCAACACCTTGTCTTGGGGAACACAAACTCTACCTCGGAAAGTCAGAATCCCATCGTGTCAGACTCTATACTCACTGACTGTATCCCATCCAACACTACTATCCAACTGCTGCCTCAACTGGTGTAATGACCCCAATTCTTATTTATTAAAATTTGTTCTGATTAAGGCCATTACCGCCGTTAAATCCAAAAAAGCTCAAAGACACCTATAACCTATCTAAATCCCACCAGTCTTACCCATTAATCTTTTTAACTTTTAGCATTATCATTTTATATGTTTAATTACAAATGGAGCATGATATTGGACAATCATTCTGGTATCATACAGAGTGAATAAAATACAAGCAGAAGTCTTTAATTATTTGAATCAAAACACACAAGTCCTATAGGGATCCAAATAACCAGCAAGAAATCCTCCAACATTTTCCAAAATATAACAAGCAAAAGAGGGATCTCGAAAAAAAACCAGAAAATTAGTCCAATCTATGATCATATTGTATGCACAAGCAACCAAGGAAATGGGAATGCAAAGGTGATGCAATATCGCCCTGCCATGCAGCCTTTATCTCACACACTGGTACCACAAACAGTGAATGTACCTAAGCCTGAAAAATGGTGGAAACAACAGAATGAGATTACAAGAATCTCAATAGGGTCACAACATCATAAGATCTACAGAAACCATAAACACAAATCTCCCAAACAACATCAGATCATTCCTAGCAACTAAAGGGGATCATGCAATTCAAGAATTCAGTTAAAAAGGGTAGGCCAAATCTAAGGCTGAGGGGGGGTGGGGGAGAGGGGAATACAAATAGCTACCGAATCGTATGCTTGTGTACTTCTGAGTTTTTTGCAGTACTTGTATTCCCCCCCTCCCTCAGCCTTAGATTCGGCCTACCTTTTTTAACTAAATTCTTGAATTGCATGATCCCCTTTAGTTGCTAGGAATGATCTGATGTTGTTTGGGAGATTTGTGTTTATGGTTTCTGTAGATCTTATGATGTTGTGACCCTATTGAGATTTTTGTAATCTCATTCTGTTGTTTCTACCATTTTTCAGGTTTCGGTACATTCACTATTTGTGGTACTAGTGTGTGAGATCAAGTCTGCACGGTAGGGCGATATTGCATCACCTTTGCATTCCCATTTCCTTGGTTGCTTGTGCATACAATATGATCATAGATTGGACTAATTTTCTGGTTTTTTTTTGAGATCCCTCTTTTCCTTGTTATATTTTGGAACATGTTGGAGGATTTCTTGCTGGTTATTTGGATCCCTATAGGACTTGTGTGTTTTGATTCCAATAATTAAATACTTCCGCTGATGTTTTATTCACTCCGTATGATACCAGAATGACTATCCATTATCATGCTCCATTTGTTATTAAACGTATAGAAGGATCATGCCAAAAGTAAAAAAAAAAATTAATAGGTAAGCCTGGTGGGATTCAGATAGGTTCTAGGTGTCTTTGGGCTTGTTTGCATTTCACGGCGGTAATGGCCTTAATCATAGCAAATTTTAATGGGTTGGAATTGGGGTCATTAAAAATATCATGCTCCTTTTGTTATTAAACATATAAAACGATCACGCTAAAAGTAAAAAAAATAATGGGTAAGCCTGGTGGGATTCAGATAGGTTCTAGGTGTCTTTGGGCTTGTTTGGATTTCACGGTGGTAATGGTCTTAATCGGAGAAAATTTTAATGGGTAGGAATTGGGGTCATTACAGGTTTAGTAGCGGAGCATGATTTAGGTTATATGATTTATTGTATGCTTACTAAATTGTTGATTTTGTGTTTGTAGGAAGGTACATGCGCACACACCCACTTACTTAGAGGGCTAATACCAAAAATTAATCAGATGTTAAGAACCTAGTTAGAAATGTTTAGATGTCGTGTCTGATTGATTAACTTGTTGCGTGTCTATGAGTATTTTTATGTCTTGTATGATTTGATATGTTTTTGAGTGATTAGCTGGGTTTCTTATCATTGTCGAGAATGTGTATTTGTTGGTGCATGTTACTAAGTATCTCTATGTGATTTCTTATCATTGCAAGGTATGTCTTTATGTATTGTTGTCAAGTTTGCCGAGCATGTGATTGATTTGTATGCAAGTCAAGTATGTTTTGTGTGAAAGTATGCTTGCCAAAGGTGAATATGTGTGAGACATGTTTGTTGCCAAATGCATGAGATGTGGTTTTGCATGATTTCTGTGTATGGTTTGTACTGTTGTTGAGTGCTTATGTGTGTGTTGAGGTAATTGTCGAGTGTGCATTATATGTGTGCATATGATTTCCAAAATTTGCATACTCGTGTGCATGAGTATCTTGATTTCTAGCATATGCATATCGTCCGGTGCACGCCTCTCCACTAGGTACCACTTCTTTTCCTAGTATCTTATTTGGTTGTATGATGAGTAACAATCGTATGCTTGTATAGTATGGCAAGACCGAGTGTACAAAAGGATCGACGGGGTAGGTACGGGGGTAACAGCAACCCATAGGGCAGAATGAACCTGATGCACATATTGTGTAGGGAGAGCAACTGATTTGCGATCTAGTCTACCTCGGCTGGGTTGTACGTATCGGTCCGAATGTACTTGAAGTGGATCTAATTACAGTGGACATCCGAGAGCTGATGTGATTTTAGGCATGGACTGTCTGGCAAAATATCAAGCCCTTATGGATTGTTTCACCATGGTTCACTTTTCCTGATGGTGTCGAGTACTGTTTTGAAGGTGATAGGCGAGTTATTCCAACTTGCATGATATCCTGGCTTGATGCAAAGCGACGAATCAGGAAAGGATGTACTGCATATCTAGCACACGTACATGATATTTCCAAAGAATCCTCGGGTTTGGATTCTGTCCCAGTGGTTCGCGAATTTCCAGAAGACATAACCGGTCTACCACCAGTAAGGGAAGTGGAATTTCGCATTGAGTTAGTGCCTGGTATGAATCTGATTTCCATTCCTCCGTACCGTATGGCTCTTGTGGAAATGAAGGAACTAAAACGCAATTGGAAGAATTTTTGGATCGTGGTTTCATCCGACCTAGTGTGTCATCTTGGGGAGCACCTGTCTTGTTCGTAAAGAAGAAAGATGGTTCGCTGCGATTATGCATCGACTATCGGCAGCTGAATCGTATGACTGTGAAGAACAAGTACCCTCTGCCACGCATCAACGATTTGTTAGACCAACTTCAGGGTGCAGCCATATTCTCCAAGATCGATCTCAGATCTGGATACCATCAATTGCAAGTTCATAATGTTGATATTATGAAGACTGCATTCAGATCGCGATATGGCCACTACGAATTTCTGGTTATGACATTCAGTTTGACCAATGCACTAGCTGTGTTCATGGACTTGATGAATCATGTGTTCCATGAGTTTCTGAATAAATTTGTAATAGTCTTCATAGACGACATTCTGATTTATTCAAAATCAGAAGAAGAGCATGCTAAGCACTTGCGGATTGTGCTGAATGTTTTAAAGGATCGGCGGTTATTCGCAAAGTACTCCAAATGCAAATTCTGGTTACGCGAAGTCAGTTTCCTTGGCCATGTTGTTTTCGTCCAAGGTGTGTTATTTGATCCAATGAAAATAAAGCCGTAATTGCCTGGGAACCCCCGCAAACTGTGTTCGAAGTTCATAGTTTCCTTGGATTAGCAGGATGCTACCGTTCGACCTCTGTGGAAAATATTTCATCGCTTGCCGGACCATTGACAAAACTGATGCGCATAGGTGAGCCATTCGTGTGGAATGAGAAATGCCAGCAAAGTTTCAAAGCACTGAAAAATGGTTAGTTTCCGCACTTATCCTTACTTTACCTATTTGTGGAAAGGAGTATGTGGTTTATAGCGATGCATCGAAATCCGGACTTGCATGCGTATTAATGCAAGATGGGAAAGTTGTTGCATATGCTTCCCGACAGTTATGATCGCATGAAAACAACTATCCTACATATGATTTGGAGCTTGCAGTCATGGTGTTTGCATTGAAAATATGGCGACATTACTTGTACGGCGAGACATGTCGAATCTTCACCGATCACAAAAGCTTAAAGTACTTACTCACACAAAAATAATTGAATATGAGACAATGAGGATGGGTATAGCTGGTCAAAGACTACGATTTGATCATTGAATACCATCCTGGAAAGGAAAATGTTGTTACTGATGCCTTAAGCCGAAAGTTTCATCCTCCTTCCCCATCGGTTTTGGCCTATATGTGCACCCGTTACATGCCTATGTTGCTGGATTTGAGGTCTAATCATGTGCATCTTGGGACTGATTATTCTGGTTCATTGTTGGCACGAATCGAAGTCACACCTACCTTGATTATGGAAATCTGGAATCAGTAATTAGAGGATCCGAAACTAATTGAAATTCGGAAGCAACTTTCTGATGGTGTTGATGCCATAGTTCGTGATTTCAGAATATGAGATGACGAAGTGCTTGTCTTCATAAACCAGGTATGTGTTCCACAAGATATTGATATTCGTAACCTTATTCTATCGGAGGCGCATAGTTCGAAGTTCGCTATCCATCCCGAATGCACTAAGATGTACCGAGATTTAAAAGAGCAATATTGGTGGCCAAACATGAAACGCCACATTGGTGAGTTTATTGGCCGATGCCTCGTATGTCAACAAGTAAAGATCGAATATCAACGACCCGTTGGACTACTTCAGTCACTTCCGATTCCAGAATGGAAGTTCTAGCATGTCACAATGGATTTTGTGACTAGTTTTCCTAGATCGTAGCAAAGATATGATGCCATTTGGGTGATTGTGGATCGATTGACGATATCTGCAAACTTCCTTCCTATACATGTGACGGATACATCTAAGAAATTGGTTGTTTGTTATTTGGATGAGATTGTTCGATTGCATGGAGTGCCAGTTTCCATCGTTTCAGATATTGAGCCTCGTTTCACCTCATGATTTTAGGAGAAAATCCAGAATGAGTTGGGTTAGAGATTTAATTTCATGTAAGCATCGGTATGGCACCTTATGAAGCATTATATGGGAGACGTTGCAAGACTCCCATTTGCTGGAATGAAGTAGGCGAAAGACGCCTAGACAATCCGGAATTGATTGATGAAGCAACAAAATAGTTGAACTTGATTCTACAATGGCTAAAAACAGCCCAGAATCGACAGAAAAACTACGCTGATAATCGACGGAGGGAGCTATAATTTGTGGTAGGTGACAAAGGAGTCCTTCGTTTTCACCATCGAGGTAAGCTAGCACCTCATTATATTGGTCCGAATGAGATTATCGAGAGGATCGGCCCTGTTGCATACCGACTTGCCTTACCTCTAAATATGGAATGAATTCACAATGTGTTCCACGTATCTATGATGAAAAAGTATGTGCAAGACCCTGCTCACGTGCTCGAAGAATCCCCAGTTGTAATTGCTGAAGACCTATCCTATCCCGTACAGCCAGTTTCCATACTAGATCTATCAGTTCGACAGCTTTGCAGTTGAAGCGTGCCTATGGAGTGAGTTGTTTGGCGTAATGGTTAAATTGAGGAATAGTTTTGGGAAACTAAGTAAGCAAGACTCCCATTTGTTGGAATGAAGTAGGCGAAAGACGCCTAGACAATCCGGAATTGATTGATCAAGAAACAAAATAGTTGAACTTGATTCGACAATGGCTAAAAACAGCCCAGAATCGATAGAAAAACTACACCGATAATCGACAGAAGGAGCTAGAATTTGTTGTAGGTGACAAAGTGTTTCTGAAGGTCGCCCCATGGAAAGGAGTCCTTCGTTTTCAGCAGCAAGGTAAGCTAGCACCTCATTACATTGGTCCGAATGAGATTATCGAGAGGATTGGCCCTGTTGCATATTGACTTGCCTTACCTCCAAGTATGGAATGAATTCACAATGTGTTCCACGTATCTATGTTGAGAAAGTATGTGCAAGACCCTGTTCACATGCTCGAAGAATCCCCAGTTATAATTGCTGAAGACTTATCCTATCCCGTGCAGCCAGTTTCCATACTAGATCTATCAGTTCAACAGCTTTGCAGTTGAAGCGTGCCTATGGTGCGAGTTGTTTGGCGTAATGGTCAAATTGAGGAATAGTTTTGGGAAACTAAGTGAGCAAGACTCCCATTTGTTGGAATGAAGTAGGCGAAAGACGCCTAGACAATCCGGAATTGATTGATCAAGCAACAAAATAGTTGAACTTGATTCGACAATGGCTAAAAACAGCCCAGAATCGATAGAAAAACTACGCCGATAATCGACAGAGGGAGCTAGAATTTTTGGTAGGTGACAAAGTGTTTCTGAAGGTCGCCCCATGGAAAGGAGTCCTTCGTTTTCAGCAGCAAGGTAAGCTAGCACCTCATTACATTGGTCCGAATGAGATTATCGAGAGGATTGGCCCTGTTGCATATTGACTTGCCTTACCTCCAAGTATGGAATGAATTCACAATGTGTTCCACGTATCTATGTTGAGAAAGTATGTGCAAGACCCTTCTCACGTGCTCGAAGAATCCCCAATTATAATTGCTGAAGACTTATCCTATCCCGTGTAGCCAGTTTCCATACTAGATCTATCAGTTCGACAGCTTTGCAGTCGAAGCATGCCTATGGAGTGAGTTGTTTGGCGTAATGGCCAAATTGTGGAATAGTTTTAGGAGACTAAGTAATCTATGCATGCAAAATTTCCTTATGTGTTTTCTTAGGTACTTGTGCTAAAAATTTCAAGGATGAAATTCTTATAAGGAGGGGGGGATGTGAGACCCTGAGTTTTGAGTCCTAGAAGTCCAGAAGCCAGTGCAGGTGAAAAAGATCATTTTTCCCCTGAAGAAAAGGATGTATGATGGCTGAAATTGGTAAGGGATGTCTAGTAATTATTTCTGGTATTAATTCCCTTTAAATTGATTCTTTATTGGTTGATAATTACCATGGGAAATAAAAATCCTATGTTTAAGGGGGCATAGTTATAGAATTTAATTCTGATAATTATCTTACTTTAATTAAGCCTTGAAGATAAGGATTTTAATCCCATAACCATCTTATATAAATAGGAAGTCAGCCACACAAAAATATTATACAAACGAAAACCTAATTCCACCGAATTTCGATTTAACTTTAGAGAAAGAAATACTAACCTTCAGATGAAAAACCAAACATGGTTGGAAAGAGGATGAAGAGAGCTTTCCAACAATGAAGAGAGCTTTGCAAGAATACGACAAACGATGAAAGAGTTATGCTATTTTGAAGTTCAAACGGAATTTTGCAATTCCACCGAATTACGACTTAGTTTTTAACAAAGGAAAACTAACCTCCAGATGAAATGTCCAAGATATTTGGAAAGAGAACATAAAAATTTTCCCAACAAACTATTATTTTCATAAATCAAATAAATGATGAGAGAGTTATGCCAAGATGAAGATCAAGGAGTTTCGGCTAGGGTATAGGCAAAAATCGGAATTGGAGAGGAAGGGGATATATTTCAAAATTTCTAGGTGGGTTAGGGTATGTTTAGGTGGGATAGGCTAGCCACTCTTTTATAGTTTTCTAAGGACATTTAGATAAGAGATAATTCCTGACTTTTAAGCTTAGAAGGATAACTAAAGAATAATTCTATTAGAAGGATAATTCTATTAAAAAGAGATATTTTATTTAAAAGGAAGAATTATCTAATACCTTAGATAATAAAGGATAAAACTAAGGATAATTAATATAAAAATACCAGAATTAAAATAGGAAATATCTGGCAGCAATCACCTTAGGCTATCACGCATCCATTTCTTGAGGAATAAAATAGTCATTTCAGCTACATCGGCTCCTGGACTTCCTAGACATCTAAACTAGGAAGGGTAGGGGTCTTACACTAGCGGCATGTTTGTCAACCCAAACGGCATTACCAGGAACTCATAATGTCCATAGCAGGAACTGAAAGCTGTCTTCGGGATATCTGACTCCCTAACTCGCAACTAATGATAACCCGACCTTAGATCAATCTTTGAGAAAACTAACGCTCCCTGAAGCTGGTCGAACAAATCATCCATCCTAGGGAGAGGGTACTTGTTCTTCACTATAACCAGGTTCAACTGCTAGTAATCAATGCAAAACCGCAATGAACCATCCTTTTCCTTCATAAACAATACCAGCGCTCCCCACAGTGATATACAGGGCCTAATGAACCCATGATTCACCAAATCCTTCAACTGGGTCTTCAGCTCCTTCATCTCAATTGGAGCCATCTGATACGGCAGGATGGATACCGGGCTTGTTCCGGGCATTAACTCGATCCCAAACTCCACCTTTCCCTCTGGTGGCAACCCGACTACATCATCCGGAAATACACTTTGAAACTCACTGAAAACCAGAACTTGATTCAATTCCAGTGACTCGGCTGAGGTGTCTCTAACATAGGCTAGAATTGTTGTACAGCCCTTACTGATTATCTTTTTCGCACAAGCCACAAGATCATACAAGTAGGCGCAATACGCCTGTCTCCCTCAAAGTAGTACTCAGAACCGTCGGGTAGATAGAACCAAACCCGCTTAGTGAAATACTCCATCTGGGCTTGATAACGAACTAAACAATCCATGGCCAAGATAGCATCCAACTCTCGGATGTCTAGCGGAATCAAATCTGTCTGTAATGTTCCTAATTCCTACCTATTAAAATTTTCTCCGATTAAGGCCATTACCGCCGTGAAAGCCAAACAAGCCCAAAGACACCTAAAACCTATCTAAATCCCACCAGGCTTACCCATTATTTTTTTTTACTTTTAGCATGATCATTTTTTATGTTTAATAACAAATGGAGCATGATATTAGACAATCATTCTGGTATCATACGAAGTGAATAAAATATCAGCGGAAGTCTTTAAATTTAATTATTGGAATCAAAGCACACAAGTCCCATAGGGATCCAAATAACCAGCAAGAAATCCTCCAACATGTTCCAAAATATAACAAGCAAAAGAGGGATCTTAAAAAAAAAACAGAAAAGTAGTCCAATCTATGATCAAATTGTATGCGCAAGCAACAAAGGAAATAGGAATGCAAAGGCGATGTAATATCGCCCCGCCGTGCTGCCTTGATCTCACATACTGGTACCATGAACAGTGAATGTACTAAGTCTGAAAAATGGTGGAAACAACAAAATGAGATTACAAGAATCTCAGTGGGGTCATAACATCATAAGATCTGCAGAAACCATAAACACAAATCTCCCAAACAACATCAGATCATTCCTAGCAACTAAAGGGGATCATGCAATTGAAGAATTCAATTAAAAAGGATAGAGCCGAATATAAGGCTGAGGAGGGACTACAAATACTTCCGAAAACTCAAGAGTACACAGGCAGGTAGAACTCATCAGATTGCTCTCGGCAATGAAGAAGAAAGGTCATCCCCTTCCACCTCTGTTATCCAAGGCTTACTGCACAAAAGGTCAATGGTTAACACACAAGCTATTCAGTAAGCCTATTCATCTTGCCACACAAGGACAAGTCATCCCAAGCCACACAAGGACCAGTCATCCCAAACCACTCAAGGACAAGGGCTTCCTACCACACAAGGACAAGGGCTTCCTACCACATAAGGACAGTCATCCCAAGCCACACAAGGACAAGGGATTCCTGCCACACAAGGACAGGGCTTCTGGCTACACAAGGACCAGACATCCATCGAGCTCATGCTGGGGATTCCCACCCATACGACTCCCATTCCAGTAAGAACCTTCCCTCCCACAAGGAGCATCAACGATTACCCCGAATAGCCACCAGAAAAAGATCCTGACATGCAACACGTACCAACACACACAAGTAAGTACAAAACACAATACCATAATAGGGTATCCTTAATCATGTCAAAACATAATCAACATGTTCAATACACACAACACATGCAAACTAGGCAATCATATCATATCTTAAAGGATTCAGTATAGCTTAGAGGATCTCATCTTGGTCCCTAATTCAAGCATTCCTACTACAACATATGTGCATACAATATTACATGTAAAGGCACCGAAATTAGCAAGCAAACAACAAGAATCTTTGGAGAAACTAATGAGGCTTAGATCCTACCTCTCTTGTCTCTGAACAAGAAGTTATTCCCTTGCCTTTATCCAATAATTCTACACTACCTATAGCATCACAAGGCAAAGCCAAAACCAAAGTAAGTATGCATATCCAATATCCAATTAAATACCCTATTTCCTTACCAATTTCACTCACCAAACCTATCAGAAACTAGTGATCAGATGCCGCAGGTACCTCCCCCATGGATGTGTGATGTGATAGCCATGAACTTAACAAGAAACAACCTGAATTACCATCCCTAATTATCATACAATTTTCGGCACTAAGAATAGGGCAATAGAGCAAGTTGTGATTTCATGTTAACAAGTTGTAGGAGTTGCAATCTCATGTTGACAAGGAAGGATAAAGGGTTTATAAAATGTAAAATAAAAAGAAACAAGATCAGAATCTAATAGGTTAATCAGTTGATCAAGATAAGCAATAATAGGGCAGTAAGGCAAAGGTATGGCATACTGATTTCATGTATAGAAAAGATTCAAAGGATGAATTCATGATTTTTCACTATGAATGGACATTAAACAATCATATGAATGAAGATAACAAAATCAGAGATCAATCAAAGGCAGAATTATAAAAATATGAAAACCTAAAAAAAATCTGAAAACCTAAAAAAAATCTGAAAACCTAATTCTGCCGAATTTTGATTTAGCTTTAAAGAAATAAATACCTATATTCAGATAAAAAACAAAATATTTTTGGAAAGAGGATGAGAAGAGCTTTCCAACAAGCTATTATTTGCAAGAATCCGACAAACGATGAGAGAGTTATGATTCTTTGAAATTCAAAAAGATTTTGGCAGATCTACCGAAATTCGATTTAACTTTAGAGAAAGAAATACTAAACTTCAGACAAAAAAACCAAGATGGTTGGACAGAGGATAAAAATAGCTTTCCAACAAGCTATTATTTGCAGGAATCTGATAAACGATGAGGGAGTTATGCTTGTTTGAAGTTCAGGAAGATTTTTGCAGTTCCGCCGAATTTTGATTTAATTTTAGAGAAATTAATACTAACATTCAGACAAAAAATCAATAATTTTTGGAAAAAGGATGAAAAGGGCTTTCCATCAAGCTATTATTTGCAGGAATCCGACAAACGATGAGAGTTACGCTTGTTTGCAGAACAAGAAACTTTTGGCAGTTCCGTCGAATTTTGATTTAACTTTAGAAAAATAGATACTAATCTTCAGGAATAAAAACCACTATATTTTTAAATAGGATAAAAATATTTTTCCAACAAGCTATTATTTGCAGAAATTCGACAAACGATGAGAGAGTTATGCTTGTTTAAAGTTCAGGAAGATTTTGGCAATTCCGCCGAATTTTGATTTAACTTTAGAGAAAGAAATACTAACCTTCCGATAAAAACCAAATATTTTTGTAAAGCGGATGAAAAGAGCTTTCCAATAAGCTATTATTTGCAGGAATCCGAAAAACGATGAGAGAGTTATGCTTGTCTGAATTTCAGGAAGATTTTGCCAGTTCCTCTGAATTTTGATTTAACTTTAGAGAAATGAATAGTAACCTTCAGACAAAAAACCAATAATTTTTGGAATGAGGATGAAAAAATCTTTCCAATAAGCTATTATTTGCAGGAATTCAACAAACGATGAGAGAGTTATGCTTGTTGAATTTTAGGAAGATTTTGGCAGTTCTGTCAAATTTCGATTTATATTTAGAGAATAAAATACTAACCTTCAGATAAAAAACCAATAATTTTTGTAAATAGGATGAAAAGAGCTTTCCAACAAGCTATTATTTTCAGGAATCCGACAAACGATTCGAGAGTTATGCTTGTTTGAAGTTCAGGAAAATTTTGGCAATTCCACCGAATTTCAATTTTACTTTAGAGAAATAAATACTAACATTCAGTAAAAAAAACTATTAATTTTTGGAAGTAGAATGAAAATAGCTTTCCAACAAGCTAATATTTGCAGGAATCCAACAAACGATGAGAGAGTTATGCTTGTTTGAAGTTCAGGACGATTTTGACAGTTCCGCCGAATTTCGATTTAACTTTAGAGAAAGAAATACTAACTTTCAGACAAAAAACCAAGGATTTTTGGAAAGAGAATGAAAAGAACTTTCCAACAAGCTACTATTTTCAGGAATTTGAAAAATTATGACAGAGTTATGCTTGTTTGAAGTTCAAGAAAATTTTAGTAGAAATTGGGAGGTGTAGGGTTTTTAGGTCCAACGAATTTTGTGTATTTTTTGTTTAAGATTTTTGTGTAGCTGACTTTCTATTTATATAAGATGGTTATGAGATTATAATCCCTATCTTCAAGGCTTAATTAAAGTAAAATAATTATCAGAATTAAATTCTGTAATTATCCCCCTTAAACTTAGGATTTTTATTTCCTAAGGTAATTATCAACCAATAAAGAATCAATTTAAAGGGAATTAATACCAGAAATAATTACTAGACATCCCTTAGCAATTTTGGTCATCACATATCCTTTTCTTCAGGGAAAAAATGGTCTTTTTTAACCTACACTGGCCTCTGGACTTCTAAGACTCAAAATTCAAGGTCTCACACTGCCTCAATCTCAACTTATCCCATCCTCAAAACATATCTCAAATAAACCTAACTGCAGGTCAACTGTTCACCTAATGGAGTTAAGACCTCGATCGATGGAACCAAAGACGATAATGGACGATCTGCATTATTATGACTCTAGGACCCACAAACGATATATTCTCTTTAGGGTCTAACAATACTCTAGATATTGAGAAAAAATTGTAACTGTACCTGTCACCATGTCGGAATTGGCAACAAGCCTTGGCATTTGTCAACATGAAAAGTCTATTCGGCCTAGCTATGACGATTGACTACCAAAAGGTTTGCCTGGTGCTCTACACAGTGGCCTGGAAGAAGCATGTGAACCAACTTGAGTACCACTCAGTCTCGGGGCTCCGAAAGGCTGTGAGGCATTACGCCTCAGCTTCGGACAATCTCGAGACATATGGCCGACCTCATCGTAGTTGTAGCATTTCCGCGAATGCGGACATGGAGGGATATGGTGCTGGCACACCACGACATAAATAGTCGACTCATACTATCACTAGAAGTAGCTAGCAACGCGAATCAAACCATAGGGGCACCAATCATGTTGGTTTTTTGTGTTATCCAATCCCACATCAAAAAGGAGTGGGGGAGGTCTTTGGGCTATGTGGTTAGAAATCTCGGGGTTTCGAAAGGCTGTGAGGCATTACACCTCGGCTTCGGACAATCTCAAGACATATGGCCGACCTTATCATAGCTGTAGCATTTTTGCAAATGCGGACAAAGAGGGATGTGGTGCTGGCGGCAACTAGCGCACCACAGCATATACGGTCGACTCACACTATGACTAGAAGTAGCTGGCAATGCAGATCGAACCATAGGGGCACTAATCACGCTGGTTTTTCGTGTTATCCAATCCCACATCAGAAAGGAGTGGGGGAGATCTTGGGCTTATATATGTTGTGTCATGGTATCATCTGTAACAAGATGCATCTTTTGGGCTATGTGGTTAGAAACCCAACCAAGCGTTGCAGTTATGATCCGTCACGCACACATACATGTCTGGGCCCATTAGGCCGGGGTGTGAGACCCTGAATTTTGAGTCCTAGAATTCCAGAAACCAGTGCATGTGAAAAAGACCATTTTTCCCCCGAAGAAAAGGATGTGTGATAGCTGAAATTGGTAAGGGATGTCTAGTAATTATTTCTGGTATTAATTCCCTTTAAATTGATTCTTTATTGGTTAATAATTACCTTAGAAAATAAAAAAAACCCTATGTTTAAGAGGGGATAATTATATAATTTAATGCTGATAATTATCTTACTTTAATTAAGTCTTGAAGATAGGGATTATAATCTCATAACCATCTCGTATAAATAGGAAGTTAGCCACACAAAATTTTATGCATAAAACACATAAAATTTGTAGGACCTAAAAACCTTACACCTCTCAATTTCTGCCAAAATTTTCTTGAACTTGAAACAATCATAACTCTCTCATCGTTTATCGGATTCCTGAAAATAATAGCTTGTTGGAAACCTCTTTTCATCATCTTTCGAAAAATGTTTGGTTTTTTGTCTAAAGGTTATTATTTATTTCTCTAAAGTTAAATCAAAATTTGGCAAAAATGCCAAAATCTTCTTGCACTTCAAACAAGCATAACTCTCTCATCGTTTGTCGGATTCCTGCAAATAATAGCATTTTTGAAAACTCTCTTCATCCTCTTTCGAAACATATTTTTGATTTCCAATCTGAAGTTTAGTATTTCTTTCTCTAAAGTTAAATCGAAATTCAGCGGAATTAGGTTTTCAGATTTTTATAATTCTGGCTTTGATTGATCTCTGATATTGTTACCTTTATTTGTATGATTGGTTAATATCCATTCATAGTGAACAATCATGAATTCATCCTTTGAATCTTTTCTATACATGAAATCAGTATGCCTTACCTTTGCATTACCGCCCTATTGTTGCCTTTCTTGATCAATTGATTAACCTAATGGATTCTAATCTTATTTCTTTTGATTATACATGTTATAAACCTTTAATCCTTCCTTTTTAACATGAGATCACAACTCCTACAACTTGTTAACATGAAATCGCAACTTTCCCTATTGCCCTATTCTTAGTGCCAAAAATTGTATGATAATTAAGGATGGTAATTCAGGTTGTTTCTTGTTAAGTTCTTGGCTATCACATCACACATCCAAGGGGGAGGTACCTCGGCATCTGATCACTAGTTTCTGATAGATTCGGTAAGTGGAATTTGTAAGAAAATAGGGTATTTAATTGGATATTGGATATTGGATATGCATACTTAGTTTGGTTTTGGCGTTGCCTTGTGATGCTATAGGTAGTGCAGAATTATTGAATTAAGCCAAGATCCTTTTCAGGTGGCCATTCAGGGTAAGTGCTGATGCTTCTTGTGAGAGGGGAGGTTCTTACTAGTATGGGAGTTGTATGGGTGGCACTCCCCAGCATGAGCTCGCTGGATGTCTGGTCCTTGTGTGGCCAAAAGCCGTGTCCTTGTGTGGAAGGAAGCCTTTGTGTGGCTTGGGATGACTTGTCCTTGTGTGGAAAAGTTAATAGGCTTACTGAATAACTTGTGTGTTAACCATTTACCTTTTGTGCAGTAAGCCTTAGACAATATAGGTGGAAGGGGATGGTCTTTCTTCTTCATTTTCGAGAGTAATCTGATGAGTTCTATCTACCTGTGTACTTCTTAGTTTTCGGAATTATTTGTAGTCCTCCTTCAGCCTTAAATTCGGCCCTACCTTTTTTAACTGAATTCTTGAATTGCGTGATCCCCTTTAGTTGCTAGGAATGATCTGATGTTATTTGGAAGATTTGTGTTTATGGTTTCTGCAGGTCTTATGATGTTGTGACGCTACTGAGATTTTTGTAATCTCATTCTATTGTTTCCACCATTTTTCAGGCTTAGGTTCATTCACTATTCGTAGTATTAGTGTATGAGATCAAGGCTGCACTGCGGGGCAATATTGCATCACCTTTGCATTCCTAGTTCCTTGGTTGCTTGCGTATACAATATGATCATAGATTGGACTACTTTTCTGGTTTTTCAAGATCCCTCTTTTGCTTGTTATATTTTGGAACATGTTGGAGGATTTCTTGCTGGTTATTTAGATTCCCTATGGGACTTGTGTGTTTTGATTCCAATAATTAAATTTAAAGACTTCTGCTGATGTTTTATTCACTCCGTATGATACCAGAATGATTGTCCAATATCATGCTCCATTTGTTATCAAACATATAGAACGATCATGCTAAAAGTCAAAAAAAATAATGGGTAAGCCTGGTGGGATTCAGATAGGTTTTAGGTGTCTTTGGGCTTGTTTGGATTTCACAGCGGTAATGGCCTTAATCATTGAAAATTTTAATAGGTAGGAATTGTGGTCATTACACGGGCGCCAGGTTGTGACAAATGGTAGTGGAACCGATCTCGTTCCCTCTTCTGTATGGGCTTGGACTGTGTTGTGTGTTCACATTTGGGCCCGTGAGTTTAGGCCCAAATCAATTACGTTGGGCTCTTCTCATGAGGATATGAGGTCTTTAAAGACGGCCACTGTTATCCAATCTCACATCGGAAAGGAGTGGGGGAAGTCTTGGGCTTATATGTGTTGTGTGATGGTATTATTTGTAGCAAGATGCTTCTTTTGGGCCATGTGGTTAGAAGCTCAACCAAGCATTGCAGTTGTTACCTGTCACGTGCATATACACATTTGACCCTGCTGAATCAAGGGTCCGGGGGCTGGGTTGTGACACTCCCCCTTGGATGTGTGATGTGATAGCCAAAAACTTAACAAAAATCAACCTGAATTACCATCCCAATCATCACACAAGTTTTTGGCACTAAGAATAGGGTCGTATAGCAAATTTTGATTTCATGTATACAAGCCTTAGGGGTTGTGATTGCATGTTAACAAAGAAGGATTATGTATTATTAACATATGCAATCAAAAGGAACAAAATGAGAAATCAACAGGTTAATCAATTAATCAAAATTGACAACAATATGGCAAAAGGATAAGGCATGCCAATTTCTTGTATAGGAGATTCAAATGATAAATTCATGATTTTACAACATGAATGGATGTCAAACAATCATACAAACAAAAGGAACAACAACAAAAATCAATTGAAGGATGAATTACGACTTGAATTTTGATAGGCAAAAACTAACCTTCTGATGACCAACCCAAGATAGAGGATGGAAAGAGCTTTCCAATTGTTTATTATTTGCAGAATTCTGAGAAAGGATGAGAGAGTTATGCTAGTTTGAAGGTCAAAGAAATTTTTGGCAGCAATAGGGTGTAGTTTGATGTTTGACGAAAATAGTGTGTTTTTAATGTGTGTGAGCAAGTGTGGCTGGCTACTCTTTATGTAAGGTATTTATGGGATTAATTTCCCTACTTTAAAGACTAGATAAGGTAAGATAATTATCAGGATTAAATTCTGGAATTATGCTTCCTTAATTTTAGGAATTTTATTTCTTAAGGTAAGATTGAACCAATAAGGAAACAAATCAAAGGGTAGTGAAGCCATAAATAATTACTAGACATTCCATACCATTTTAGGCCATCAGACATTCATTTTTTCAAAGGAAAAATAGTCATTTCACCTGCACTGGCTTCTAGACTTCTTGGACTCAAAATTCGGGGTCTCACACAATCCACTAAACCATGCTCCGCTACCAAACTTGTAAGGACCCAAACCCATCCTATTAGAACCCTTACCGCCTTGAAACCCAAATAAGCCCTCGCAAGGTCTTATTTGAATCCCACAAGGCTCAAGTCACCTAATTGTCAATTTTATTGGTTGATTTATATATTGTTTAAAGGTTAGAGAGTGTTTATGTATTATTGAATTTCTGGCTTCTACAGGGTGAAAGAAAACATCAGCAGAAGGCTTATATTAACACTGAAAACAAGTGGAAACATAATGCACAAGTCCCATATGAATCTCAAAACATCAACCAATAGTATCATGCATATTTCGGAAGCAACAAGAAAGAGAAAGGGGGATTGAAAAGTTAAAATAAAAATCCACACAAATTCAAAGACATGGCATGCTCATTCAATAGGAAAGTGGTGCAAATGAAGTGTAAATTCGTCCAGCAATGTAGCCAGGATCTCACACCTTTGGTACCAGCAACAATGCACACACCTAAGCATGCAAAGGGGGAGAAAAGAAGGGATGAGATTACAAGAATCTCAGTAGGGTCATAGCATCATAAGTTCGGGGATTCCCAATAACCAAAAGATCAACACCTAAAACCAGCTAAGATATCCAATTAAAACTGTAAGCATCAAATACACATAATAAGGGCCGAAATCATCACAAGCACACACAATATAAAGGTAAGCTGAATTGGAAAAAAAATAAAGGAAAAGACTGAAAACATTTCTTATTCAAAAGCACATAGGCAGACTATCACATATTCTGATTTTCAAAACCAAGGTTTGTCCCCTTTTGCCCATGTTGTCCAATGCTATGCTGCAAAAAGGGTAAAACGATTAGACAATCAATATTACAACAAGAACTTTTAGTTGTCTCCAACATCCAAACTTTAACTAGCCTAGGAGCACTGTTATAGTTGCGCATACAAGTCATCCTGCCTCACAAAAATAGGACATCCTAACGTCTAGACTCGAACTGGCCTACAAGGCATCCTGACATCCGGACTTGAACCGGCCTATAAGGAATCTAGCGAGCTCTTGTTGGGAATAACCACCCATAAACCTCCAGGTTAGGTAAGCACCTCTCCTCTCCCTAGGAGCAACAATACTTACCTCGCATGGACAACGGCAAAAAGATCCTTCAAACAAACACAAACAAGGCACATACACGCATATACACATAGTACATGCATACACAAATCACAACAATGGATCCTCAATCAAATCACAATACAAATCAAAGATCAATCCTCAAATTCATAACCAAATTAGGCAATCTATTTCCCTATTAACTTCTGAGATTCCCTATCATCATAATCACACATTCCACAAGCATATAACCAAGATAGGCAATCAAATTCAATTATATTCAAACAATCAAACAATAGGGTAACCAAAGGAACCCATGAGGCATAGATCCTACCTCTCATGAGTCTGAATCATATGCAATTCTCTGTCTTTCCAATAAGATCAGAATCTCTTAAACAATCACAAGGCAAAGACCACATAATACTAAGCCACAACATTACTTAATTAAAAATCAAAGGCATTGGGAATCCTTACCAATTAACCTACCAAAATCCAAAAATCTGGATGCAGCAATATCTTCCGCCTAAATGTGTGATGCGATGGCTAAAAACTCAGTAAGAATCAACCTGATTATTCACCCTAATTCAATATACAAATTTCGACAACACCTTATGGTTTATAGAGAGAATTGCAATTTCAACACTAGAGAGGTTAGGGTTGTGATTTCATGAAATTAAGAAAGGAATAGGTGCTAATTACTCAAAAAATTAAAAGAAACAAGATCTGAAACCAATAAACAAGTCAATTGATTAAATTTTGGCAAACATAGGGTTACGAATAGAGCTTGCCTATTTCATGTATAGGGAAGATTCAAAGGATGAATCCATGATTTTATAACATGAATGGATGCCAAAAAATCACACGAACCAAAGGAATAACAACAGAAATCAATTTAAGGAAGAATCACACAATCTTGGCACCAAAATCGACGAATTATGACTTGAATTTTGATAGGGAAGAACTAATCTTCTCATGACCAACCTAAGATAGCTAGATAGACGATGGGAAAAGCTTTCCAACAAGATATTATTTTCAAAAATCTGACAAAGGATGAGAGAGGTATGATAAGATGAAGATCAAGGAATTTCGGCTAGGGTTTAGGGTAGGCAAAAATCAGAAATTGAGTGGAAGGAGAAGGGATAAATTTTGAAATTTCCAGGTGAAATTTGGTATGTTTAGGTAGGGTAGGCTGGTCACTCTTTTATAGGGTCTTAAGGGAATAAAGTTTCCTACTTTTAAGCTTTGATAAGTTAGGATAGTGTTTAAAAGATAATTCTATTAAAATAGTAACTCTATTTAAAAGGAAGAATTATCTTATTCTTTGGATAATAAGGGATAAAACTAAGGATAATTAATCAGAATTAAAATAGAAAATATTCAACAATAACCATTTTAGGCTATTACGATTCATTTCTTCAAGGACAAAATTGTCATTTCAGTTGCATCGGCTCCTAGACTTCCTGGACATCTAAACTAGGAAGGATTGGGGTCTCACATTAAATGCCAGCATGTTTCCTTGACTTATGTTATGATTGCGTGTGAATTACTTTGTATATTTTTTCTGACAACTCACCTAGCAAGATTTTGCCAGATTATTGGCATGAAATGCAGGTGAAATACTTAGGAGCTCATTCCCAAGCATCGAAATGATGTAATAACGAATCAATGGGGCAATCAGCAACTGTGATCGAGGTAATTTTATGAGTATCATATTCATTCTGTTTTCCCTTAGAATTATTGAGTATATTCGAGCCAGTGTAATAATTTGATTTCTTGGGTATTAATTGTTAAACTAGATATTCATCGATGATACACAAACATCATCGTTTCTCCCTTGTAAATTATGTTGCCTAATATATAAATAGATCCTTTTAATTACCATCTCCATTTTAATTTATGTCGTTAGTCTTGTAGGTCTATCGTATGTATTGTTGTGTGTTGTAGCAGTATGTATGGTGGGCCTACGGCGGGGTTGTCACATTAAACAATTGCGAAGGCTTGCTTTAGATGCTAGAAAGAATTTGGTCAAGAATGCATCTACCATCTCCTCTCAGGTAGATAAAGATCTGTGAGGCAGACTGTATAGCCATTACTTTGCTCCATCTTTCAAAGAAAATTGAAAGGCACAGAGTCTGATCTCCTCTTCTATCATCCCTCGTGGTTTAAAACTCGAACAGATTGCAACAAAGTCCTAGATTGTTGTTGTGATATGGAGCTTGCTCTTTATTCATAGGTCTGAGAGGTTCATCTTCTTCATCATCCACACTATTATTGAGAAAGTCTTCCTATACTCTATTCTATCGAGGTGCCTGATTGTTGTTGTGGGACATTATTCCTGTTGTTGTTTCTATCGTGCCTATGATTATTATTACCACCACAATCACGATTGTTATTTGCAGCATTACCTCGGTTCACAAGATTATTATTGTTCACAAGGTTAATAATCATAGGTTGATTTCCATCATCTTAATTCTAAAGGTCACCATACGCAGCATTCTGTATTTTGTTATCCGCCATTATGAAGAATAACGGATCAGTATTAATAGGGGTTGTTACTCGTTGAGAAGAACTCATGGAGGCCTTAACTTCCTGGTATAAGTGATTTGACTTAGAACTTGAATCAGAATAGACAAGATTAATAGACTGAGCTATTCTCCAATGATGCATAGCTGCATTATTTCTTTTGCCAGTAATCTAGATCTCTGGATCAAAAGAGACTAGTTCACCAATCCGTGATAATCTGCACATAAAAAGCTATAACCCGTATGCAACAATATACACTAATTCCTATGCCAAAATTTTGATATGTTGTTGAAATACTAAAAAATAATAGTCCTAGTGTAGAGTTCTGGAGTACAGATAGTAGAGTCAAATCCTCAGAGAATTAAGATCAAGCTACTGATGAGACACAACTTTTATGCAGGAACTTGTCATGGGCACGTGATCAAGAGACGTAGGCATGCAAGAATTAAGAGTTGTTGAAAATTTGGTTGTAAGTCAGTAATAATAATTGAAGCAGCAAAAGTAAAGTTGTAAACTGTATTAGAATGATATCTAACACAAGCTTATATTCAATTATTATTTTTCTTTGATCATTGATTCCATCATAAGATAGATTTGATTCTTTTTCTTAGAGGAGTCGGCTGAAAAGAAACCAGGTATGCAGTAGACTTGGGAGGTATAGTATGAGTGAAAGCTCTTTTACTTTATCAAATAACTATCCTCCTATCTCCTTGAACACTAATATAGATATTCAAGGAAATATATTATTCTCTTTATGAGTCAATTAATCTAGAGTGTTGTATAACAATACTTTTTTTTTTTGATGAATATCGAAATGGATTAAACTGGAAGGAATATTACAGGGGTGGGACAATGAACCATTGTACCCACCCAATGGACAAAATGCAACCTGCGAATACCAACAATGTATTATGGTATCAGATACTTGCATCAGCCAAATCAACTAAGCAGTTAATAAAGAAATGAAATCGCCTGTAGGTAACACATCCAGGCTATCTAAACTAACATCCAAAAGATTAGACCTTGCCCAGTAAAACCCATGTCTCATGCCATTGTAATACATATCAGCTGCACTGCTATCTTCGCCTCTGAAAATTCTATGGTTCCTGCCCAACCAGATACTCCAGGTGCAGGAAAATAGTAGCACATACCAGAGTCCGCGCCAGCGAGAAGGGATGGGAAAACCATCCCATTGGCCGAATAATACTGCCATGGATCGCGGTTGGACCCAGCTTAATCCCCATTGCCTGAATAACAATGACCAGCAAGCCCAGGCCCTCCTACAGTGCAGGAGAATGTGATTGGAATCCCCTTCCCCGTGGCCACAGGCATCGCAGGATCCAGCGGAGTGTGGAAGGATACCAATTCTGATTAAATGGCCTTTCGCAGGAAGCTTCTCCCTGCACGCCAACCACATGAAGGCTTGCCATTTAGGTGCGCCCTGTTTACTCCAGACATTGGGGATTGATCGCTCACTAAGGCAGGCGACAGTTGCTGCCAGGGACTGGTAACAGCTTTTTGCTGAGAAAGGTCTCAGCTGGTCTCCACATAACAAGGTATCTTCGTCCACAGGATGCTGCCTAACACCAGACAACAGGGAAAGCAGACAACCGGCATCCTCTTCTTCCCACGCAAATAATCTTCGTCGCCAAAGGAAGGTCCACTGCCATTCAGTTCCACATTGCAACCCAAACTCCAACACGCAACCCTCCTTTGCCAATGAAAGTGCATACAAGCGAGGGAATACAGCACTTAAAGGAAGTGAACTGCACCAAACATCATGCCAAAAAACAATGGAGTCTCCCTTACCCAACTTCCAACGATAAAATGAGGAAATGCACCGTCCATTGGCCATTGTTAATCGGCTAGTACGGACTATGCCTTGCCAAATGGTGGAGCCAGTCCGGACAGCACACTCAATGCCAGCAGAACGCAATGTAGGACTGTACTTCTGTTGTATTACCTGACTCCAAAGTGAACAAGTATCAGTGGCAAGGCGATAACTCCACTTTGTGAGCAACGCATAATTCCGCAGCAGCAGACAGCCAACACCTGCACCCCCATTGTCAGGATCTCGTACAACCGTGGGCCAGCTTACCTTGCACATACAACGTTTTTCCGCTGTTCCAGCCCACATGAATCGCTTCATCCACTTCTCCAAGTCCCTTCTCACACCCGCAGGTATCTGGAAAAAGGTCATGTAGTATACGGGCAAACTATTGAGCACGGCCTTAAGCAACGTGAGTCTGCCCCCCAACGACAACATAGAACCCTTCCAAGAAGCTAACTTACTTTTGAACCTATCAATCACCGGAGCCCATGTGCTGTGACGACGTGGATTGGCCCCGAGGGGCACCCCAAGATATTGGAATGGTAATGGCTGCAAGCGACAGTGAAGGGAAGAAGCCATCCGTTCCGCCTCGCTGCTGGTGACATTAATCCCCACCAATCCTGATTTGAAAAAATTAACCTTTAGGCCAGATAATAACTCGTAGCAACGTAGTATACCTTGAAGATTATAAAGCCCTTCCTGGTCACCAGTACTAAATAAGATAACGTCGTCGGCATATTGAAGATGTGTCAGCTGTAGATTGCCAACACGCATACCCTGAAAGAGGTTACACTCGGCTGCTCGACAAAGCATACATGACAGGACTTCCGCAGCTAAGTTGAAGAGGAGGGGCGATAAAGGGTCGCCTTGTCTCAAGCCTCTCCCCAAATTGAATTCCTTGGTTGGTACGCCGTTAATAAGTACTGCACAGCGCGCGGAAGAGATACAAGCCTGAATCCACCTACACCACTGCTCCCCAAAACCCATTTTCTCCATCACGTCTAGCAGAAAGCGCCAATCAACCGAATCGTAGGCCTTCTGGAAATCCAATTTAAAGCACCAAGCCCTGTGTTTTGACGTTTTCATGGAGTGGATGGTCTCATTAGCAACCATTACCGAATCCGCAATGAACCGCCCTTCCAAGAAGCCCGTCTGAAATGGGGAAATTAGAAGTTCCATCACAGACTTAAGTCGAGAGGACAGAAGCTTAGCTATGATTTTGTACAGACCGTTTAAACTCTGCAGCCCCCAAAATCTTGGGGATTAAAATGAGAAAGCTGTTGTTAATTCCTCGCGGTAGACATCCATAGGAGTGAAATTCCTGTACCATTGTGACAATTTCAGCACCAATTACCGGCCACGCCTTTTTAAAAAAGTAAAAGTTGAAACCATCCGGGCCGGGAGCCTTATGACTACCGCAATCCCAAACAGCACGCTTGATCTCCTCCTCTTGAAACGGTGCCTCTAAGTCGACAGCAGCAGTTGAAGACACCCGGGGAAGGGACAAGCTACCCAGCCCATAGCATCTGGAGTCCGCAGCCTCGAAAAAATGCCGGAAGTACTCCATAGCTGCATCTTTTATCTTTGTAGGCATACACAGTTCCGTATCATTGATGCGGATGGCTCCAATAAAATTCCTACATTGGCGCATGGTAGCACAGGAGTGAAAGAATCTACTATTCTTATCCCCTGACTTGAGCCATTGCTGTCTTGATTTCTGGCGCCACATAGCCTCAATCTGCCACTTAAGATCCCATTTCTGTACCTGCAACTCCTCATAACGCCTCAATGACATAGGCCCCAAACTGCATCTAGTCTGATCAAGCAAATCAATTTCAGTGAGAGTTGTCTTTAATCGGTAGTCCAAAGAACAAAAGGATTCTTTATGCCATGTCTGTAATCGCTTCTTCAGAAATGCCAATTTTTTGACCACTCGAAAGTCACCAGGAAAACAGGCTCCAGCTTCTTGCCAGAATTCCTCCACCTTCTGCAGAAAACCTTTGTCCTCCCACCACAAATCCTATGTTCGGAAGGGCTTGAAGCCCCAGAAAAATGAATCCGCTTTCAGGATTAGAGGCACATGGTCCGAAAAGCCTTTGTCACCTGCATATAGTCGATGACGATTAAAGTGTATGGCCCAAGTGGGGGATACCAGTGCTCTATCAATTCTGGAGGCGCTGTGTGAGTTAAACCACGTATAAGGCTTCCCAAGGAGCGGCATATCAACCAATCCGGTCTGATTGATGAAATTCATGAGGCGACGAACTGCTGGCCGATTAACCGAATGGCCTAGACGTTCCTCCGCAGTAATGGACTCATTGAAGTCTCCAATGACCAGCCAAGGAACCATGTCTGTGGATATACGCTGCTGCAACTCATGCCATAATAGTCTACGCTCGGCTGCTAAATTCGGAGCATGAAGCCCAATACACATGAACTTGAAGCCAGAAACTCGAACCATCATCTCCATTAACAACCAGCAGTCAAATTTTTCAACACTAATATTCTGAAGATTCGCATCATCCCACAAACACACAATACCACCAGCTCTACCTTGGCCATTGGTAGCTACCCATTTGACATTGTTACCAGGCCACAATCTACCAGCCAAACTATCAGAAAAATGTTCTTCCTTCGTCTCACAAATAAACAATAGGCTCAGCCTTTCATTAGTAATAAGATTTCTGATCTGCTTGACTTTCATTGCACCATGACAACCACGAACATTCCACATTGCTAAATTAATCATTGAAAAAGAAAAGCCCATGCAGAGACCAAATACCTGAATGACATTATGAGGCACAGTGAGTACGCCATGCCTGGCCATCCTCCGCAATTCTCCCTAGAAGTTTTTGACGAATGGCGGCCTTTGTTTGTTTACGGTGCAGACCCAAGGTATCAGCTATATCCATTGACCGCTGGGTCTCCATCTCAGTGGAACATTGCCCTGATTCAGACTCCATGGATAGCTGGGTCTTCGAAGTACCATCCAGCGTATCACTGTTGGTGATCAGGAAAGAGGGATCATCCGCTACTACAGGCACGCCACCCTGCTCCATAGGACTCCGGCGACCTGACGATAGACTACCTAAGGGTCTGAGGTGTCTGAGTTTCCTCTGCCTCCCCAACCTGCGAACAACTGTCTTTCCTTTGTGCCCTATCCGCGAAGCTTTGTGCCCTGCTTTCCGCATTCTGAGAAAATCGGTATCTTCAGGGAAAGACCCTGAATCCCAAGCCTCAACTGTGGAGTCCATAGTCATCCTTTCAGACACGGGAAGTCGCAAGGATTGGAGCTGGCCCCCTGCTTGTGCTCCAGTTCGTAATAACATAAACTCAGGCGCAGAATGAATAGCAGAGTCTTTCCCACTGGGCGGGGAAAGACCGAAATGACCCTCCTTAATTGGGCACTTCTGTGGGATAATACCCACGTGTGGAAGCTGCTCGTTAGAATGTAACTGATAGCGCACAGTATTTCCAGTTGCACCCAGTTTGACCTTCTCCATCTCGGCCCTGTTAGCTGAACTGTGCACCATTAAATTCTTCTGACAAACATCCTTCTGCCCTGGATACAACGGGCAACCAGTGTCTGTAGGAGTCCCGTTCAAACTGCCAACGGATGGGGAATGAGGAAGGTGTGCAGAACGGCTATTGTCCTTGCCTGTCACAGGGTGTGATTCGCCAGCCCCAGGACCCACCTGCTTCCCTTCCTGGACTTCCACTACACGCACTGTGAACAGTTGTCCATCAACCTGCACTTGCACCAGCTGCTGTATACGCTGCAAATTTGTCGTAGCTATTTGCAGCATGGCCATGGCCAGACATTGCCACGTGGCGGTGTTGGGATGTATGTGTATCAGTGATCCAAGCCGGTTAACTAACTTCTGGAATACCTCTGTAGACCATGCATGTAAGGGAAGGCCAAATACCTCAACCCAACAGGTCCTTCGACTACCCACATCTGCTGGGTTCCATGAATGAAAACCATGAAATCGATCAGTCCAAAAATGGAGATTTGAGGTAAGAGCTCGTTGCAATGAGTCGACAGTGGCAAATGTTAGTAAGCGTTGAGACCCTCCCATTGATATACATTCTACATCCGTAGGAAGAGACAATTCCTCAGGGTAATCTGCGCGAAGAAAGCCCACAGCACTTCGGTGTAACCGGCTCAAAGTCGTAGGAAGGGAAGAAACCACTACAGGATTGACGTCAGTGGCAGGGTTAGGCATTCCAGTAATGACCTCTGCATAGGTCCGACCATCATATGCCGTGTAAGGTATCCGATACTCCCCCTGGGCAATTGATCTTGGTGTTACGGTGACAGGCTTCTGTCTATAGCTACCGCCCGAGTTAGTATGGTGCCCAGCCATAGCAGCAAATCGCGCCTCATTAAATCACATATTGGTGCGTTGTCCAACGGTCGACCTAAGCCGCCTTAGCCTATTGTTTTCCTGAGTCCCACACCTCACAAACTTAGTAAAGCCGAAGCGTAAACCTCTGCTGGACTTGCGGGTCGAAATGAACACATCAGCTACGGGTTCAATGGTTGCAATCTCCTGGAAGAGCCTGGTAGAGGTCCACCCCTCTGGAATGGCTTCAATGAAGTAAGATATGTATCTATCTGCACTGAAAACCTGACGAGGATTCCACTGGAGAGACGGGGAACCTTGTTTATTTGGGATATCCGGGGAATCCAAACGAGACAGCGGCGCTTTACCCGTATCCCTACGATCATTGGTATAAAGAGGGGGGGGGGGGGGCGGAGTGTATGGGTATGGAGTTGGGTGAAGTGAGTGGGCAAGGTGTAGTGCGAGGTGGGAGAGTTTGGGTAGTGAGAGAGTCCATTTTTTGCCACAATTTATTGATAAAATAATTGTATAACAATACTTCTTATGACGGTGTAGAAAATAACAACAATAATACAGTCGTGATTGTGATAAATCAACCCCACATATAACGATAATAAAGAAGTAAATAAACTATTTTTTTTATTGTTATTAAAGATACATATCTGAAGAGAAATTTATTTTCATAATAGGTATATACATATTGTAAAATTTCACTTGTGCGAGTTATTATTTAGAAGAATGCCGACAATGGATACTCATTTAATTTAAGAAAAAAAAGACGGAGAACTGAAGGATCGATCTTGGAGCGTAGTGGGTCAGTGATATGCATGCATAAAGGGTTTAACCACCATATCATCCTTACGTAAGTGTGAGGACCGCTGTGCCCCCCTCCCAACGGCACAATTGCTGTGAATTAACTCATGAAAATTGAGTCTTGGAAGCTATTGATTGAAGGGAAAAATATTTATCAGTTTAAGCTTCATGTATTTAATTAGTTAACTGGATTTTGGTTCATTGGCTTATCAGATTGCAAATATGTACACGCACTTGCACCTGCAGAACAGACATGGCGCAGCACTCATAAACATTTGGAAAATAGTTACCTCCCCATCCAGGTATAATAAATTCTTCTGATGTGATAGACTAAACAGAGAAAAACCCTTGTGGTAATAGCAACAAAAATCAAATCATTCGTGCGATAGTTCTTAGACTGGAAGAAAAGAGAGTAAAACCACAGGATTGGCATCGAGGCAACGGACAAAGTTCTGGAGGCTGCCCGCGCGCGGACGGGGTGGGGTTGAAAAAGACCGATATTTGGTAGTGTCAGGTTGAATTCAAGCACCATTACCATGACTTTTTGTGTGAAGCGATGTGACAAATTAATGGTGTGACCAAGCTTTATAAGATGATCATTAATCTCAAGAGACGGAGTCTGGTGGTGTGCAGACTTTAATTAGCAAGTCCTTGACGAGTGTACGTAATATTATTCTATATCATCATTGTTGATGGATCGAAATCCAATTTCGTAAAAAAAGATTAATACGACAGACATATACTGTATATAAAGATATGATATTCTGACTATATACAGTAGTATTAATAAAAACAATGAAATAAAATAAACTTAAACGATCTTCTATATATTAAACCAAATTAATGTTAGTGTAATGATACAAAGAACACTCCTTCCAGCACAATTGACCAGAACAGCAAATTAATATGGCCATTTCCTTGGAAAATCTTCCACAGACTGCTTCCACGTACGTAGTCGGACTTCTCTGGAACACTCACATAAGAATATGCCGGCGGCCACCGCCACGACCACCACACGAACACCAACACTGAAACAAATCCGAGTTTACGGTCAAACTCTTCAATTTGCCAAAGACTTGAAGGGCAGCTGTAACTCATCCTTTCAAACCTTTCAAACCTTTCAAACCTTTCAATTCCATATTCCCAAAACTGATTGGCAAGTGGCATTAACACATTTTCTCTCTTCTTCTGTTCAAACCTTTCTTTTGATTGCTGCTGCTCTCGATCGAGATTAAAAAAATATTAGCTTTTTTGACAAAAGGGTATGCAACAGATCCATCAGTACCATTGTTTCGATGTCATGCAACATGATTGGCTTTGGATATTCATTTCAAACTCAAAACTTTTCCAGGTAGAGATTACATCGCATGACGAAATCAATTCCAAGACGGTCTTACTTTAATTTTTACGAATATGAAAGTTAACCATTGATAAAGTATCTTTAGTATATTAATATTAAGTCCGAATCTAAATAGAATTTAGTCTTTGTTATTCTATACGAAAAAATTAGAACCTTCCTCCCATATAACCTGCGTGGACCCAATTTCACGTGAAGCCTAGCTATGTAGAAAAAAATTTTAAAAAATAAAAGGTATAAGGAAATACTTAATTAGCCGCCTCCATCCAGTTTCTATCCTTTTCAAGATTTCTTTATTACAGTAGGGTCTCCATTCTGGGAGGCCAGGCTCCAAAAGGCCTTGTGCTATAAAGGTGCTTTGAATCCTTCGTCTTCTCTAACCAAGACTTTCCAGTTTTAGCAATCCCTTGTGTTCTTTTCCTGTGAACATACCAAACTCCCGAAGCATGGATCTCTTCTACTCCGAGAGCCAAAATAAGTGTGCACCAAAGCAGGATAACAACAGTAAGAAGAGGCTTACTCAAGACCAAGTGAGGCTTCTGGAAAGAAGCTTCGACAGCAACAAGAAGCTCAAGCCTGAACTCAAGCTCCAACTAGCGAGCCACCTAGGTGTGCCACCAAGACAAGTGGCCATTTGGTACCAAAACAAAAGAGCAAGATGGAAGACGCAGAGCCTGGAGGTTGATTACAATACACTCCAGGTGAAGCTAGAGAATGCATTGGCGGATAGGAGGAGGCTGGAGAAACAAGTGATGCAGCTTCAAGAAGAGTTGGGAAGGGCTCAGCATATGCTGTTCGCTTTAAACCAAGGAGCTCAACCACCGGCGTTTAATGCGTCTTGCAACTCCTCTTCTGACGAAGGTGGGAGCTCTAGCCTGCACGATGAAGCCACTGCTCTGGCCCTGCCATTTGACGAGCTATATGCTTGTTTGATTGATGCTGAAGGATCAACCTGGGGTTAATTTCGGTGCCACCAATCCAAATATATGTCTTTCCATTTCTTACCTAAACTACAAGTTTTCAAGGAATTGGAAGCATATTCTCAAAGCAAAGTGCCCCTTGTGTTGATAACGTGCTAAAAGGACATTTTGCTGAAAACTTGAAGATTTCTGAATTAGCTTTTGTTTGGTCTTAATTTCTTGTGGTCTATTAGGGTTATCATTGTTAGAACTTTTAGGAGCGATGAATTGCCCATATGCATATCAGCTGTAACCAAAGTTGTAAAGCTAATTCAATAAGTATGAGGCTTATAATCATTATAATCACTCAACTTGATCTTTGATCTACTATTCCAAATTTTTTAAAAGATGAAGCACATAATTTATATTTCATTTTTTTCTTCTATGTTTCCCTTTTTCTATATTCATGTCTTTTTATTTTTATTTTTTTGTTTTATCGGTAGGATGACCAAGTTTTTTAAAATCCAAGAAAAAATAGTGACAATATGCTTCTAGAATAAAAAATAAAATATACTTCTCCAATTTTAGCATACATAGTGACATAATTATATTTATAGAGGTGGTAATTCCTAATTATATAACCTTATTTTGATTATGTCGCATATTATTAAGATTATTTCCTACTTCAAAGATTGATCTTGTCGGCCCACTTGCCAACTTGATTTTCTTTTCTGGTTGACTTGTAATGTTTATTAATATGTTTAATGATCCTGTTAACAAAATTAGAATCATTAAAATTAATGAATAAAAATATTAACTTTATATTGTAATATTAAATTTTGATTTGATTTGATTTATATCAGTATGCCTTATTAGTCTTAAGATTAAAAATAAATTTTAAATATTAATCTCAATTTTTTCTTCTTTCTTGGTCTAAAGGCTGAAATTAGAAAGATATTTATATTAACATTTTTTTTTCAATTATATATTCGTTTTGATATTGATATTATAATGAAAAGTAACAGTAGTTTTAAACAGTAATAAGTTCAGTGCCCCTATCATCTTTTGATGATTCTGTGAATTTGAGGATGAATGGAGCTTCTTCAGTTGACCAGCAACCATAATTGGCTGGGTCCATAAATGCCAGGCATCCAAGTTTGACCTTTAGCAAAAGAAATACAATGGACTGAGTGAACAAGTTAACCCCATTACATGATTGAATGGCTTTATGGTGCCTTTATTTCATGAATCTGACGACTCTGGAAATCTGATACTGTGCCTGACGAGCCTTGGTCAAAGCAAGCGGTACAACAGCTTTGGCAACTTGCGCATAGCTTGGAAGGTTGGAAGGAGAATGAGGACAAGACATAAATATGCAGGGTGTTGGGAATGTTTTTGGTCCACTCATGCTTCCAATACTAAGGCCTACCAGATGCACCCCAGACGACAGAATGTCATTCTATGCATTTTTACAGCTGAAGGGAGATTCATCATCCTGCATTCAATCGCATGTAGCATGCATTTACTACATTTTGTGAAGATCATGGGATTGTGTTGTGAATGATATGTGCACACACATTCAATGTAAGACTCATCAATCCTTAACCAAACATCTCTTGGTTGTATGTCAACGAAACAGTTAAATAGATTAGTCATTATTCATAGTGAATACCCTTTAAATTCAACAGAAAAAAAAAAAACCATTTATGCTGTGGTGTTACTTACAGAAACCCAATGGCAAAACCATTTCCATCCTTTAATTGTGCTGGACATTTGACGTATCCATTTACAAATAGAAAGTTACAGAAGTATGCTCAAACAACAGCTGCTTGTGAACCATCTACAACTATTGAGCATTCACAACATGCTTTGAACAGGTTCGCCAAGTAAAGACTTCAACATGAAGAATATGTAGAGATCATACATGTACACAAACAATCAACTTGCAAAAGGTCTATTATAGGAGCTTCTGTTTCAAAGAGACACTGCAAATAACATTTCCCATTTTAAAATGAACTCCAGAAAGATACCAAGTATGAAATAGAATAAATTGAGATTTGCATTGAAACCCAACATTTACCTGTTGATACAAAAGCGTTTTCCAGTAGGTGGTGGACCATCATCAAAGACATGACCCAGATGAGCATCACAAACAGAACAAACAACCTCCTGACGAGGCATGAAAAAAATTGACAAGTCTAACTGTGATTTGACATTGTTTCCTGTTGGCTTATAGAATGATGGCCAACCAGTTCCACTATCAAATTTAGTGGACGATCTGCAACAGAACCGGCACAGATAAGTTCCGATGGAAAAGTTGCACCATTAAGGGAAGCTGGATACTTACTCAAAGAGTGGGGTATCACAGCATATGCAGTGATAAACTCCAGAGGTTTTAGTGTTCCAATATTTCCTGAAGCATGTGAGGAAACAGTACCGAATAAACAAGGCCAGTTCACTTATGCAATGTATCATATAGAAAGAGCTGATTTTCAGGGCATTACATGACTTAACAGGCTAATCTTGAACAATATAAAGAAGGAAGTTATCACCATACCAAGTTTAATTCCTGAAGAACTTTTATACATGTTCCAAATATGTTTGCTTCACAAATAAACCACAAGACAGGCGGGAAAATGATAACGGAGACATGTCATTATTGATCTTCATTTCATAATTATACACAAGTCGACCTATGAAATGATCATCTTAGCAATCCTCAAATACAAGGGTACATAATGCCAAACAAGTCCTAAAAGTTCAGTCAGTACCAACGGATGAGCCAGAATATCTGCCTTACTGTATTGGGATGAAGGTGTTAAAACTACAAGTGCCTTTGTTGTTTAGGAGACATAGAGAAAGTTGGGCGCAACTAGTCAGCCTAAAGTTGTACAGAACTTCCCCTCTTCTCATTTGACTTGGTTTTGGATCTCCAGATATACCAAAAAAGTAAGGAAATCTAATACATACTTTAAATTTCTCAATCCTAACCCTGAGCTATCTACTCTTGTACTAAGGACGAAGACACCCTAAAGTTGAAACAATACAATACCAACAAAGAGAGACTTCAAAATTCAAGAAACTACAAAAAGCTACTGGTTATCTTATTGTATAAAACCTCTTAGGCAACTAATATTTATCAGAACAATGCCTAGACTTGGTCGGTTCCTTCCCTACACCTTTGCTGTGCATAGTTAGAACTTCTAATCTCCTTTTGGATCAAGGCCGGTTATTACCCTGAAAATCTAGATCGAAGCAACAGACAAATCATACCCGGTGAAAGCTCTTTCTGTCCCTTTTTGTCGAGTTATGTAAAATTGCTCCGGTGTAAGCTTCTTCTTCCAATCTTCAGAGCTTAAAGAGGCATAGTCAAGCTTTCCTGTGACTCAGGCAAAAGACTTGAAATGAATGACTGATAAAACAGAGGTGGTCATAAGAGATTATTCATCCAAAACATCTGTGGAGGCACAATCTGCCACTTTAGTGAGCTATCATTGACGCACTATCAATTCTTAAAAATGCATTTCATATCTAGGGTAAAAGAGAAGAAAGAATTATAAAAAAGAGATTTTAGAAATCAAAGCCACAATAAAAATGCAATTCAAGAACAATCTCATGCAAACAAATGAAGTTCAGGAAGAAGCAGAGAAGAACACACTGTATTCCTTAGGCTGCGCAGGAGATGTTATCATGAAGCTAGATTCTTCATTAAGATCATCCAAAAATCAGCAAAATTCACTTTGGGATACAACAGTCACCTGAAGCTTATTGATGATGTTTCATTTCAAATTGCATCGGTTTTGCAAATTCAGGATAAAAACATAATGTATGTTATTTCCAGTCACAAACAGAAATATTTGATAAACCATTCAGTGCTTCCCAGTTTTGAATTAATTGCTTAATATTTCTAGGCTAGGTCATCAAACTCTCCAATATTACATTAGTAGGGCATACGGTAGAGAAGATTCTTATTCCCAGTTGATGTCTATACGCCAAAATAAGACAAACTAAAGCTCCTGTTAGCCTCACAAGCAGTATTAATTTTGAACCCAGAATAGAGAAATTAAGGACAAACCAATCAATAATCACAGTATAATAAGATACGTCGTGATATTATCGAGGGAGACAGATAGTAAGCCATACCTTGAGACTGGTCTGGTTTCTGAGAAGAAGCAGAGGATCCCATTGCACGAACAGAGTAAGAGAGTGGTTTGCTTTTGGATAGCTTAAGCAGAGTATGGGTACCATGTAGTTGAACCTGTCGGGGTTTCGAAGAAATGAAGGGTATTGCTAAGCTGATCGCCCTAGCTTGACTCCTCATTGGACCAAAGCTGCTTAAGAGAATCCAAGACAAGGGATTTACACATAATTATTTTATTAATGGGAAGGCCCTCTAAAAAGCCGACAACCATACAAGAAGATAATACCCATCGTGATATCTGTCAGCCCGCTTGTGGCATAGATTCTGCGATGTATGCCTTTACACATGTCTCTTACAAAAACTGCTACTACACCTTTAGAACCTGTCCTTGTAACGCGTGAATAGCTGAGATTAACAAGATACACGATAAAGATAACGCAGAGTATTACTATTTTACGTAATAAAATTAACTTAATTATTGGTATGTGGCTCAATAGCACCTCTTCTCTTTATCTTAAATGACGTGAGGAGGATTAAGAGATTATGAATTTGATCTTAGGATAACAATAAAATAGAATGGATTGTATAAAAACCACTCCAGACATACTGGTATAACTGAAACTCAGACTACGTGACATTCAATTTCGTTTATGGCAAGTCCCTCACATGATGACATCACGAGGTTGGTAAGTCACCATCAAAGTTTATCATGCGTGAATCTCAATCAAGGAAAATCGAGGAATTCAATGAAAATCTGATCTTACTATATGGGAGACCTGATTTGAGGAATAAAGGTAATCAATCTAATCAAAGATTACCATAGATGAGACAATCAATGTGATACCTCGAATTTTGAGTCCTAGAAGTCCAGAAGCCAGTGCAAGTGAAATGACCATTTTATCCCTGAAGAAATGGATATATAATGGCCAAAAATGGTATGGTATGTATAGTAATTATTTCTAATTTTAATTCCCTTTGATTTGGTTCTTTATTGGTTGATAATTAGCTTAGAAAATAAAATTTCTAAAATTAAGAGATATAATTTTCTTACTTTAATCTAGCCTTAAAAGTAGGGAAAGTAGTCTCATAACCATCCTATATAAAGAGAAAACTGGCCACAGTTAAACCTTACACAGAAAATACACAAAATTTGACCAATCTAAAACCCTACACTTCCCTATTGCTGCTGAAGTCTGCCTGAACTTCAAAATAACATAGCTCTCTCATCCTTTATCAGATTCTTGCAAATAATAGCTTGTTGGAAAGCTCTTTTCATCCTTTATCCAACCAACTTGGGTTTTTAATCAGAATGTTAGTTTTTCCAAAATTTAGGTCATAATTCGGCGGGTTTGGTTTTAAAATTGTGTGATTCAACCATCAATTGATTTATGTTCTTGTTTCTCTTGTTCATATGATTGTTTAACATCTATTCATGTCGTAAAATCATGAATTCATCCTTTGAATCTTCTCTATATATGAAATCGGTATGCCCTACCCTTGCCCTATTGTTGTTAAACTTGATCAATTTGATTAACCTATTGGATTATGATCTTGTTTTTTTTTTATTGTACATGTTATAAACACCTAATCCTTCCTTGTTAACGTGATGTTAACATGAAATCACAACCCTTACACCTTGTATGTATGAAATCACAGCTTGTCTTATGCCTTATTCTTAGTACTGAAATTTACATAGTTAATTGAGATAGTAATTTAGGTTGAATCTTGTTAACTTGGCTATCACATCACACATCCAAGGGGGAGGCACCTGCGGCATATGATCACTGGTATCTGATAGGTTTGGTGAGTGAAATGGTAAGGAAATAGGGTATTCAACTGGTTATTGAGTATGCATGCTTAGTTTTGTTTTGTCTTTGCCTTATGATGTTATAGGTGGTTCAGATCCATTGAATAAAGGCAAAGGAACAACTTTTTGTTCAGAGACAAGAGAGGTAGGATCTATGCCTCATTGGTTTCTTCAGAGATCCTTGTTGTTTGCTTATTGATTTTGGTGCATATACTTATTGGTGATTGCATGTCCATATGTTGTATAGAGTATGTGTGAGACCCCGAATTTTGAGTCCTAGAAGTCCTTAAGCCAGTGTAGGTGAAAAGACCAATTTTCCCCTGAAGAAAAGGATGTGTGATGGCCAAAATTGGTAAGGAATGTTTGGTAATTATTTCTGGTATTAATTCCCTTTAATTTGTTGATAATCACTTTAGGAATTAAAGTCCCTAAAATTAAAAGGGGATAGTTACAGAATTTAAATCTTGTAGTTATCTTACTTTAATAAAGCCTTTAAAGTAGTAGTCTTAATTCCATACCCATCCATTATTAAATAGGAAGCCAACCCACAAAAATCATTCATAGAAAACATGCAAAACTCATATAGCCGAAAACCCTTACACCTCTCTATATCTGTCAAAATTTGCTGAAATTTTAAACCAGCATAACTCTCTCATCGTTTCTCGGATTCCTGTAAATAATAGCTTGTTGGAAAGCTCTCTTCATCCTCTTTCCAACCATCTATGTTTTTTTTGTCAGGATGTTAGTATATCATTCTCGTAAGATAAGTCAAAACTTGGCAGAACTGTCAAAATCTTCTTGAACTTCAATGTAGGATAACTCTTTCATTGTTTGTCGGATTCCTGAAAATAATAGCTTGTTGGAAAGCTCTCTTCATCTTCTTTTCAACCATATTTTTTTTGTTTGGAAGTTCGTATTTGTTTGTCAAAAGATAAGTTGAAAATCGGCGACAGAATTAGGTTTTAAGATTTGTATAATTCTGCCTTTGATTGATCTTTGATGTTGTTGCCCATTTTTTTTTTTAGAATCCATTCATAGTGAACAATTATGATTTCATCCCTTGAATGCATGAAGTCAAAAATTATCTTGTGCCTTACTCTTAGTGCCGAACTTTGCATAGTTAATTGGGGTAGTGAATCAGGTTGAATCGTTAAGTTTCTGGCTATCACATCACACATCCAAGGGGGAGGCACCTGCGGCATCTTATCACTGGTTTCTGATAGGTTTGGTGAGTGGAATTGGTAAGGAAATAGGGTATTTACTTGGTTATTGCGCATGCACTCTTAGTTTTTTTTTTTTTCCTAATGATGATTTAGGTGGTTTGAAAGTATCTAGTAAGGGAAAAGGAATAGCTTCTTGTCCAGAGACAAGAGAGGTAGGATCTATGCCTCATCAGTTTCTCCAGAGACCTCGTTGTTTGCTTAATTGATTTCGGTACCTATGATTGTGAAACGTTATGCGCATTCATATTAAATAATGCATGCTTGAGTTGCAGATTTAATTGAGGAATTTCTAGGCTATACCGAATCCCTTTAGGTAGGTTAGGAGTGCCTAGCTTGCATGTGTGATGTGTATTGAACCTGCTGAATGTGATCTAACAGAATTGAGAATACCCTATTGTGGTTTTGTGGTTTTGTGCTTTGTGCTTGCCTTTGTGTGCTTGTAAGTGTTTGTGTGTCAGGATCCTTTTCCGGTGGCCATTTGGGGTAAGCACTGATGCTCCTAGTGAGAAGGGAGGTTCTTACTGGTATGGGAGTCGTATGGGTGGAAAATCCCAGCAAGAGCTCGTTGAATGTCTGGTCCTTATGTGGCCAGAAGCTCTGTCCTTGTGTGGCAGGAACCCCTTATCATTGTATGGTTTGGGAAGCCCTTATCCTTGTGTGGTTTGGGATGCCCTTGTCCTTGTGTGGTTTGGGATGCTCTTGTCCTTGTGTGGCTTGGGATGTTTTGTCCTTGTGTGGTAATATGAATAGGCTTGCTGATTAGCTTGTGTGTTAACCAATTACCTTTCGTGCAGTAAGCTTTGGACAACACAGATGGAAGGGGATGGCCTTTTCTCCTTTATTTCCGAGAACAATCTGATGAAGTTCTGCCTGCCTGTGTACTTTAAATATTTTTCGGAAGTGTTTGTAGTCCCCCTCAGCCTTAGATTCGGCCCTACCCTTTTTGATTGAATCTTTGAATTGCATGAATCCGTTTAGTTGCATAGGAATGATCAGAAGTTGCTCAGGATATTTGTGTTTATGGTTTCTATACATCTTATGATGTTTTGACCATACTAAGATTCTTGTAATCTCATTCCATTGTTTTCACCATTTTTTTCCAGGCTTAGTTACATTCACTACTCGTGGTACCAGTATGTGAGATCAAGGCTGTACGGCGAGGCGATATCGTATCATTTTTGCATACCTATTACTTGATTACTTGCGCATATAACTTGAATAAAAAAATTGGACTACTTTCTAGTTTATTTTAAGATTCCTCCTTTGCTTGTTATTTTCGATTATGTTGGAGGAATTCTTGCTGGTTATTTGGATCCTTACGGGACTTGTGTGTTCTAAATCCAGTGATTTAATTTAAAGACATCTGCTGATGTTTTTACTCACTCCGTATGATACTAGAATGATTGTCCAATATCATGCTCCAACTTTTTTAAACATGTAGAATGAACATGCTAAAAGTCGAAAACTTAGTGAGTAAGCTTAGTGGGATTCAGATAGGTCCTAGGTGTCTTTGGGCTTGTTTGGGTTTCACGGTGGTAATGACCTTAATCGGAGAAAATATTAATAGGTCTTCAGCAGTAAGATGTACTGAGATTTGAAAGAGCAGTATTGGTGGCCAAACATGAAATGCCACATTGTTGAGTTCGTTGCCCGATGCCTCGTATGTCAACAAGTAAAGATCGAACATTAACGACCTGCTGGACTACTTCAGTCACTTCCGATTCTATAATAGAAGTGGGAGCATGTCATAATGGATTTTGTGACCGGTTTTCCTAGATCGCAGCGAGGATACGATGCCAATTGGGTGATCGTGGATCGATTGACAAAATCTGCACACTTCCTTCCTATAAGTGTGACGGATACACCTGAGAAATTGGTTGTTCATTACTTAGATGAGATTGTTCAATTACATGGAGTGCCAGTTTTCATCATTTCAGATCGTGACCCTCGTTTCACCTCATGATATTGGGAGAAATTCCAAATTTTGCTGGGTTCGAAATTGAATTTTAGTACAGCATTTCATCCTCAGACCGATGGTCAATCGGAAAGGATGATTCAGACACTCGAAGACATGCTACTATCGAGTGTGTTGGATCAGCAAACCAGTTGGGATCGATACCTGCCAATGGCAGAATTTTCTTACAACAATAATTTTCATGTAAGCATCGGTATGGCACCTTATGAAGCATTATATGGGAGATGTTGCAGGACTCCCATTTGCTAGAATGAAGTAGGCGAAAGACGACTAGACAATCCGAAATTGATTGATCAAGCAACGGAGCAGTTGAATCTGACAACGGCTAAGAATAGCCCAGGATCGGCAGAAAAGCTACGCCGACAATCGACGAAGGGAGCTGGAATTTGCGGTAGGTGACAAAGTGTTTTTGAAGGTCGCCCCATGGAAAGGAATCCTTTGTTTTCAGTAGCGAGGTAAGTGTTTTTGCGGTACATTGGTCCGTACGACATCGTTGAAAGAATCGGCCTTGTTGCATACCAACTTGCCTTACCTCCAAATATGGAAAGAGTTCACAATGTGTTTCATGTTTCAATGTTGAGAAAGTATGTACAAGACCCTGCTCACGTGCTCGAGGAACCCCTAGTCGAAGTTGCTGAAGACTTATCCTATCCCGTACAGCCAGTTGCCATACTAGATAGGTCAGTTCGACAGCTTCGCTGTCGAAGCATGCCTATGGTACGAGTTGTTTGCGTAGTGGCTAAATTGAGGAACAGTCTTGGGAGACTGAGGAATCTTTGTGTAAAAATTTACTTACTTGTTTGTTTAGGTACTTGTGCAAAAATTTTGAGGACCAAATTCTTACAAAGAGGGGAGGATGTGAGACCTCGAATTTTGAGACATAGAAGTTCAGAAGCCAGTGCAGGTGAAAAGACCATTTTTCCCCTGAAGAAAAGGATCTGTGATGGAGAAATTGTTCAGGAATGTTTGGTAGTTATTTCTAGTATTAATTCTTTTTAATTTGGTTCTTAATTTGTTGATAATTACCTTAGGAATTAAAATCCATAAAATTAAAAGGAGATAATTACAGAATTTAAATCTGGTAGTTATCTTACTTTAATAAAGCCTTTAAAGTAATAATCTTAATTCCATACCCATGTATTATAAATAGAAAGACAACCCCACAAAAATCATTCATAGAAAACACACAAAACTCGTATAGCCTAAAACCCTTACACCTCCCTATATCTGTCAAAATTTGCTGAAACTTTAAACCAGCATAACTCTCTCATCGTTTGTCAGATTCCTGCAAATAATAGCTTGTTTGAAAGCTCTCTTCATCCTATTTCCAGTAATCTTTGGTTTTTTGTCAGGACGTTAGTATATCATTCTCGTAAGAAAAGTCGAAACTCGGCGGAACTGCCAAAATCTTCTAGAACTTCAATGTAGCATAACTTTTTCATCGTTTGTCGGATTCCTGAAACTAATAGCTTGTTGGAAAGCTCTATTTATCCTATTTCCAACCATATTTTTTTTGTTATTTGGAAATTAATATTTCTGTATCAAAAGATAAATTAAAAATCAGTGGCAGAATTAGGTTTTAAAATTTGTATAATTCTGTATTTAATTGATCTCTGATGTTGTTGCCCTTATTCATATGATTGTTTAGAATCCATTCATAGTGAACAATTATGATTTCATCCCTTGAATGCATGAAGTCGAAAATTGTCTTGTGCCCTACTCTTAGTGCCGAACTTTGCATAGTTGATTGGGATGGTAAATCAGGTTGAATCGTTAAGTTTCTGGCTATCACATCACACATCCAAGAGGAAGGCACCTGCGACATCTGATCACTGGTTTCTGATAGGTTTGGTGAGTGGAATTGGTAAGGAAATAGGGTATTTACTTGGTTATTGCATATGCACGTTTAGTTTGTTTTTTTGTCTTATGACTTAGGTGGTTCGGAAGTATCTAGTAAAGGAAAACGAATAGCTTCTTGTTCAGAGACAAGAGAGGTAGGATCTATGCCTTTTCGATTTCTCCAGAGACCTCATTGTTTGCTTAATTGATTTCGGTACCTATGATCATGAAACTGTATGTGCATTCATATTAAATAATGCATGCTTGAGTTGAGGATTGAATTGAGAAATTTCTAGGCTTTAATGAATCCCTTATTGTAGGTTAGGAGTGCTTAGTTTGCATGTGTAATGTGTATTGAACCTTCTGAATGTGATCTGATAGAATTGAGAACACCCTGTTGTGGTTTTGTGCTTTGTGCTTGTTTATGTGTGCTGGTACATGTTTGTGTGTCAAGATCCATTTCCGGTGGCTATTCGGGGTAAACATTGAAACTCCTAGTGAGAGGGGAGGTTCTTACTGGTATAGGAGTCGTATGGGTGGAAAATCCCAGCAAGAGCTCGCTGGATGTCTGCTCCTTATGTGGCCACAAGCTCTGTCCTTGTGTGGCAGGAACCCCTTATCCTTCTGTGGTTTGGGAAGCCCTTATGCTTGTGTGGTTTAGGATGCCCTTGTCCTTGTGTGGCTTGGGATGTTTTGTCCTTGTGTGGCAAGATGAATAGGCTTGCTGATTAGCTTGTGTGTTAACCAATTACCTTTCGTGCAGTAAGCCTTGGACAACACAGGTGGAAGGGGATGGCCTTTTCTTCTTCATTGCCGAGAACAATCTGATGAGTTCTGCCTGCCTGTGTACTTCTGATACTTTTCAGAAGTGTTTGTAGTCCCCCTCAGCCTTAGATTTGGCCCTACCCTTTTTGATTGAATCTTTGAATTGCATGAATCCCTTTAGTTGCGTAGGAATGATCAGATGTTGTTCAGGAGATTTGTGTTTATGGTTTCTGCAGATCTTATGATGTTGTGACCCTACTAAGATTCTTGTAATCTCATTCTGTTGTTTTCACCATTTTTTTCAGGCTTAGGTACATTCACTGCTCGTGGTACCAGTGTGTGAGATCAAGGCTGTACAGTGGGGCGATATCGCATTACTTTTGCATACTTGATTCTTGTTTACTTACGCATATAAATTGAATAAAAATTGGACTACTTTCTAGTTTATTTTAAGATTCCTTCTTTGCTTGTTATTTTCCACTATGTTGGAGGAATTCTTGCTGGTTATTTGGATCCTTATGAGACTTGTGTGTTATGAATCCAATAATTTAATTTAAAGACTTCCGTTGATGTTTTTACTCACTCCATATGATACCAGAATGATTGTCCAATATCATGCTCCAATTGTTTTTAAACATATAGAATGAACATACTAAAAGTCGAAAACTTAGTGAGTAAGCTTGGTGGGATTCAGATAGGTCCTAGATGTCTTTGGGCTTGTTTGGGTTTCACGGCTGTAATGACCTTAATCGGAGCAAATATTAATAGGTAAGAATTGGGGTCGTTACACATAGATCCTACCTCTCTTGTCTCTGAACAAGAAGCTATTCCTTTTCCCTTACTAGATACTTCCGAACCACCTAAGTCATCATTAGGCAAAGACAAGAAAACAAACTAAGCATGCATACGCAATAACCAAGTAAATGCCCTATTTCCTTACCAATTCCTCTCACCAAAACTATCAGAAACCAGTGATCAGATGCCGCAGGTGTCTCCCCCTTGGATGTGTGATGTGATAGCCAAAAACTTAATGATTCAACCTGATTTACCATCCTAATTAACTATGCAAAGTTTGGAACTAAGAGTAAGGCACATGACAATTTTTGACTTCATGTATTCAAGGGATGAAATCATAATTGTTCACTATGAATGGATTCTAAACAATCATATGAATAAGGGCAACAACATCAGAGATCAATTAAAGGCAGAATTATACAAATCTTAAAACCTAATTCCGCTGCCGATTTTCAACTTATCTTTTGGCAAAGAAATACAAACTTTTAAGAAATAAAACAAATATGGTTGGAAAGAGGATTAAGAGAGCTTTCCAAGAAGCTATTATTTGCATGAATCCGACAAACGATGAAAAAGTTATGCTACATTGAAGTTTAAGAAGATTTTGGCAGTATCGCCGAGTTTCAACTTTTCTTATGAGAAAGAAATACTAACCTCCTGACAAAAAACCAAAGATAGTTGGAACAAGGATGAAGAGATCTTTCCAACAAGCTATTATTTGTAGGAATCCGACAAACGATGAGAGAGTTATGCTGGTTTAAAGTTTCAGCGAATTTTGGCAGATATAGGGAGGTGTAAGGGTTTTAGTCTATACGAGTTTTGTGTGTTTTCTATGAATGATTTTTGTGGGGTTGGCTTCCTATTTATGATGGATGGGTATGGAATTAAAAGATTACTACTTTAAAGGCTTTATTAAAGTAAGATAACTACCAGATTTAAATTCTGTAACTATCCCCTTTTAATTTTAGGGATTTTAATTTCTAAAGTGATTATCAACAAATTAAGAACCAAATTAAAGGGAATTAATACCAGAAATAATTACCAAACATTCCTTACCAATTTCGGCCATCATGCATCCTTTTCTTCAGGGAAAAAATGGTCTTTTCACCTGCACTGACTTCTGGACTTCTAGGAATCAAAATTCGGGGTCTCATATCCTCCCCTCCTTATAAGAATTTTGTCCTCGAAATTTTAGCACAAGTACCTAAACAAACAAGTAAAGAAATTTTGAACGCATAGATTCCTCAGTCTCCCAAGACTGTTCCTCAATTTGGCCATTACGCCAAACAATTCGTACCATAGGCACGCTTCGACTGTGAAACTGTGAAACTGACCAATCTAGTATGGCAACTGGCTGTAAAGGATAGGATAGGTCTTCAGCAACTTCGACTGGGGGTTCCTCGAGCACGTGAGCAGGGTCTTGTACATACTTTCTCAACATTGAAACATGAAACACGTTGTGAATTCTTTCCATACTTGTAGGTAAGGCAAGTTGGTATGCAATAGGGCCGATTCTTTCAACGATGTCATATGGACCAATGTAGCAAGGTGCTAGCTTACCTCGCTGCTGAAAACGAAGGACTCCTTTCCTTGGGGCAACCTTCTAAATTTGTCACCTACCGCAAATTCTAGCTCCTTTCATCGATTGTCGGCGTAGCTTTTTCTGTCGATCCTTGGCTGTTTTTAGCCGTTGTCGGATCAAGTTCAACTGCTCCGTTGCTTGATCAATCAATTCCGGATTGTCTAGGCGTCTATCACCTACTTCATTCCAGAAAATGGGAGTCCTGCAACGTTTCCCATATAATGCTTCATAAGGTGCCATACCGATGCTTACATAAAAACTATTGTTGTAAGCAAATTCTGCAAACGGCAGGCATCGATCCCAACCGGTTTATTGATCCAACACACTCGCTCGTAGCATGTCTTGGAGTGTCTAAATTGTCCTTTGTGATTGACCATCGGTCTGAGGATGAAATGCTGTACTGAAATTCAATTACCCAGAAAAATTTGGAATTTATCCCAAAATTGTTAAGTGAAACGATGGAAACTGGCACTCCATGCAATCGAACAATCTCATCTAAGTAACGAACAACCAATTTCTCAGGTGTATCCGTCACATGTATAGGAAGGAAGTGTGCAGATTTTGTCAATCGATCCACGATCACCCAAATGGCATCGTATCCTCACTATGACCTAGGCAAACCGGCCACAAAATCCATAGTGACATGCTCCCACTTCCATTCTGGAATTGGAAGTGACTGATGTAGTCCCGCTGGTCGTTGATGTTCAATCTTTACTTGTTGACGTACGAGGCATCGGGAAACGAACTCAGCAAGGTGGCGTTTCATTTTTGGCCACCAATACTGATCCTTTAAATATTGGTACATCTTAGTACTTCTGGGATGTATAGCGAACTTCGAACTATGCGCCTCCGATAGAATAAGGTTACGAACATCAATATCTTGTGGAACACATACTCGGTTTCTGAAGACAAGCACTTCATCATTTCGTATTCTGAAATCACTAACTATGGCATCAACACCATCAGAAAATTGCTTCTGAATTTCAATTAGTTTCGGATCCTCTAATTGCTGATTCCGGATTTCCTCAATCAAGGTAGGTGTGACTTTGATTCGTGCCAACAATAAACTAGAATAATCAGTGCTAAGATGCACATGATTAGTCCTTAATTCCAGCAACATAGGCATGTAATGGGCGTACATATAGGCCAAGACTGATGGGGTAGGATGATGAAACTTTTGGCTTAAGGCATCAGCAACAACATTTGCCTTTCCAGGATGATATTCGATGATCAAATCGTAGTCTTTGATCAGCTCTACCCATCTTCATTGTCTCATATTCAATTCTTTTTACGTGAGTAGGAACTTCAAGCTCTTGTGGTCGGTGAAGATTTGGCATGTCTCGCCGTATAAGTAATGTCGCCATATCTTCAACACAAACACCACGGCTGTAAGCTCCAAATCATGTGTAGAATAGTTGCTTTCATGCGGTCGTAACTGTCAGGAAGCATATGCAACGGCTTTCCCATCTTGCATCAATACGCATCCTAGTCCAGATTTTGACGTATCGCTGTAAACCACATACCCCTTTCCGCAAATAGGTAAAGTAAGGATAGGTGCGGAAACTAACCGGTTTTTCAGTTCTTCAAAACTTCGCTTGCATTTCTTGTTCCACACGAATGGCTCACCCTTGCGCGTCAGTTTTATCAATGGTCCGGCAAGCGATGAAAAATTTTCCACAAAGTGACGGTAATAACTTGCTAAGCCAAGGAAACTGTGAATTTCGAACACAGTCCGTGGGGGTTCCCAAGAAACTATGGCTTCAATCTTCTTTGGATCAACTATCACACCTTGGGCAGAAACAATATGGCCAAGGAAGCCAACTTCGCGTAATCAAAATTCACAATTAGAATATTTTGCGAACAACCGTCGATCCTTTAAAACTTTCGTTACAATCCGCAAATGCTTAACATGCTCCTCCTCTGATTTTGAATATATCAGAATGTCGTTAATGAAAACTATCACAAATTTATCTAGGAACTCATGGAACACACGATTCATCAGGTCCATAAACACAGCTGGTGCATTGGTCAAACCGAATGGCATAACCGGAAATTCATAGTGACCGTATTGCGATCTGAATGCGGTCTTCAGAATATTAGCATCACGAACTCGCAATTGATGGTATCTAGATCTGGGATCAATCTTGGAAAATACGGCTGCACCCTGGAGTTGGTCGAACGAATCATCGATGCGTAGCAAAGGGTACTTGTTTTTCACAGTCACACGATTCAACTTCCGATAGTTGATGCACAATCGCAGCAAACCGTCTTTCTTTTTCACGAACAGAACAGGTGCTCCCCAAGGTGACACACTTGGTAGGATGAAACTATGATCCAAAAAATCTTCCAATTGCGTTTTTAGTTCCTTTATTTCCGCAGGAGCCATACGGTACGGAGGAGTGGAAATCGGATTCGTACCAGGCACTAACTCAATGCCGAATTCCACTTCCCTTACTGGTGGTAGACCGGCTATGTCTTCTGGAAATACTTTTGAAAATTCGTGAACCACTGGGATAGAATCCAGATCCAAGGATTCTTTTGGAATATCATGTACGTGTGCGACATACGCTGTACATCCATTGTTGATCAATCGCTTCGCATCAAGCCAAGAAATCATGCAAGTTGGAACAACTCGCCTATCACCTTCTAAACAATACTTGACACCATCAGGAAATATGAACCACACACGTTTGGTGAAACACTCTATACAGGATTGATATTTCACCAGACAATCCATGCCTATGATCACATCCAGCTCTCGGATGTCTAATGGAATCAGATCCACTTCAAGTACATTCGGACCCATATGTACCGCACAGCCGATGTAGACTAGATTACATTGCCATTAATTTTTGGAGGATAGGACCTTAAAGGATGGGGTCCCGCTCATCGATTGAACTTCGAATCTTGCCTATAAGATCCACCACTAGTAGCTGCGGATGGTTTCTTAGTTTGCACGATCCTTTCGGCTTCGGTTGTTGCAATGATTAGTTCTTGCAATGGTGTCATACCTACGATGGTTTTGAGTTCGGTACTCAACTCATCCTGAAGTTGTCTCGCAAGCTGGTATGGTGTACGATCTTCTTCTGGTTCAAATCGGGACAAGTCCCTTAACACTTTCTCATATTCCAGCACCGAACGGTTGCCTTGTTCAAGTTTGTAAAATCCTTGTCGCTGCTCATTTCTATGGAACTTCGTATAAAATCTTTCGTCGAATTCGTACCGAAATTCTTCCCAAGTTGGCAAACGATCGCCGAACCGCAAGCTAACAGATGTCCACCATGTGAGGGCTTCTCCCTCGAGTAAGAAAGTAGCGATGGAAACTTTGTCATCATCCGAGATACATAAGAACTAGGATACTCGGCATAAGGTGTCTATTCACTCACGAGCGGCAACAACTCTGACTGAACCATTGAAATCTTTACATCCCAACTGTCGAGCTTCCTTCAACAATTTTGTAATCACGATGAAAAGTCTCTCGGCTTCCTTAGGATGTGCCATCTGTATAGGTTCAAGTGGAGGAATAGGTTCTTCCACTGGTGCAGGTGCAGGAGCATTCTGAAATTGCACCTCCATACGCTGCTGATTTGCAGCAATTCTTTGTAATACATTTAATATTTATGCCATCACAGGATCAATGACTAGTGCAGCTAGTGGCTCAGGTTGATTTTCGGGCTCAGCTTTCCCTTCTTGCTCAATTTGTGCATTTGGCTCCTCTTGCTCAACAGATTGTTGTTCGGCCTGAATCCCATTCCTACCCCATTGATCCTTTTTAGTGTTCAACCTTGCCAAACTATTTAAGCATACGATTGTTACTTACACATAACTGAATACGATACTAAGAAAAGAAGTGGTACCTGGTGGAGAGGCGTGCACCTGAGGATATGCATATACTGGAAAGCAATATACAAATTTTTGGAAATCACATGCACACATGCAAAGGTATTCTCGAAAATTACATCAACACTTATATATACTCTCGAAAATCATCATCAAACATCAAGCAAGCATGAATTCACACAATATCCATATTCAACAATATACTCCAGCAATCACATACATACATATACATTCAGCAATACAGGAGTCAAATAGGGATACTCGGCAGCATGCATAAATGAACACACACATTCTCAGCGATGATAAGAAACACAACAAACACTCACCGAAACATATCATGGCATACCAGACATAAGAACATAAATGAACAAACATTACATCAGATTATCATTCTCATCATTTAAATCTTACAAATTAATTCCATTTTAGCACTAGTTGACTTTCGGTATTAGCCCCTAAGTGAGTGAGTGTCTGCGCATGTCCTTACCTACAAACACCAAAATCAACAAATAAGTTAGCATATAACAAATTATTTTCCCTAAACTATGCTCCGCTACCAAACCTGTAACGACCCCAAATTCCTACCAATTAATATTTGCTCCGATTAAGGTCATTACCGCCGTGAAACCCAAACAAGCCCAAAAACACCTAGGACCTATCTGAATCTCACCAGCCTTACTCACTAAGTTTTTGACTTTTAGCATGTTCATTCTACATGTTTAATAACAGTTAAAGCATGATATTGGAAAATCATTCTGGTATCGTACGGAGTGAGTAAAAATATCAGCGGAAGTCTTTAAATTAAATCACTAGATTCATAACACACAAGTCCCGTAAGGATCCAAATAACTAGCAATAATTCCTCCAACATAGTGGAAAATAATAAGCAAAGGAGGAATCTTAAAATAAACCAGAAAGTAGTCCAATTTTTTTTATTCAAGTTATATGCGCAAGTAATCAAGGAACAGGTATGCAAAAGTGATGCGATATCGCCCCGCCATACAGCCTTGATCTCACACACTGGTACCACGAGCAATGAATGTACCTAACCCTGAAAAAAAAATGGTGAAAACAACGGAATGAGATTACAAGAATCTCAGTAGGGTCACAACATCATAAGATCTGCTGAAACCATAACACAAATCTCCCGAACAACATCTGATTATTCCAACTTAACTAAATGGATTCATGTAATTCAAAGATTCAATCAAAAAGGGTAGGGCCGAATCTAAGGCTGAGGGGGACTACAAACACTTCCGAAAAATATCAGAAGTACACAGGCAGACAGAACTCATCAGATTGTTCTCAGCAATGAAGAAGAAAAGGTCATCCCTTTCCACCTGTGTTGTCCAAGGCTTACCGCACAAAAGGTAATTGGTTAACACACAAGCTAATCAGCAAGCCTATTCATCTTTCCACACATGGTCAAAACATCCCAAGCCACACAAGGACAAGGGTATCCCAAACCACACAAGTATAAAGGCTTCCCAAACCACACAAGGATAAGAGGTTCCTGGCACACAATGACAGGGCTTCTAGCCATACAAGGACCAGATATCCAGCGAGCTTTTGGTGAGATTTGCCACCCATACGACTCCTATACCCATAAAAAGCTCCCCTCTTACTAGGAGCATCAACGCTTACCCCGAATGGCCACCGGAAAAGGATCCTGACACACAAACATGTACAGTTTAATATGAATGCTCATACAGTTTCACAATCATGGGTACCGAAAATAATTAAGCAAACAACAAGGTCTCTGGAGAAACTGATGAGGCATAGATCCTACCTCACTTGTCTCTAAACAAGAAGCTATTCCTTTTCCCTTACTAGATACTTCTGAACCACCTAAGTCATCATTAAGCAAAGACAAAAAAAACAAACTAAGCATGCATATGCAATAACCAAGTAAATTCCCTATTTCCTTACCAATTCCACTCACCAAACCTATCAGAAACCAGTGATCAGATGCCGCAGGTGCCTCCCCCTTGGATGTGTGATGTGATAGCTAGAAACTTAACGATTCAACCTGATTTACCATCTCAATTAACTATGCAAAGTTCGGCACTAAGAGTAAGGCACAAAACAATTTTTAACTTCATGCATTCAAGGGATGAAATCATAATTTTTCACTATAAATGGATTCTAAACAATCATATGAATAAGGGAAACAACATTAGAGATCAATCAAAGGCAGAATTATATAAATCTTAAAACTTAATTCCGCCGCCAATTTTCAACTTATCTTTTGAAAAAGAAATAGAAACGTCCAAACAACAAAACAAAAATGGTTGGAAAGAGGATGAATATAGCTTTCCAACAAGCTATTATTTGCAGGAATCCGACAAACGATGAAAGTGTTATGCTACATTGAAGTTCAAGAAGATTTTGGCAGTTCCGCCGAGTTTTGACTTTTTTTACAAGAAATAAATACTAACCTCCAGATGAAGATGATTGGAAAGAAGATGAAAAGAGCTTTCTAACAAGCTATTATTTGCAGAAATCCGACAAATGATGAGAGAGTTATGCTCATTTAAAGTTTCAGCGAATTTTGGCAGATATAGGAGGGATGTGTAAGGGTTTTAGGCTATACGAGTTTTGTTTGTTTTATGAATGATTTTTTTGGGGTTGGTTCCTATTTATAATGGATGGGTATGGAATTAAGATTACTACTTTAAAGGCTTTATTAAAGTAAGATAACTACCAGATTTAAATTCTGTAACTATCCCCTTTTAATTTTAGGGATTTTAATTCCTAAGGTGATTATCAACAAATGAAGATCCAAATTAAAGAGAATTAATACCAAAAATAATTACCAAACATTCCTTATCAATTTCGGCCATCACACATCCTTTTCTTTAGAGGAAAAATGGTCTTTTCACCTGCACTGGCTTCTGGACTTTTAGGACTCAAAATTTTGGGTCTCACACCAATAACTAATGAACATAACAAATGTATATGCTAAAGTTCGAGAATTTGATAAGTAAGCCTTGTGAAATTCAGATACGTTCTGGTTCTTGGCTTGTCTAAGTTTCACGGTGGTAATTACCCTAATCGAAACAATTAATAATAGGTTAGGATTTGGGGTCGTTACAATAAGAGTATTGTTGTCGAGTACTTATGTGTGAGTTGATGTAATTGCTGAGTGTGCATCGCCTGTGTACATGTGATTTCCGAAACTTGTGAATACTTGTGTGCATGTTTATTTTATTTTTCTAGCATATGCATATTGTCCGGTGCACGCCTCTCTACCAGGTACCACTTCTTTTCCTAGTGTTCTTATTTGGTTATGTGTTGAGTAACGACCGTGTGCTTGTATAGTATTGCAAGGTTGAACGCTACAAGGGATCGACGGGGTAGGTATGGGATTCAGGCTGAACAGCAACTTGTAGAGCAAAATGAGCCCAAGGCACAAATTGAGCAAGGAGGACAAGTTGAACCTGAAAATCAACCTGAGGCACCAACCGCACCAGCCATCGATCCTGTGATGGCACAAATTCTGAATGTGTTACAAGGAATTGCTGCAAATCAGCAGCGTATGGAGGCTCAATTTCAGAATGCTCCTACACCCGCACCAATGGATGAACCTATTCCTCCAGTTGAGCTTGTACAGCCAGATACTACCATCACTTTGTAGAGAATTTTTCATCGCTTGTGGGACCATTGATGAAACTGACACGCAAGGGCGAGCCATTCGTGTGGACCGAGAAGTGCCAGCGAAGTTTTAAAGAACTGAAAAATGGTTAGTTTCCACACCTATCCTTACTTTACCAATTGGCGGAAAGGAGTATGTGGTTTACAACGATGTATCGAAATCCGAACTTGGATGAGTATTGATGCAAGATGGAAAAGTTGTTGCCTATGCTTCCTGACAGTTGCGACTACACAAAAGCAATTATTTTATGCATGATATGGAACTTACAGTCATGGTGTTTGCATTGAAAATATGACGACATTACTTATATGGTGAGACGTGTCGAATCTTCACCAACAACAAAAGCCTGAAGTACCTCCTCACGTAAAAGGAGTTGAATATGAGACAACGAAGATGGGTGGAGCTGATTAAAGATTATAATCTGATCATCGAATATCATCCTAGAAAAGTGAATGTTGTTGTTGATGCCTTAAGCCGAAAATTTCCTCCTCCTTCTCCATTGGTTTTGGCTTACATGCGCACCCATTACATGCATATGTTGCTTGATTTGAAAGCTACTCATGTACATCTTGGCACTGATTTTTTTGGTTCATTGTTGGCGTGAATCGAATTCATGCCTACCTTGATTGAGGAGATCCAAAATCAACAATTAGAGGATCTGAAACTGGTTGAAATTTGGAAGCAATTATCTGATGGTGCTGATGCCATAGCCCGCGATTTCAGAGTACGAGATGATAGAGTTCGTCTTCAGAAACCGGGTATGTGTTCCACAAGATGTTGATATTCGTAATCTTATCTTATCTGAGGTGCATAGTTTGAAGTTCGCTATCCATCTTGGTAGTACAACGATGTACCTAGATTTAAAGGAGCAGTATTGGTGGCTGAACATGAAACGCCATATTACAGAGTTCTTTGTCCGATGCCTCGTATGACAACAAGTAAAGGTCGAGCTTCAAAGACCTGCTGGTTTACTACAGTCACTTCCGATTCCAGAATAGAAGTGGGAGCATGTCACGATGGATTTTGTGACCTGTTTGCCTAGAACACAGCGAGGATATGATGACATTTGGGTAATCGTGGATCGATTGATGAAATCTACACACTTCCTTCCTGTACGTGTGATAGACACACCAGAAAAATTAGCTGTAAATTACTTGACCGAGATTGTTCGATTGCATAGAGTGCCAGTTTCCATCGTTTCAGATCGTGACCCTAGTTTCACATAATGATTTTGGGAGAAATTCCAGAATGTGCTAGGCTTGAGATTAAATTTCAGTATAGTGTTTCATCCCCAGACTGATGGCCAATCAGAAAGAACAATTCAGACACTTGAAGACATAGTATGTGCGAGTGTACTAGACCAACATACTGGTTGGGAGCGATGCCTACCATTAGTGGAATTTGCCTACAATAATAGCTTTCATGTAAGCATCAGTATGGCACCTTATAAAGCACTATATGGGAGATGTTGCAGAACACACATTTGTTGGAATGAAGTGTGAGAGAGACTCCTAAACAATCTCCAATTGATTGATCAAGCAATGGAGCAATTGAACTTGATTCAACAATTGCTAAAGACAGCGCAGGATCGACAGAAAAACTACGTCGATAATCAACGAAGGGAGCTGGAATTTGTGGTAGGTGACAAAATGTTTTTGAAGGTCACCCCATGGAAAAGAGTCCTTCGTTTTCAGTAGTGAGGTAAGCTAGTAACCTTGTTACATTGGTTCGTATGATATTGTTGAAAAGATCGGCCCTGTTGCTTACCAACTTGCCTTACTGCCGAGTATGCAGAGAAATCACAACGTGTTTCACGTATCGATATTGAGAAAGTATGTGCGAGATCCTGCTCATGTGCTCAAACAACTACCATTCGAGGTTGCTGAAGATCTATCTTATCCCGTACAGCCAGTTGCCATACTAGAATGGTTAGTTCGTCAGTTTTGCAGTCGAAGCGTGCCTATGGTACGAGTTGTTTGGCATAATTGCCAAATTGAGGAACAGTCTTTGGAGATTGAAGAATCTATACGTGCAAAATTTCCTGACCTGTTTGTTTAGGTACTCGTGCTCAAATTTTGAGGACGAAATTCTTATAAGGAGGGGAGGATGTGTGACCCTGAATTTTGAGTCCTAGAAGTCCAGAAGTTAGTGCATGTGAAATGACCATTTTTCCCCTGAAGAAATGGATATGTGATGGCCAAAAATTGTATGGTATATCTAGTAATTATTTCTAGTTTTAATTCTCTTTGAGTTGGTTCTTTATTGGTTGGTAATTATCTTAAAATATAAATCCTTAAAATTAAGGGGAGATGATTGTAGAATTTAATTTTGATAATTATCTTACTTTAATCTAGCCTTTAAAGTAGGGAAATTAATCCCATAACCAACCTATATAAAGAGGAAGTTGGCCACACTTAAGCCTTACACAGAAAATACACAAAATTCGTCCAACCTAAAACCCTGCACCTCCCTATTGTTGCCGAAGTCTGCCTGAAATTCAAAATAGCATAACTCTCTTATCCTTTGTCGGATTCTAGAAGATAATAGCTTGTTGGAAAGATCTTTCCATCCTCTATCCAACCATCTTTGTATTTTCATCAGAAGGTTAGTTTTTCCTTGTCGAAATTTAGGTCATATTTTGGCAGGTTTGGTTCCAAAATTATGTGATTCTACCTTCAATTGATTTCTATTGTTGTTCCTCTTGTTGATATGATTGTTTAGCATCAATTCATGTGGAAAAATCATGAATTCATCCTTTGAATCTTCTCTATACATGAAATTGGTATGCCCTACCCTTGCCCTATTGTTGTCAAACTTGATCAATTGATTAAGCTGTTGGATTCTGATCTTGTTTCTTTTAATTGTACATGTTATAAACAATTAATCCTTTCTTGCTAACATGAAATTGCAACCCTTACAATTTGTATGGATGAAATATTAGTTTGTCTTGTGCACTATTCTTAATGTCAAAATTTGCATTGTGAGACCTCACCCTTCTAAGAGTAGCTTACGATAGAGTGCAGATTCGATTCGTAAATTTTTTTTTACGTTGGGTGCCTCAGCCTTAGGGAGTCCTTAGCGTGTTTGAGTGTTTTAGGGTGTCTAGGTGTGATCGATAGTACGTTAGAATGCGTGATTGAGGATTGAGTCAGTGGAAATTAGAATTTGACAGATTATGACCCGTTTTGAGTGACCATGAATTTTTGGGTCAATTACTATTCATCGAGCCCAAATACTGTTCATCGAGCCCAAACACTATTCGTAAGCCCAATTGATTAACCGAAATCCCAGACACCCGTCTTGTTACGCAAAATTTTATTCGGGTCATTTGGGATGATAGGGGCTGTGAAATTAGAATTTCTGTACTTGGTAGACCTTGGGATTTAGCCCAATTCAGTCTCAGCCCAAATCCATTGTGTCAGCTCATATACTAGCTAACCCATTAGTTACACTTAAGTCTTGCCAAGTCTTTCCATTTATGCATTAAACACAGCAAACCATTCATTTCATCTGCCATAAATGCCTTTCCCCGTTTTTCTTTCCTCTCCACCATCCAAGAGTACCAACATTCACCTTCAACTCAGTTTTACCTCAGAAATCGTTAGGGGATCATACCCTAACACTTTCCCAGTGTTTTCAACACGTTTCCACTAGTAGTTTGGTGGGTAGGAGTAATTTCTACACTGTTTTCATTATGGATGAAAATTGAGGGTTTACTGGTAAGTGGTTTAATTCTTGCATCCATGCTTCTAAGTTAGTTTCTTTAGGTTGCTAGTAATGTTGCTGAGCTAATTTAGTGAGTGATTGTGTCTGGAAACACCCTGAAAGCTTTGTGTAATTCTCGGGTGAACAGTGTCAGAGGGTGGAATTCGAAAGTTCTCGATGAATTGGGTGTATTGGTTGCTTGGGTGGTACTGTTGTGAGACCTCACCCTTCTTAGAGTAGTGTACGATAGAGTGCAGATTCGATTCGCAAATTTTTATGTTGGGTGCCTCAGCCTTAGGGAGTCCTTAGCGTGTTTGAGTGTTTTTGGGTGTCTAGATGTGATCGAGAGTACGATAGAATGCCAGATTGAGGATTGAGTCAGTGGAATTTGACAGATTATGACCCGTTTTGAGTGACCATGAATTTTTGGGTCGATTACTATTCATCGAGCCCAAATACTGTTCATCGAGCCCAAACACTATTCGTAAGCCCAATTGCTTAACCGAAATTTCAGACACCCGTATTGTCACACAAAATTTTATTCGGGTCATTTGGTATGATACGGGCTGTGAAATTAGCGTTTCTGTACTTGGCAGACCTTGGGATTTAGCCCAATTCAGTCTCAGCCCCAACCCATTGTGTCAGCCCATGTACTAACCCATTAGTTACACTTAAGTCTTGCCATTTGTACATTAAACCCAGCCCATGTACTAGCTAACCCATTAGTTACACTTAAGTCTTGCCATTTGTGCATTAAACCCAGCAGACCATTCATTTCATCTGCCCTAAATGCCTTTCCCGTTTTTCTTTTCTCTTCACCATCCAAGAGTACCAACATTCACCTTCAACTCAGTTTTCCCTCAGAAATCGTTAGGGGATCATACCCTAACACTTCCCTAGTGTTTTCCACACATTTCCACTGGTAGTTTGGTGGGTGGGGGTGATTTCTAAAGCTGTTTTCATTCTGGACGAAAATTGAGATTTTACTGGTAAGTGGTTTAATTCTTGTTTCCATGCTTCTAAGATAGTTCCTTTAGGTTGCTAGTAATGTTGCTGAGTTAATTTAGTGAGTGATTGTGTCTGGAAACACCCTGAAAGTTTTGTGTAATTCTCGGGTGAACAGTGTCAGAGGGTGGAATTTGAATGTTCTTGATGAATTAGGTGTATTGGTTGCTTGAGATAAGTTCTGTATGTATGGAATGTGAGTTGAGGGATACAGGTTTTGTCATTAAGTGTTATTGTGATGTGTGAATGCTTGCTGGTCAGAGTTGTGATTAAGGGGGAATGGTTGTGAGTTTATGGAGTGGTATGAGTTTGAGCAGTGACATTAAATTGTTCAATTGCAGAGGAGTGTTGAGTGGTAATTGTGAGAGGGTCTTTTAGGTTTCAATTTCAGTTGTAGTGTCTGATCACTTGAACTTAGGGTAGCTTACGGTTCTCTGATTGTCTTATGTGTATAGGTGGTATTGCGGCAACTGAGAAAGGCAAAGGTATCGCTGGTACGTCGTCAGCGCGACAAGAGGTGGGAGTTTAAGTTTCATCTGCATACGCGTACTGGTTGATTTGTTTAATTAAAATTGGATTGCATGGTTTGATTTGAATAGAGGCATTGCTGGTACTCTGATAACTAATCATGTTAGACTCATATGAATGTTTGTCATGCTTTGGAACGCATTAAATATATGTTCAAAACTAAGCATGATGGCTGTGTGTTGTGCATTGTGTTGCCATGAGTGGATTGCTGCTTGTAACTGAGTGTGTGGCAACACAAGGGAGACTTGTTAAAAACGTGAGATTGGCCTAATGTGGAACTGGATAAATACATAGCATGCATTACAAGTTTTCCCTAAACGATTCTTAGGAATTTACTGGAATTGACGAACTATGCTTGATCAAGCTAGGTAAGTATATGGGGATCCCAGCTGAGGGGACAGTTGCTTACCTTGGAGGGTTATGGAGGATATATCTGTATGAATGGTTGAGTGCACTATAAACTATCAGTCCTCATGATGCTGTATGCATACACATCTACGAAACTGAGATGGAATCTGATAATTTGATTTCCTCCATTCAGTTTCGGACAACCTTGATGGTAGGGGTTTTGAACTACTAAATTAAAACCATCAATGGGCTTCCAAGTGATCCTTTAGCGGGGATTATTCGGGAGTGGTTTGTGTCTGCCCCGGTAGGTTTGGGCATACTAGCCGTGTATCAGAAAGATGATTTTCTGCAATTGCATAATGTTTTGGTCATTGTGCATTGTGCATTGTGCATTGTGCATTGTGAATTTCGTTATGTGCATATATGAGCATGAGACTCAATTGTGTTACGTACTTGCTTTACAAACTGATTTAGTAACTGCCTCTATTCCAACGTTTGTGCTTATGACGCGGTACTCCCACTGAGGTCCTTTGATCTCACCCCCCTGCTTTATTTTCCTCAGGGCTAAATTGAGAGCTAGCAGTTCAGCTTCCAGGTTACGATTCCATTGTTGGTCGTAGGGCTGGACATTGTACTCCACAGATTTTGGACACTCGGCATTATTTGTGTTGTCGGTATACATTTGACGTGTGCATATGTATGCTAAACGTGTGAATCTGGAATTTAAATTTTATACTGCAAAGTTTATATGACAGTGCGATATTATGTGAAATGTTTGACAGAATTATATCGTTGGTTGATATGTGTAAAAGACTTCCGCTGACGGTTAATAATTCCGTTGTTGATTTTTGCTGAGTTGTTATAATAACGTGCCATGCTTCAATTTCAAAGGAAAGTTTCAAGATTGGGAAATGATTTTACAGTAAGCCTTGTGTGATTTTGATTGATCCACCCGTTGGGTCGATCGGGGTTGCACGGCGGTGAGGTTCCCATTTACCGGGAAACGGGTCCTCACATACGCGGCAAGGGATACTTGTTCTTTACGGTCACATGATTCAGCTGTCGATAGTCGATGCAAAATCGCAGCGAACTATCTTTCTTTTTCTCGAACCAGATAGGTGCTCCCAAGGTGACACACTGGGTCGGATAAAACCATGATCCAGAAAATTTTCCAATTGCGTCTTCAATTCCTTGATTTTCGCAGGAGTCATACAATACGGGGAAATGGAAATTGGATTCGTACCCGGCACTAACTCAATACTGAATTCAACTTCTCTTGCTGGTGGCAAACCGACTGCGTCATCTGAAATTACGTCCAGAAATTCTAAAAGCACTTGGATAGAATCCAGATCTGAGGATTCTTTAGAAATGTTATGCACATGTATGAGGTATGCAGTACATCCTTTGTTGATTAATCATTTCGCATCGAGCCAAGAAATCACGCAAGTTGGAACAACTCGCCTGTCACCTTTAAAGCAATACTCTGAACCATTAGGAAAAGTGAGCCACACACACTTAGTGAAACACTCCATTCAGGCTTGATATTTCATCAGACAATCCATGCCTAAGATCACATCTATCTCTCGGATGTCCAATAGGATCATATCCACTTCAAGTACACTTGGACCCATACGTATAGCACAGCCGATATAGACTAGATCCCAAGTTAGATGCTCTCCCAAAGGGGTTAGAACTGCAATAGGATGAGACAGAGGAGTCAGAGGCCGATCCAAGCTAAGTGCTATCCTTGGACTTACAAATGATCTGTTCGCTTTGGGATCTAATAAAACTTTAGCATTTTGACAAAAGATAGAAACAGTACCTGTTACCACATCAGGGCGACCTTCGGCATCAGTCAAGGTGAACAATCTAGTTAGCCTGGGCTGTGCCTCACTCGTAGATCCGTTGGGTGGTTCTCCTGATGTGCATGCTGGTGTTTTACTAGGACTGGCATACCCACCTCGGCTTGCATTTGGTGTGCCTGTGATACTTCTTGGTTTGGGAAAGTCTCTTTAAACATGGCCCATCTAGCCACAACTGTAACAACGACATGGTTGCGAATTCCATGTAGGTCCATTAGGAATTGGACCAGAAAATTTTCTTCTGAAGTTACCTCCATTAACATTATTTTTCGGAGGATAGGACCTCAAAGGATAGGGTCCTGTACACTAATTGAACTTGGAATCATACCTGAATGATCCACCATTGTTTGCTACGCTCAGCTTCTTATTTCGCATGATCTTTTCGGCTTCAGTCACAGCAATGATCAACTCTTGCAAAGTTTGCACCAGTGTCATACCAACAATGGTTTTGAGTTCGGTAGTCAGCCCATCATAGAATCATCTTGCAAACTGGTACGGTGAGGGATCCTCCTCAGGTGCAAATCTAGACAAATTTCTTAGTTCCTTCTCGTATTCTAGCTCCGAACAGGTGCCTTGTTCAAGCTAATAGAAAGCTTGTCGCTACTCGATTTTATGAAATCGGGTATATAACCTTTCATCAAATTCCTGTCGGATTTCCACCCACGTAAGCAAACGATCTCTGAATCGCAAACTCAAGACTGTCCACCATGCAAGGGCTTCTCCCTTGAGTAGGAAAGTGGCGATGGCAACCTTGTCATCATTAGAGATGCGCAGAAATAAGGACACTTGGCATAGGGTTTCAATTTATTCACGAGCTACAGCGTCACCTGCTGAACCGCTGAAATCCTTGAATCCCAGCTAACGGGCTTCCTTCAACAATTTCATAATGACAACCGGAAGTCGCTCGGCTTCCTTAGGATGAGCTGGCTGAATAGGTTCAATGGAGGAATAGGATCTTCCACAGGTGCGTGTGCATTCTTAAATTGAGCTTCCACAAACTGCTGATTCGCAGCAATCCCTTGCAACACATTCAATATCTGTGCTATAACAGGATCAATTGCTGGTGCGGATGGTGTCTCAGGTTGGTTTTCGAGCTCAGCTTGCCCTTCCTGCTCATTTTGTGCCTCTGGTTCATTCTGCTCTATAGGTTGCTGTTTGACCTGAATCCCATACCTACCCCATCGATCCCTTGTTGCATTCAGCCTTGCCATACAATACAAGCACCCGAAGTCATTTAATACATAACCCAATTACGAAACAATGAAAAGAAATGGTACCTGGTGGAGAGGCGTACAACGGACGATATGCATATGCTGAAAAATAAACACATATATACACACAAGTACACACAAATATCGGCAATCACATATATACATGTGACAAAACACTCAGCAATCCCTCAAGTGAAACACATGCATTCGGCAATCATACTCATCCACAGAAGCATTCGGCAATCATATGTTCACACAAATCATACTTGGCAATCATGGCAACAATCATACATAAACATACTCAGCATACATACAAATGAATCACATGCATTCGGTAATAGCAAAGAAAACACAGCAAACATTTTCCAGAACATAGCAAAACACATTAAATCATACAATGCATAAGGACACATATAAACACATTACAACTCACACAATCAATCACAGCATTTAGTGTCACGACCCGGCTCCCGGACCCTCGTCCCAGCGGGCCCGGATGTGTATGTGTGCGTGATAGATCACAACTGCAATGCTGAGTTGGGCTTCTCTAACCACATGGCTCAAAAGATGCATCTTGTTACAAATGATACCATCACACAACACATATAAGCCCAAGACCTCCCTCGCTCCTTTCCGATGTGGGATTGGGTAACCTGACCCCTTCCCTTCCTACGAGCTGGGTCTCATAATCTCCCCTTCTTATAGACCTCGTGTCCTCAGGAGTGGAGCTCAAATGTAACTGACTTGGTCCTAAACTCATTGGCCCAAACGTGAACACACAACACGGCCCAATCCCACCCGGAAGAGGGAGCGAGATCGGCTCTGCTACCATTTGTGACGACCCGGCTCCCGGACCCTCAGCCCAGCAGGCCCGGACGTGTATGTGTGCGTAATAGATCACAACTGCAACGCTGAGTTGGACTTCTAACCACATGGCCCAAAAGATGCATCTTGTTACAAATGTTATCATCACACAACACATATAAGCCCAAGACCTCCCTCACTCCTTTTCAATGTGGGATTGGGTAACCTGACCCCCCCTTACGAGCTGGGTCTCATATTTAGACATTTTAACCTAGTACTTTAGCATCAGGTTTCTTTCGGTATTAGTCCTCTAAGTGTGGGTGTGTGTGCATGTCTCTTCCTACAAACGTAAAACCAACGAACAAGTTAGAATATAACAAATCGTATTCCCTAAACTATGCTTTACTACCAAACCTGTAAGGACCCCGATTCGCTCCACTAGGACCCTTACCACCGTGAAACCCAAATAAACCCAACCTAGGACCTATCTGAATCTCACATGCATGAGGTACGCAGTACATCCTTTACTGATCAATCGCTTCACATCGAGTCAAGAAATTATGCAAGTTGGAACAACTCAGTTATCACCTTCAAAAAAAAATCCGAAACCATATGGTAGGCTGAACCACACACTCTTGGTGAAACACTCCAGTCGGGCTTGATATTTTGCCAGAAAATCCATGCCTAAGATCACATCCAGCTCTTTGATATCCAATGGAATTAGGTTCACTTCAAACACAATGAAACCCATAATACAGCACATCCAATGTAGACTACATCTGTGAGGACCCGTTCCCGGTAAATGGGAACCTCACCGTCGTGCAACCCCGATCGACCCAACGGGTGGATCGATCGGAACCACACAAGGCTTACTGTAAAAATCATTTCCCATTCTTGAAACTTTTCTTTGAAATTGAAGCATGGCACATTATAATAAAAACTCGGCAAAATCAACAACGAAATTATTAACCGTCAGCGGAAGTCTTTTACACATATCAACCCACGATATAATTCTGTCACACATTTCACATAATATCTCACTGTCATATAAACTTTGCAGTATAAAATTTAAATTCCAGATTCACACGTTTAGCATACATATGCACACGTCAAATGTATACCTACAACACAAATAATGCCGAGTGTCCAAAATGTGTGGAGTACAATGTCCAGCCCTACGACCAACAATGGAATCGTAACCTGGGAGCTGAACTCCTAGTCTCTCAATTTAGCCCTGAGGAAAATAAAGCAAGGGGGGTGAGATCAAAGGACCTCAGTGGGAGTACCGTGTCATAAGCACAAACGTTGGAACAGAGGCAGTTACCAAATCAGTTTGTAAAGCAAGTACGTAACACAATTGAGTCTCATGCTCATATATGCACATAACGAAATTCACAATGCACAATGCACAATGCACGATGCGCGATGACCAAAACATTATGCAATTGCAGAAAGTCATCTTTCTGATACACGGCTAGTATGCCCAAAATCTACCGGGGCGGACACAAACCACTCCCGAATAATCCCCGCTAAAGGATCACCTGGAAGCCCATTGATGGTTTTAATTTAGCAGTTCAAAACCCCTACCATCAAGGTTGTCCGAAACTGAATGGAGGAAATCAAATTATCAGATTCCATCTCAGTTTCGTAGATGTGTATGCATACAGCATCATGAGGACTGATAGTTTATAGTGCACTCGAGTAACCATTCATACAGATATATCTTCCATAACCTTCCAAGGTAAGCAACTGTCCCCTCAGCTAGGATCCCCATATACTTACCTAGCTTGATCAAGCATAGTTCATCAATTCCAGTAAATTCCTAAGAAAATACTTATACCACGTTGTTTAGGAAAAACTTCTCCACATTAGGCCAATCTCACATTTTTAACAAGTCTCCCTTGTGTTGCCACACACTCAGTTACAAGCAGCAATTCACTCAAGGCAACACATTGCACATCACACAACCATCATGCTTAGTTTTGAACATACATTTAATGCGTTCCAAAGTATGACAAGCATTCATATGAGTCTAACATGATTAGTTATCAGAGTACCAGCAATGCCTCTATTCAAATCAAACCATGCAATCCAATTTTAATTAAACAAATCAACCAGTACGCAATTGCAGATGAAACTTAAACTCCCACCTCTTGTCGCGCTGACGACGTACCAGCGATACCTTTGCCTTTCTCAGCTGCCGCAATACCACCTATACACATAAGGCAGTCAGAGAACTGTAAGCTACCCTGAGTTCAAGTGATCAGAAACTACAACTGAAATTGAAACCTAAAGGACCCTCTCACAATTACCACTCAACACTCCTCTGCAATTGAACAATTTAATGTCACTGCTCAAACTCATACCACTCCATAAACTCACAACCATTCCCCCTTAATCACAACTCTGACCAGCAAGCATTCACACATCACAATAACACTTAATGACAAAACCTGTATCCCTCAACTCACATTCCATACATACAGAACTTATCTCAAGCAACCAATACACCTAATTCATCAAGAACATTCAAATTCCACCCTCTGACACTGTTCACCCGAGAATTACACAAAACTTTCAGGGTGTTTCCAGACACAATCACTCACTAAATTAACTCAGCAACATTATTAGCAACCTAAAGGAACTATCTTAGAAGCATGGAAACAAGAATTAAACCACTTACCAGTAAAATCTCAATTTTCGTCCAGAATGAAAACAGCTTTAGAAATCACCCCCACCCACCAAACTACCAGTGGAAATGTGTGGAAAACACTAGGGAAGTGTTAGGGTATGATCCCCTAACGATTTCTGAGGGAAAACTGAGTTGAAGGTGAATGTTGGTACTCTTGGATGGTGAAGAGAAAAGAAAAACGGGAAAGGCATTTAGGGCAGATGAAATGAATGGTCTGCTGGGTTTAATGCACAAATGGCAAGACTTAAGTGTAACTAATAGGTTAGCTAGTACATGGGCTGGGTTTAATGCACAAATGGCAAGACTTAAGTGTAACTAATGGGTTAGTACATGGGCTGACACAATGGATTGGGGGCTGAGACTGAATTGGGCTAAATCCCAAGGTCTGCCAAGCATAGAAATGCTAATTTCACAGCCCGTATCATCCCAAATGACCCGAATAAAATTTTGTGTGACAATACGGGTGTCTGGAATTTCGGTTAAGCAATTGGGCTTACGAATAGTGTTTGGGCTCGATGAACAGTATTTGGGCTCGATGAATAGTAATCAACCCAAAAATTCATGGTCACTCAAAACGGGTCATAATCTGTCAAATTCCACTGACTCAATCCTCAATCTCGCATTCTATCGTACTCTCGATCACATCTAGACACCCTAAAACACTCAAACACGCTAAGGACTCCCTAAGGCTGAGGCACCCAACATAAAAATTTACGAATCGAATCTGCACTCTATCGTACGCTACTCTCAGAAGGGTGAGGTCTCACATCCTCCCCTCCTTATAAGAATTTCGTCCTCGAAATTCACTTACCCGAATTGTTGAACAACTGTGGATACTTCTCTTTCATCAGTTGTTCTGGTTCCCAAGTCTGTTCTTCCATCATGTCACTTCGCCACAAGACTAAAACCATCGGCACAGAACGACTTCGCAATTGTTTCACTGCTCTGTCTACTATCGCTACCGGTTGAGTCTGATATGACAAGTCGTTGGCGATCTCTATTGGCGGCGACTCCAACACATGCGATGAATCTGGCACATACTTCCATAGCATCGACACATGGAACACATTGTGAATTCTCTCCAACTCTGACGGTAAATTCAACCAGTAGGCCACCGGCCCAACTCGGGCTGTAATACTGTATGGGCCAATATACCGAGGTGTTAGTTTACCTCGCTGTCGAAATCTGTTTACGCCTTTCCATGGTGCTACCTTCAAAAATACTTTCTCCCCCACAGCAAACTCCAAGTTCCGTCTGCGATTATCAGCATAGTTCTTTTGTCTGTCTTGAGCTGTCTTCAGCCTTTGCCGAGTTTTTATTATAACGTGCCATGCTTCAATTTCAAAAAAAAGTTTCAAGCATGGGAAATGATTTTTACAGTAAGCCTTGTGTGGTTCCGATTGATCCACCCGTTGGGTCGATCGGGGTTGCACGGCGGTGAGGTTCCCATTTACCGGGAACGGGTCCTCACAACATCACAAGTCAATTGTTCTCCCAAAGGGGTCAGAACTTCAATAGGAGGAGATAGGGGAGGCAGAAGCCAATCTAAGCTAAGAGATATTCTTGGACTCACAAATGATATTCACTCCGGGATCTAATAATACTTTAGCATTTTGAGAACAGACTGAAATTGTACCTGTCACCACATCTGGGCTTACTTCGGCATCAGTCAGTATGAACAATCTCGTGGGCCTGGGCTGGGCCTCACTTATAGATCTGCTAGGTGGTCATCCAGGTGAATGGGCTGGTGGTTTAATGGGATTTGCATACCCACCAAGGTTTGCATTAGGTGCGCCTACAATACGTCTTGGTTTAGGTCACTCCCTCTGAATATGACCCGTTTCTCCACAGTTATAGCATTGTCCATGCTGTGAACTCCATGTGGATCCATTAGAGTTAGGACTGGAACCAGAGAAATTCTTCCTGAAATTACCTCTATTGCCATTGTTCTTCGGAGGATAGGACCTCAAAGGATAAGGTCCCGTACGACAGTTGAATGTGGAACTACATCGCAATGAAACACCATTATTTGTTGCAGGAGCTTTCTTGCATTGCACAATCTTCTAAGCTTCGCTGGCAGCAATGATCAGTCCTTGCAAATTCAGCACTGGTGTCGTGCCCACAATGGTTTTGAGCTCAGTACTGTACTCAACCTATATTGGAATTGCCTCGTGAGCTGACAAGGTGTGCGATCATCTTCTAGTGCAAAATAGGATAACTCCCTCAATTCTTTCTCATACTCTAGCATTGAACAAGTACCTTGCTCAAGTTTGTAGAAAGCTTGTCGCTCCTCACTCTTATGGAACCTGGTGTAGAACCTTTCATTAAATTCTTGCAGGAACTCATCCCAAGAAGGTAGAAGATCTCTGAACTGCATAGTCACTGCTGCTGTCCACCATGTGAAGACTTCTCCCTCAAGTAGGAATGTGGCGATGGAAACTTTATTATCATCTGAAATATGCAGGAACAAGGATACACGACATATGGTATCAATCCACCAACGAGTTGCATCGACACCTGCTAAACCATTGAAATCCTTGCATCCTAATTAACAAGCCTCTTTCAGCAACTTGGTAGTCACTACCGAAAGTCTTTCAACCTCTTTAGGATCAACTGGCTGAACTGGAGCAATGGAAAGAGTGGGATCTTCCTCTGGAGGTATAGGATTATTCTGAAGTTAGCCTCTAATCGTTGCTGGTTTGCAGCAATTCCTTGTGGCACATTCAGTATCTGTGCCACTACGGGATCCATTGTGGCTGCGGCTGCGGCTGTGGGTGTGGCTGGAACTTCAGGTTCAGGCTCAACTTGCCCACCTTGCTCAATCTGTGCAATCGGCTCATTCTGCTCATTTGGTTTCTATTCAGCTTGAGCTTCATTCCTACCCCGATGACCCCTAGAAGGAGTACTAGTCCAAACAGACCTTGACATACTAAACAAACACACAAGGTCACTCAATACATAACCTAAATATGAAACTAAGGAAAGAAATGGTTCCTGGTGGAGAGGCATACACCGGATGATATGAACATGCTGAAACAAATCACAAGAGATGCATACAAGTACATACAAGTACATACAAGTTTTGGCATGCATGCATACATACACATGTATAGGCAAACTCGGCAACAAATTAAAACACATACATACACTCGGCATTCCCATAACTTAACACAAGGAAACATAACAAAACTCTTATCTAAACACATTCAGGTATACAACATATAATCACATATAAGAGCAGATAAAAACACACAGCAAACTACACAATTAATCATAGCATTTAAACACTACAAACAAAGCATTTGTCATCAAGAACACATTTGGCATTATCATCTAAAGGTGTGTATTTGTGTGTGTGCATATATATTCCTACCACAAAACAAGAACACACATTAGTAAATATCAATAAAACTTATAGGTACATGCATATAATAATCAGAATCAAAGTAATGTAATTAAAATCATGTTTCGTAAACCATGCTCAGTTACCAAACCTGTAAGGACCCAAACTCAATCTATTCGAACCCTTACCGCCGTAAAACCCAAACAAGCCCTTCCAAGGACCTTTTTAAATCCCACAAAGGTCAAGCCACACTAGTTACAAATTTTAAAGTTCATTCTTATGATTTTAAAGGTTGGAGCATGTTTAACGTTTGACATACAATCTGGTATCATACAAACTGAATAAAGTGGAAGTGTTTATGAATAATCTAAGGAACCATAACACATAAGTCCCAAAGGAGTCTCAAAATCCAGCAAACAATACCAAATGTGTTTCGGAAACTGAGAAGAAAATTAGAGAATCATAAAACCAGAAAATTGTTTAATCAAGCAAACATGAATCAAGGTACATGCACAATCAATCTAGTATGAAAGGAGGCATACAAATGTGGTGCAATATCGTCCCACCGTGCAGCCTTGATCTCACACCTCAGTACCATTGGCAGAAGATGTACCTAAGCCAGAAAAATGGGAAAGACAATAGGGTGAGATTACAAGAATCTTGGTAGGATCACAATATCATAAGATTTGTAGAAATCTAAATGTAACGACCCTAATTCCTAAACCATTATTCATTGCTCCGATTACGGTCAATACCGTCGTGAAACCCAAATAAGCCTCAAAATCACCTAAGACCTATTACAATTTCACAAGGCTACACATATGATACCGATTTTAATCTTGTTTATTTTGTTGCTTATCAATCAATTGAAGCATGATACTGGACACATATTCTGGTAACATACGGAGTAAATAAAATCATCAGCGGAAGTCTTAAATTTATCTTTTGGGTTCATAACACACAAGTCCCATAGGGATCCAAATAATCAGCAAGAAATTCATCAACCAAGTTCGGAAATAGCAAGCCAAACGAATGCTTAAAAATAAACCAGAACAATGTCCAATCTTTCAAGTTATTTGCACAAGTAACAAGTAGTATTTGTGATGCGATATCGCCCCGCCGTGCAGCCTTGATCTCACACACTGGTACCACGATCAGAGGATGTACCTAAGCCTGAAAAATGGTAAAAAATAACGGTTTGAGATTACAAGAATCTCAGTAGGGTCGCAGCATCATAAGATCTACAGAATCCTTAAACACAAATCTCCCAAATCACATAAGATCATTCCCTAAACAACTAAAGGGATCAAGCAATTCAACAATAAACCAAAAGAGGTTAAGGCCTATCTTATGGCTGAGGGAAGACCACACTTCCGAAAGTTCAGAAGTACACAGGCAGGTGAAATACAACAAAATCACACTCAATGATGAAGAAAGGCCATCCCTTTCCACCTGTGTTGTCCAAGACTTACTGCACAGTGATCAGATGTTGCAGGTGCCTCCCCCTTGGATGTGTGATGTGATAGCCGAGAACTTAACAAGATTCTACCTGAATTTACCATTCCAATTATTTATGCACAACCTGTTGCTAAAAGTAGGGCATAGGACGATTTCATCTTAACCTAAACAACGAAGTATTTACATCCAAGCTGCGATTAATATAGGGTTGGAAAGAGGATGAAAAGAGCTTTCCAACGAGATATTATTTGCAAGATTCCAACAAACGAGTAGAAAGTTATGCTATTTTGAAGTTCAAGAAGATTTGGCGAAAACCTAATTCGGGCGCCGATTTTCAAAGTAACATTAGACAAAGAAATACTAACCTCCTGACGGAAAAAAAAGATGGTTGGAAAGAGGATGAAGAGAGCTTTCCAACAAGCTATTATTCGTAGAGATCCAACGAACTATGAGGGAGTTATTCTGGTTTAAAGTTTCAGCAAATTCTGACGGCTAATGGGAGGTATAGGGTTTTAAGCCTATACGACTTTTGTAAGGTTTTAGGGGACAAATTTTGTGGGGTTGGCTTCCTATTTATATTCAATGAGTGTAGAATTATGTCTACTACTTTTAATCAATCTATCAACCCAATATAATTCACTAAATAACCAAAACTCTTAAATTACCTTCCCTATTTTTAGGGACTTAATCTTTAAGGCAACTATCTACCTTAAAGGATGGTTCCTAAAGCTATTACCCATCTACAAGGACCTAAATCAAAAGAAATTAGAAGCAAATTAATTTACTGAACAATCTTACCAATTTTGGCTATCACACATCCTTCTCTTCAGGGGCAAAATCATCTTTTCACCTGCACTGGCTTCTGGACTTCTAGGACTCAAAATTCGGGGTCTTACATCCTCCCCTCCTTACAAGAATTTCGTCCTCGAAATTTTAACATTAGTACCTAATCAAACAAGTAAGGATATTTTGCATGCATAGACTCCTCAGTCTCCCAAGACTGCTCCTCAATTTGGCCATTACGCCAAACAACTCGTACCATAGGTACGCTTCGACTGCGAAGCTGTCGAACTGACTGGTCTAGTATGGCAACTGGCTGTACGGGATAAGATAGGTCTTCTTCAACTTCTACTGGCGGTTCCTTAAGCACATGAGCAGGATCTCGCATATACTTTCTTAGCATCAAAACGTGAAATACATTGTGTATTCTTTCCATATTTGGAGGTAGTGCAAGTCGGTATGCAACAGGGCCGATTCTCTCCACAATGTCATAAGGACCAATGTAGCGAGGTGTTAGCTTACCTCGCTGCTGAAAACGAAGGACTCCTTTCCATGGGGAAACCTTCAAAAACACCTTATCTCCTACCCCAAATTCCAGCTCCCTTCGTCGATTGTTGGCGTAGCTTTTCTGCCGATCTTGTGCTGCTTTTAACCTTTGACGAATCAAACTCAATTGTTCTGTTGATTGGTCAATTAATTCTGGATTGTCTAGGCGTCTCTCGCCTACTTCATTCCAGCAAATAGGGGTTCTGCAACGTCTCCCATAAAGTTCTTCATAGGGTGCCATACCGATGCTTACATGAAAGCTATTGTTGTAAGCAAATTCCGCCAATGGTAAGCTTTGATCCCAGCCGGTTTGCTGGTCTAATACACTCGCATGTAGCATATCTTCAAGTGTCTGAATTGTCCTTTCTGATTGACCATCGGTTTGGGGATGAAATGTTGTACTGAACTTCAATCTCGAACCCAGTGCATTATGGAATTTCTCCCAAAATCGTGAAGTGAAACGAGGGTCACGATCTGAAACAATAGAAACTGGTACTCCATGCAAACGAACAATCTCGTCCAAGTAACGAATTGCCAATTTTTCTGGTGTATCTGTCACACGTACAGGAAGAAACTGTGCAGATTTCGTCAGTCGATCCACGATCACCCAAATGGCATTGTATCCTCGCTGTGATCTAGGCAAACCGGTAACAAAATCCATTGTGATGTGCTCTCACTTCCATTCTGGGATCGGAAGTGATTGAAGTAAACCAGCAGGTCTTTGATGTTCAATATTTACTTGTTGACATACGAGGCATCGAGCAACAAATTCAGCAATATGTCGCTTCATATTAGGCCACCAATACTGGCCCTTCAAATCTCGGTACATCTTTGTGCTTCCAGGATGAATAGCAAACTTCGAACTATGCGCCTCTGATAGAATAAGGTTACGAAGATCAGCATTTTGTGGAACACATACCCGGTTTCTGAAGACTAGAACTTCGTCATCTCGTATTCTGAAATCACGAACTATAGCATCAACACCATCAGCAAGTTGCTTCCGAATTTCAGCAAGCTTCAGATCCTCCAACTGTTGATTCCGGATCTCCTCAATTAAGGTAGGTGTGACTTCAATTCGTGCTAGCAACGAACCAGAGAAATCGGTGCCAAGACACACACAATTAGTTTTCAATTCCAACATCATTGGCAAATAATGAGTGCGCATATACGCCAGAATTGATGGGGAAGGAGAATGACACTTTCGGCTCAGGGCATCAGCCACAACATTCGCCTTTCCAGGATGATATTCGATGATCAAATCGTAGTCCTTAATTAGTTCCATCCATCTTCGTTGTCTCATATTCAACTCTTTCTGTGTAAGGAGGTACTTCAGGCTTTTTGTGATCAGTAAAGATTCGACACGTCTCGCCATATAGATAATGTCGCCATATTTTTAAAGCAAAGACCACGGCTGCAAGTTCTAAATCATGTGTAGGGTAGTTCATCTCGTGCGGTCGCAATTGCCTTGAAGCGTAGGCAATGACTTTCCCATCTTGCATCAATACACATCCAAGTCCGGATTTCGACGCGTCGCTGTAAACCACGTACTCTTTTCCGCAAATAGGTAAGGTAAGGATAGGTGCAGAAACTAACCGATTCTTTAGCTCGTCGAAACTTTGCTGGCACTTTTCATTCCATACGAACGGCTCACCCTTGCGTGTCAGTTTTGTCAATGGCCCGGAAAGTGATGAAAAATTTTCCACAAAGCGACGGTAGTAACCCGCTAATCCAAGGAAACTACGAACTTCGAACACACTTCGCGGAGGTTCCCAAGCAGTCACGGCTTCAATCTTCTTTGGATCAACAAACACACCTTGGGCGGAAACAATATGGCCAAGGAAACTAACCTCACGTAACCAAAATTCGCATTTTGAGTATTTGGCAAACAATCGCCGGTCCTTCAGAATTTGAAGCACAAGCCGCAAGTGCATAACATGATCCTCTTCCGACTTTGAGTAAATCAGAATGTCGCCGATGAAGACGATCACAAATTTATCCAAGAATTTGCGGAACACACGATTCATCAAGTCCATAAACACAGCTGGTGCATTGGTCAAACCGAATGGCATAACCAGAAATTCATAGTGGCCATATCGCGATCTGAATGCGGTCTTCGGAATATCAGCATCACGAACTCGCAATTGATGGTATCCAGATCTGAGATCAATCTTGGAGAATACCGCTGCACCTTGGAGTTGGTCAAACAAATCATCGATGCGTGGCAAAGGATATTTGTTCTTCACTGTAACGACCCTAATTCCTAAACCATTATCAATTGCTCCTATTTAGGTCATTACCGCCGTGAAACCCAAATAAGTCTCAGCGACACCTAAGATCTATTAGAATTTCACAAGGCTACATACCGATTTTAAGCTAATTTATTTTGTTGCTTATCAATCAATTGGAGCATGCTATTGGATACACATTCTGGTAACATACGGAGTAAATAAAATCATCAGCGGAAGTCTTAAATCAATCCATTGGGTTCATAACACACAAGTCCCATAGGGGTCCAAATAACCAGCAAGCAATTCATCAACAGTTTCCGGAAATAACAAGCCAAAAGAATGCTCAAAAATAAACCAGAACATCATCCAATCTTTCAAGTTATTTGCGCATGTAACAGGTAAGTGTTTATGATGCGATATCGCCCCGCCATGCAGCCTTGATCTCACACACCGGTACCACGAACAGAGGGTGTACCTAAGCCTGAAAATGGTAAAAACAACAGGATGAGATTACAAGAATCTCAGTAGGGTCGCAGCATCATAAGATCTACAGAATCCCTAAACACAAATCTCCCGAATTCACATAAGATCATTCCCTAAACAACTAAAGGGATCACGCAATTCAACAATAAACATAAAGAGGTTAAGGCCGAGATCATGGCTGAGGGAGGACCACACTTCCGAAAATTCAGAAGTACACAGGCAGGTGAAATACAACAAATTCGCACTCAATGATGAAGAAAGGCCATCCCCTTCCACCTGTGTTGTCCAAGACTTACTGCACAAAGGGTAGATGGTTAACACACAAACTAATCAGTAAGCCTTTCACCTTATCCTCGCAAGGATAAGTCGACTAGCCCCACATGGAACAAGTCTTCCCTTAGTCGCAACCAGGGCATCCCCGTATCACACAGAAGTGGGCTTCCTATCTCGCAAGACAGGGATCCGGCCATCAAGCACAGATATCCAGCGTGCACTTGCTGGTTCAACACCCATACACCTCCCATAAATCGATAAGAACCTCTCCTCTCCCTAGGAGCATCAGTTCTTACCCTGCGTGGCCACCGGAACAGGATCCTGACACACAAACACGTACAAGCACACACAGGCAAGTACAAAGCATAATACCACAATAGGGTATTCTCAATCATGTCAGGAAACAATAAACACATCCCATTCATATAACAATAGCATCCCAGGCACTCAATCCCTAACTCAGGGGTTCTATACAGCCTAGGAGATTCATATCTCATTCCGGATTGCATATTCACACCCTACAATCCAATCACAAACAATACAACAAAGGCAGGTATCAAAACATCAAATAAGAGCGGGGGTTTCTGGAGAAACCGATGAGGCATAGATCCTACCTCTCTTGTCTCTGAACAAGAAGCTACTCCTTTGCCTTTATTAAGTAAATCTGAACCACCTAAATCATCACCACACAAAGATAAAACCACTAAGCATGCATATCCAAAAATCAAATGCATACGCTATTCCTTACCAGTACCACTCACCAAACCTATCAGAAAACCAGTGATCAGACGTTGCAGGTGCCTCCCCCTTGGATGTGTGATGTGATAGCCGGAAATTAAACAAGATTCAACCTGAATTTATCGTTTGAATTAACTATGCAAAACATGTCGCTAAAAGTATGGCATAGCACGATTTCGTCTTAACCTAAAAACAACGAAATATTTACAACCAAGCTGCGATTAACATAGTTTTGGAAAGAGAATGAAAAGAGCTTTCCAACGACATATTATTTGCAAGATTCCAACAAACGAGTAAAAAGTTATGCTATTTTGAAATTCAAGAAGATTTGGCGGAAACCTAACGCGGCCGCCGATTTTCAAAGTAACATTAGACATCGAAATACTAACCTCCCGAAGAAATTACAAAGATGGTTGGAAAGAGGATGAAGAGAGCTTTCCAACAAGCTATTATTCGCAGAGATCCAATGAACGATAAGGGAGTTATGCTAGTTTAAAGTTTCTGCAAATTCTGACGGCTAATGGGAGGTATAGGGTTTTAAGTCTATACGAATTTTGTAAGGTTTTAGGGGGAAACTTTTGTGGGTTGGCTTCCTATTTATATTGAATGAGGATAGAATTAGGTCTAATACTTTTAATCAATCTATCAATTCAATACAACTTACCAAATAATCAAAACTCTTAAATTACCTTCCTTAATCTTTTTAAGGTAACTATCTACCTAAAGGATATTTTCCTAAAACGATTACCCATCTACAAGATCCTAAATCAAAAGGAATTAGAAGCATTAATTTACTGAACATCTTACCAATTTCGGCTATCACACATCCTTCTCTTCAGGGCAAAATCGTCTTTCACCTGCACTGGCTTCTGGACTTCTAGGACTCAAAATTCGGGGTCTTACATCCTCCCTCCTTATAAGAATTTCGTCCTCGAAATTTAAACATTAGTACCTAATCAAACAAGTAAGGATATTTGCATGCATAGACTCCTCAGTCTCCCAAGACTGCTCCTCAATTTGGCCATTACGCCAAACAACTCGTACCATAGGTACGCTTCGACTGCGAAGCTGTCGAACTGACCGTCTAGTATGGCAACTGGCTGTACGGGATAGGATAGGTCTTCTTCAACTTCTACTGGCGGTTCCTTAAGCACATGAGCAGGGTCTCGCATATACTTTCTTAGCATTGAAACATGAAATACATTGTGTATCCTTTCCATATTTGGAGGTAGTGCAAGTCGGTATGCAACAGGGCCAATTAGAATTCCACAAGGTTACTCATAAGATACCGATTTTAAACTTGTTTATTTTGTTGCTTATCAATCAATTGGAGCATGATACTGGCCACATATTCTGGTAACATACTGAGTAAATAAAACATCAGCGGAAGTCTTAAATTAATCCATTGGGTTCATAACACACAAGTCCCACAGGGATCCAAATAACCAGCAAGAAATTCTCAACAAATTTCGAAAATAGCAAGCCAAACGAATGCTTAAAAATAAACCAGAACATCGTCCAATCTTTCAAGTTATTTTACGCATGAAACAGGTAAGTATTTATGATGTGATATCGCCCTGCCGTGCAGCCTTGATCTCACACACTGGTACCATACGAATAGAGGGTGTACCTAAGCCTGAAAAATGGTAAAAACAACGGTATGAGATTACAAAATCTCAGTAGGCCGCAACATCATAAGATCTACAGAATCCCTAAACACAAATCTCCCAAATCACATAAGATCATTCCCTAAACAACTAAAGGGATCACGCAATTCAATAATAAACCAAAGAGAGGTTAAGGCTGAGATTATGGCTGAGGGAGGACCACACTTCCGAAAGTTCAAAGTACACAGGCAGGTGAAATACAACAAAATCACACACAATGATAAGAAAGGCCATCCCCTTCCACCTGTGTTGTTCAAGACTTACTGCCACAAGGGTAGATGGTTAACACACAAACTAATCAGTAAGCCTTTTCACCTTATCCTCGCAGGACAAGTCGACTAGCCCCTCATGGACAAGTCTTTCCCTTAGTCGCAACCAGGGCATCCCCAAATCTTGCAAGATAAGGGGTTCCTGTCTCGCAAGACAGGGACCGGCCTCGCAAGGACAGATATCCAGCGTGCACTTGCTGGTTCAATCCCCATACACACTCCCATAAATCGGTAAGTACCTCTCCTCTCACTAGGAGCATCAGCGCTTACCCTGCGTGGCCACCGGAACAGGATCCTAACACACAAACACGTACAACCACACACAGGCAAGTACAAAACATATACCACAACAGGGTATTCTCAATCAGTCAGGAACAATCAACACATCCAATTCACATAACAATAGCATCCCAGGCACTCAATTCCTAACTCAGGGTTCTATATACCTAGGAGATTCATATCTCATTCCGGATTACACATGCACACCCTACAGTCCAATCACAAACAATACATCAAGAGCAGGTAACAAAAACATCAAGAAAAGAGTGCGGGGGTTTCTGGAGAAACCGATGAGGCATAGATCCTACCTCCCTTGTCTCTGAACAAGAAGCTACTCCTTTGCCTTTATTAAGTAAATCTGAACCGCCTAAATCATCACCAGACAGAGACAAAACAACTAAGCATGCATATCCCAAAAATCAATTGTATACCTATTCCTTACCAGTACCACTCACCAAACCTATCAGAAACCAGTGATCAAATGTTGCAGGTGCCTCCCCCTTGGATGTGTGATGTGATGCCAGGAACTTATCAAGATTCACCTGATTTACCATTCCAATTAATATGGCAAACCTTTTTGCTAAAAGTAGGGCATAAGACGATTCTGTCTCGACCTAAAACAACGAAATATTTACATCCAGTTGTGATTTATATACTTTTGGAAAGATAATGAAAAATCTTTCCAACGACATATTATTTGCAGATTCCAACAAATGAGTAGAAAGTTATACTATTTTGAAGTTCAAGAAGATTTGGCGAAAACCTAATTCCGCCGCCGATTTTCAAAGTACCTTTAGACAAAGAAATACTAACCTCCCGAAGACAATCCGAATATTTTTGGAAATAGGATGAAGAGAGCTTTCCAACAAGCTATTATTCGCAGAGATCCAATGAACGATGAGGGAGTTATGCTGGTTTAAAGTTTCAGCAAATTCTGACGGCTAATGGGAGGTATAGGGTTTTAAGCCTATACGAATTTTGTAAGGTTTTAGGGGAAAATTTTGTGGGGTTGGCTTCCTATTTATATTCAATGAGTGTAGAATTATGTCTACTACTTTTAATCAATCTATCAATCCAATATAATTTACCAGATAACTAAACTCTTAAACTATCTTCCCTATTTTTAGGGACTTTAATCTCTAAGGCAACTATCTACCTTAAGTATGATTCCTAAAGCAATTACCCATCTACTAGAACCTAAATCAAAAGGAATTAGAAACAAAATAATTTACTAAACAATCTTACCAATTTCGGCTATCACACATCCTTCTCTTCAGGGGCAAAATTGTCTTTTCACCTGCACTGGCTTCTGGACTTCTAGGACTCAAAATTCGGGGTCTTACATTTTCAATCCCATTCCAAAGAGTGGAAGAACGACTATCCTCGCATGCTATCCCTCCAGCTCTCAGAGTGGGACAATATTTTTGCGTGATAAGCTGATGCCACAGCGTGCAGGAGGCGGTGGCTAATCTATAGCTCCACTTCGTGAGCAATGCCACATTCCTCCATTGTAAACAACCCAGTCCAGCACCCCCATTTTCCTTGGCGCGAACTGAAACCTGCCAACTCACTTTACACATGCACATCGCTGATCAGCTCTCCCACCCAAAGAAAACGTCTCATCCATTTCTCCAGATCCCTCCTTACCACCACCGGCATTCGGAAGAGAGTCATATAGTAAATTGGTAAACTATTTAAGACCGATTTCAGTAATACAATCCGGCCCCCTAATGATAATAAGGAACCTTTCCAGGAGGCCAACTTACGTTTGAATCTGTTGATTACCATCTCCCACATTTTATATCTGTGGGGGTTTGCCCCTAGTGGAACCCCTAGATAGTGAAAAGGTAGTACTTGCGGCTGGCATTGTAGCATAGACGCCAGATGGTCCACCTCTCCGTTAGGCACATGGATCCCTACTAATCCAGATTTGAAGAAGTTTATCTTCAAGCCGGACAGCATCTCATGACATTCCAAGAGCAGAAATTGATTATGAGGGAAAGGTCACACCTGAATGGAGACCTTTCCGCCGACTGGAATGACGGACTCCTTCCCCTGCATCTTTTTCATCCTCGATTTGCTCATGTAACTTTTCCGCCACTGATTGCAATGGCTGTTTCAAGTCAAGGCCGAGAATCGTTATAACGTTCAGATTTGCTTGCACCTCTTCCTCAAGCACCGAGCGCTGCGTTTTGGGATTTCGAGAGGCAGCTGAAGTAGACTTTATCATGGGTTCCCCGTCACTGAGGAGTCGATGGTTGACACGATAGATAAATACATCCGGGTTGACCCCAGAACTGTTAGAGGGATTACAGTCAACATCCCTATGACCATCTAGGGGCTCAACAGGACTCATCTCCAAGGCATTTTGTTTGCAGAAAATCTCCATATTTTTAGGACGTGGACGTGGAACTCGGGGAAGAGCAGCTCACTAGTCGCCTACGTCAGTTTGCATGGCTGATTGATCTGTTGTATTATTTCCCACGTAGTCCTGAGGGCAAGAAGAAGGAATGGGCAGGGGGTGTAGGGAGCCTAGGGAATGAGGGGAGGGCAGAGAGTTAGAGGGCATAGGGTTGGGTCCATTAGGGTGAATGATTTCGGGGAATAGGACTAGTGGGCTAAGACAAACCACCCCGTCAAGATCTTGGGCTTGGACTTTACAGCTGGGAGGGAGTGGGCCCGACATAGGAGAAGCTAGGTCATCCCCCTCAAGGGGCAAGGGAAGTCTTTCATACCAAGGGGAATGAGCCCTACGTGAGTCACCCTCATCATCAAATCTGCAGCAAGATGCAAAAAAAAACTTTTTCCCACTAGCGGCTTCTCCAGCGGGTTGGGTGGAGTGACAGTCTTCCTGTAAGTGCACCTTTTCCCCTCTTGTTGTTGATAGCGTGAGTCCTTCAGCCATACCTACTTCCGATATTGACAGTACAAAAGCAATGTCTTCGATAGTTGTGCAGAGTTGGAGTGTTAGAGGCTCATCCCTAGATGTCAGGATTTGCAGAAAGGCTACATCCAACCTCTCCCAAGTCAAGGTGGTTCGGTGAACCTGAACCAAGGAGCCGATAGGGTGAACTAGGTGCTTGAATCCTTCCTCGTACCAGGCATGAAGAGGAAGACCAAAAACTTTAATCCAGCACAATTGATTCCTACAGACATCTGTAGGTTGCCATGGATGGAAGTCAACAAAGTGCGTAGTCCACCAGCTGTTTCTCTCCACCAGGTCTCTCTTCATATCCTCGACCGAAAGGAAAGAAAGTAGATACAGGGCACCACCCATATGAGTAACTCGAATCTGGGGAGGGAGAGTTGTCGGCTTGAGTTTTACAGTTCGTGCAGTGCCCACCACACTGCTGGATAGACACCTCTTATTGTGAGCAGAAGGGAGAATGGAGACAGATGGAGTTTGGGGTGGAAGGATGCCCACAACGGCTGCGTAGGATCGTCCATTTCCCCTACTTCTCCCACCGTCACGATCTTCTCCAACATGATCGCTATGTGGAACCGGTGGGGGAAGGATGCCAGCTCGAGAGGAAGGGGAGGGCTGATCTCTCCGTCTAACGTCGAATCGAGCAACTCGGAAGGTGAGATGGACGCCAGGGATGGAGATAGCGTTGAGGCGGGAATGCCGATCTCCTTCACGGCCTTCATTACGGGTAAACCTGACAAAGCCAAACCTGGTGTTGTATTTACTACGTTTCTTCGGAATATAGGAATCAACGACGAGCTCGACTTTGTTAACATGGCTGCGGAGATCAATAGAGGACTAGTGCTCTGGGATACCATCAACATAATATGAAATGAAGCGAGCATGGCTGAAGACGGTCAGAGGTTGTCAGGTGGGGATTGGAACGGGGACGGATGTGTCATGGGAAGGCTGGGTATGTCTGGGTAGCTGGTAATGTTGGTGAGTGGTTGAAGGAGGAACTGGATAGGGGTGGGAGGCGGCGACGACAGTAGGATGGTTCGGAGGGTGGGTTGACCGGGAGGATGGACCGGGATGCATGTTCTTCTTAGTATCTTCAACACATACAAACAAGACTTGTAACATTCTAGTTTGTCTGAAACTTGGCAAAGTCGATCTTGTTCAAAGCATCTTTCAAACGATCAAATTTAAAAACAATTTAGAGTAGATAATTACAACTTTTCCAATACTTGTGTCTATCCGAAGAAAGTTATTTACGTTTATTTATGATTTGGAATATTTAATTTTCAAATTCAAAATATAGTTTCGAATTAATATTATCATTTTTTATTTACTTCTACCATCTAAATAAGGTTATAATTATTCTTAATTTTCTAGTTCTTAATAAAATAAAATGGCTATAAATGTTAATAAGGGTTAATCAGGATTTTTTGTCAACGATTTGGCTCACATCATTTCATATATTTCATCAAAGTTCTGCGTCAATTCCAACCCATATTGGTTTTTGTGTGATTTAGACTATAATTTTCATCAAAATCACATAAAATCTATTAAACAACCTTCATTCTTTCATTTCCTCCCTTTTTTGTAATCTTCTGATCCCATTAAACTTCAATCATTTGTAGTCTTATCTTGATCTAAACATCAAATTAATACAACACTTACTGAATATCAAACCAACCATTTCTGCAAACATTCATTTTCTCCTTCTTCATGTTTGTGTCATAGGTAACCAAAAATGGTTTTTGATAAAAAAATTGAATTAGCTATGGTGATTCTTGCATGATGAAGTCAAACAAAGTATCAGAAACAAGAACCAGTGTCTTGCTTTTCTACAAACAAAATCCTTTGTCAAATATTTGCAGTGGATTGGACGGTATGGAATAACATAGTTCTTTCCAAAGATTAATTTTTTTTGTTACGTGGCTTGCTGTCTTGGAAAGACTGAACACAAGAGATCTATTCCGTAGGAGAAATTTGATTGATATCTCCGAAAATGTTTGTCCATTCTGTCTGGATTGCTCCGAGAAATAAACTATACGCTGATGTGCATCCGATGGACTCGACCCAAGAAAGATGAGAGTCTCCTTAGACGATGTTGCTCCTGAGCTCCGCAACGTACGAATTTTGCAAAGCCAAACCTCGTTCCACTGGTGGATTTACGGTGTGGAATGAAAACATCCGCAACTGGTTCAATGGTAGCTATCTCTTGGAATAGTCTATTCAAACCCCACTCCTCTGGAATATGGTCAATGAAGTAGGAGATGTATCTATCATCACGAAATACTGTGGCAGGATCCCAGGTAGGACGAGCCCGAACCGGTGGACTCGGGACCGCCAGAAGAGTCTCCCTGGATGTTGATGCTTTCCCCGTAGTAGTGCGACGAACAGGTAACAAGGTGGAAGAAGATGGAACTGGGAGTGAGGGGTTGGCAAGGGAGGTGCGAGGGGTCGGGGGAGAGGGAAGGACTTGGGAAGGGAGAGAAACCATTTTCAAAATCATATCAAAACGTGATTGCTGCATTATTAGTAGACTATCTGAATTTTTCAAATCCTGGGAAACGGAAGTAAGGGGAAAATTGCATAGAACGATCCAGGAGAGGCAAGAAAAGAGGATAATTTTTGAAGATAAAATAATGGAAAAGGATAGAGTGTAAACGATTTGTGTCGGTCGGCTGATGCGGACTGAACAAACACAATTATAAATAGATTTAGTTGGTTATTTGGTAGAACGATCTATATTGTTTATTTTTTAATAAAATAAAATTATCTATTCAATATTTATTATAAAAATAATAATTATCTGAATATAAGTATCAAGTTATCTCCAACAATAACGAGAACACATGGCAAAAATCCCCTATTCACAAACTTATTTATTGGGCGCACAAACTTAACAAAACCAACTCATTTGGTACTTAAAAGCCTGTACAGTGTACACCATATAAGCATCTCTACCAATTAAATTACAAGGAAGATTTGGTAAACTTTGAAGCTTCATCTCCACTAGTTGGCTGGTTCTTCAACATCATCTGAAGCTCCTTCTCAAATCTTTCCATTGCAGTCGCTGGCAAACTAAAAGGCACCACAGTCTTATGTTCTCCTTTCTTATTCGTAAACGACAAGAAAAAGGTTGTTCCTGGGAAGTCCCCAGATCGAGCCGTGGCAACGCCACTGTATAATGCATTACCCCACCCAAATTCCACATCCTGCAGATGTTTTATATTTGACACAGCGAAGCCTCTGCCTCGTGCGAAGCGAGGCTTACCTTTTAATACCATCAAAGAAGCCACTGATCGGACGTATTCCTTAGAGAACTGTGCCCTAGCCTTTTTCACCAACTCTAACGCGTAGCTAATTGGGTTCCCACACAGGTTGGCTGCAGTTGTCACAACTGCTGGGAAGACAAATGCATTCCCATAGTACCCTAGTGGTAGCGGCGGGTTAAGTTTGTAGCGTGCATTGACAACGCACAGAAAAAGTACTTCTTCATTAGGATCCAGCAGCAGAGCCTGGGTGCGACACTTCCATAAACATGCTGTTAGTATTTCAAATGTGGAGTAGCGTCCATGAGGGACAAGTCTTTTTAGAGATGATATCTCTTCATGTCCAAAGAAAAATGACCGATGAACCATTTCCTCCGTTTCTTGTATATGAGCACCGGTGGTGGCTTTCTGGTCGTACTCTGGATGCAAGTGTGTCACTTGTGGTGGTTCACTGGCATTGAGAAGATGTCTTTCCCATACTGGTAAGACAGATGGTGCATCTGATCCACGGGCCATCTCACTCACCGCTGACAGGATTTGAGACAGGCCGAGCGCGTCTGTTATAGTGTGGTTATATCGGAGGGCAAAGATGAAACCACCGCATTTGAGGCGTGTAATCTTGTAAATTATGAACAAAAAGCATCGCTATTGTTAGATAAAATCGGATCCCCTCTCTACTGTATATCCTAATCATTAACTATAAATGTGTCCAGTTAATCTGAAACTAAATCAAGATTCAAACTCTTATCTTTAGTTAAGTATACATTAGTATAGTATAAATGTATCTGAAAAAAGTTTACTAAAAGAGAACGTACCTGAAAAAGGAACAGAGGGCAGTTCAGTATCCCACTGGAGCCAGGGACATCGAAAAGAAGCTCCTCCATGCAAGGAAATGGAAGCTGAAGAGGATATCCAAACTGTTCAAGAGTAACGTCAGCATCTGCCTCGATAAACAGGACCCCTTCCCCAGTGCATTCTACCATGAGTTTACGGTTCGGCCCCTCCCTTAGCCTACCTGCAAGAGGGTAGTAGAAGACCAGTGTTTTAGCAATTGCCTCCCGGATGATCTTGACGGGGTCCTTCCCTTTCATTGAGGGATTGTTACGGTAAAAGCGTACAGCTGGAAGATGGGATCGAAAACCTTCTTGGTCATCGATGTCTGACAAATATTTAAACTCGTAAGGGGTGGGCTTCGCAGGGCGGAGCAGGACTGGCTCACGTCTGTGAACCTTGAACACTAGAGAGGTTGGTGGGGGAGACATTGCGGTGGGCCGACTAACTAGGAATGGACAATTCCTCGTGTTTGCGATTCAGTCATTTAAAGTAAGGTATATATTGCAAATTACTAAGTGGACGATGGGAATATGAATACTTATTAAGATACTAAAAATATACTTTAGTATATATACTTTAAAATACTTCAATTCTTGTAGTATACGTAACTGTTTTATTTGGGAAATACTCTCTACAAAATTCATGATTTTCAAGGTAGTAATGGAAATTATATGTTCTTAAAATATCTTAAAATAAAAATTATTTACACTTAATAAATATAATTCTTTAGACTGAACGAGTATCTCTAAACAAAATTGAAAGTATATATCTTCTCCTATATATATATAATCTTTTTATATCTATAAATATCTTATTTTTTTCTTTAATATCGATAATAATGGCTAGTTCATCATATTATGTTGTAAATATTAATTACGAATTGATCCTACTTCCGATTTATAAATAATTTTGTTGCATTACAAACCACAAAAACTCAAAATAAATGTTAAACTGCTATATATTTTTAAAATTTAGTATCATGTCGCGTCCTATTTCCTCAATCCCATCGACAAAGGATAAGGATTGGTGATGTGTCCCTAGTTCTATAGTGATGATAGGATTGAGAGGACAACGTGAAATCTATAGTGATAATCGAATTGATGAGAGATCACATCACATCACTTTGTCCCCTTTAGTAATTTTTAGTAATTGTTTCTTGTCTATAAATGCTTTATGTCGTACCCTATCTAAATTTATAATCAAATTCTTTTTTATTATTCAATAGCACCTTTGTTACTCCAATTCCTTAATTATTCAAAAGCAGAACTTTTTTATATGAAATTTTCATATTTCTTATCTATAGAATTGACTTCTTGTATTTGAATTCATGTAATAATGTACGGATTACAACTTTGGTACTATCTACTTGCTTCGTTATCATCAATTTGGTTAAACCGATAATCCTGTTTCGTAGTAATAGGAAACTAAGCATATATGCACTAAACATTGGGACCATTTTCTTTCTTAATTTGGCGTTGATTAGGTAAATAATTAGCGAAATAAACTTCAGTAGTTCAATTTTCTTAAAAAGATCTAAACATGACACCATTCTCCACAGGATATTGATTATACATAATAGCATATCAATATCATAATTGAATAATAAGATTTATTTATTTTTAATAAAGATTAAAAATTCAAATTTTGACATATAGAGTGTTTTAAAATTTTTGATTAATTGGATGAGCAGCGGAGATTAGTCACTATTAGTAAAGATGGATACCTCTTTAATTTATAAAACAAATCAATTCGACAATTTTTTTTGAAATCAAAGGATTATTATCATGATGATCGTAAAGTAAAGTGGATCCAATACAACAATTATTTTCAATAGTTGTAAGGTAATTAAGTTACCTTACAACGAAGACTTGATAGGTTCTGAAGCAGTATCTCTGCTAGTTGGCTTGCTCTCCAGCAGGATCTGAAGCTCCTTCACAAATCTTTCCATTGCAGGGACTGGCAAGCTCAGGGATACAACTACCCCTTTTTCTCCATTAGTATTAGTATGAGAAGTAATATAACTCGACCCCGGGAACTCCCCAGATCCAGCCTCGGTAGTCCCACCATATAATGCCTTACCCCAACCGTAATCCACATCTGTGACCCCTGCATTTTTTATATCCGACACAGAGAAGGTTCTGGCTGCGTTGAAGTGAGGCCTACCGTTAATGACCATCAAAGAAGCTACAGAGCGTATGTATTCCTCACTAACTTTTGCTTTAGCCTTTTTCACCAAATCTAACGCATATCCCATTGGATTTATGGACAGCTTTCCCGCTGTTGTTGCGACTACAGGATAGACAAATCCATTACCATAGTACCCTTTCGGAAGTATGGGAGGGTTAAACTTGTCGCGTGCATTCACGACACACATCACTCGCACTTCTTCTGTGGGAGCTAGTTGAAGAGAAATTGTGCGACACTTCCATAAGCATGCACTTAGTACCTCAAATGTGGAGTGATGTTCTTGAGGGACTAGGCTTCTTAGGGCTGCTATTTCTCTTGAGCCAAAGAAAAATGACCGCTGGACCAAATCCACATCTTCTCTTGTATCATCGGTGCCTGAGAGAATATGCTCGTATTCTAAATGCCGGTGTGTCACCTCTGGTGGATCACTGGCGTTGAGAACATGTCTTTCCCAAACTGGCAAGACAGATGGAGCATCAAATCCGCGGGCCATCTCTCCTACTGCTATCAAGAACTGAAATAGGCCCAGGCCATCGCATACACAGTGGTTGTAACGGGCGGCGAAGATGAAACCACCGCATTTGAGGCGTGTTACCTGAATTAGAAGCAAAGGACAGTTTAGTATCCCATCAGAATCTGGGACCTCGAAGAGAAGGTCCTTCATGCAAGGGAATGGAGGTTTAATTGGCTCTCCAAACTGATCAAGAGTAACGTCTGCGTCAGCCTCAATAAACAAGATCCCTTCTCCAGTGCATTCCACCATGAGCTTACGGTTGGGTCCTTCTCTTAGCCTACCAGCAAAAGGGTAGTAGAACACTAGTGTTTTAGCAAGTGCATCCCTGACGATCTTAACAGGGTCCTTCCCTCTCATTGAGGGATTATTACGGTATATCTGTGCTCCTCGAAGGTGGAAACGAAAACCGTCTTGGTCGTCGATGTCCGACAAGTTCTTGAACTCATGAGGGGTGGGCTTGGCAGGGCAGAGAAGTGCTGGTTCTCGTCTGTGAACCTTGAACTCAAGGGAAGGTGCTGATGATGAAGCCATTGCGAAGAACTGCTCCCTACGATAGGCAAATGTGTTATTTATCGGACCAGAAATGCGTGAAAGTAGAGGACGGAGACGGCTCAAATACATCTCATTTATAATATCCTAACATCACAAAGACGATAATTAAAAAAGTAAACTTGTTTTCTATAATTTCTATTATTTGTCCACATGTGAAAAAAAAAGTGCGTTAAATGTCCGTGTAATTCTACCCATGACACATAATTTTTTTAAAATACTGACGGTCAGCATGACATTATACTGACGCCATCATATTGAATTTCAAGGCACAAGTCTTCGTGCGAGCAAGGTATTTATTATATGTGATGACATCAACACCTCAATTACCTTACAAGAAAGACATGACAGGTTTTGAAGTAGTGTATCTCTGCTAGGTTGCTTGCCCTCCAACATAACCTGAAAGGGGCTGTCAAGCTAGAGGATACAACAGTCCCTTTTTCTCCATTGGTATTAGTATGAGACGCAACATAACTCGGCCCTGGGATCTCCTTAGATCCAGCCTCGATAGTCCCACTGTATACTGCCTTACTCCAACCGAAATCCACATCTAGGCCCCCCGCAATTGTAATATCCAACACTACAAAGGTTCTCGCTGCATTGAAGTAAGGCCTACCTTTAATTACCATCAAAGAGGCCACAGAGCGTATGCATTCCTCATTGAGTTGTGCTTTAGCCTCTTTCATCAAATCTAACGCATATCCCACTGGATTTTTTAACAGCTTTCTCGCCGTTGTTGCAACTCCTAATAAGATAAATGCATTAACGTAGTATCCTTTCGGAAGTAGGGGAGGGTCTAACTTTTGACGTGCATTTAAAACACACATCAGGCGCACCTCTTCCATCGGTGCTACCTGCAAAGCATGCCCAGTTAGTACTGGATTATATGACATGTCAATAGCTGCTTTATTATCACAAAATAAGTTCATTCCAGTCCTTGACTGTAGATGAAATCCGATCTCTGAAAGTAACATTCTTAACCATAATAGTTCACACAGTCCTTTTGCAACTCCTCTGAATTCAGCCGGATAAAGCCACAACTAGTACTTTTCCATGTTACTAAATTTCCTCCCACAGCAAAACTGTCAGAGAAATATGATGGATTCTCTCACCTCCCAAAACCTCCCACATCTCTCTATCCCTTGTCCCAACGTTGCACCCAAGCCCATACCCATCTCCCCATCCCCTCCCTTGCCTCAAGGTCATCGGAATGTCAGGAAAGCACCGGTACCCAACCTGGTTCCAATGGATGATCTGGGCCCGGAAGTGCAGTCTCGGACAAAATGGGATCCTGCTAAGGTTTATAGTGAAGATCGTTATATCTCCTACTTCATTGATGATATTCCGGAGGGATGGACTTCGAGTCAACTTTTCACAGAGATAGCCAATATTGAACCTGTAGCAGACGTGTTCATTCCTAACCGCAAATCCAAGAGAGGAGGTCACCTCTGCGGTACCACACCAAACATCATGCCAAAAGCGAATGGAGTCTCCCTTCCCCAGTCTCCAATGGTAAAAGGAAGAGATACACCGACCATTGGGCATTATGAGTTTGCTGATGTTCACTATTCCTTTCCATACGGCAGAACCATGGCGAACATCACTAGCAATACCATCCATACTCAGAACAGGTCTGTACTTCTGCTCAATGATCCGGCTCCATAGGGAGCACGTCTCACTAGCTATACGATGACTCCACTTCGTGAGCAATGCGTAATTTCTCAACTGTAAGCTACCCACTCCAGCACCTCCCACCTCCGTTGCAGCAGTCACGGTTTCCCACTTGACCTTACATAAACAGGGTTTATCTACTGTCCCTGCCCAGAAGAATCGCTTCATCCACTTCTCCAGCTCTCGCCTGACTCCTACGGGCAACTGGAAAAAAGTCATATAGTATACCGGCAGGCTGTTAAGCACTGATTTAATCAGGGTGAGACGGCCTCCCAGCGATAGTAATGAGCCCTTCCAAGCTGCAAGCTTGCCTTTGAATCTGGTAATTACTGATGCCCATGTACTATGACGTCGTGGATTAGCACCTAATGGCACCCCAAGGTACTGAAGTGGCAGAGACTGTATCCTACAATGCAGAGAACTTGCCATCTCAGCTGCAACATTCGGAGACACATTGATGCCCACCAACCCAGACTTGAAGAAGTTGACTTTTAATCCAGACATTAGTTCATAGCATCGAAGAATACTCTGTAAGTTAAAAACACCCTGATGGTCGCCAGCACAAAACAGAATTATATCATCCGCATACTGCAAGTGTGTTAAATGAATACCGCCAATGCTGAATCCCTGGAATAAATTGCGTTCAACCGCCCGCTCAAGCATGCGCGATAGGACTTCGGCAGCTAGATTAAATAGTAAAGGTGAGAGCGGATCACCCTGACGCAACCCTTTACCCATCACAAATTCAGCCGTAGGTACGCCATTGACAAGAACAGCACATCGCGCTGACGATACACAGGCCTGAATCCAGCGACACCACCTAGCACCAAACCCCATCCTCGACAACACGTCAAATAAGAAGGACCACCCGACTGAGTCATAAGCTTTCTGGAAATCCAGTTTGAAAACCCAGCCTGGACGTTTGGACATCTTCATTGAATGAATGATTTCATTCGCAACCATCACTGAATCCGCTATAAACCGGCCCTGCATGAAACCGGTCTGGACTGGAGACACCAACCGATCCATAACCCCTTTAAGACGAGATGCCAACAGCTTGGCGATAACTTTGTATAGGCTGCTGACGAGGCTTATAGGCCTATAATCTGAAAATGTTGTAGCCCCCTGAATTTTTGGGATTAATGTAAGGAAGCTAGTGTTAATACCCTTAGGCAAGATACCACGAGAATAGAAGTCTTGCACCAGTGTGATGATATCGCCGCCCAAAATCGTCCATGCCTGCTTGAGAAAGTGGAAATTATATCCGTCCGGGCCTAGGGCCTTGTGGCTGGCACATGCCCACACTGCCCGCTGTATTTCTTCAGTTTGGAAAGGTCTCTCAAGTTCGGCATTATCAGAGTGGGCTAGCTGAGGCATAGATAAATCCCCCAAGCCGAACCAGCTTTCATCCCCTTCAGCAAATTGTGCCCGAAAGTATGTCAAAGCTGCAACTTTGATTTCGTCTGGCCTGCACACTTCAAGATCATTGAAACGAATTGCACCAATAAAATTTCTGCTCTGACGAATGGTGGCACAGGTGTGAAAATACCGAGAATTTTTGTCTCCCAATCTTAACCACTGCTGTCTTGATTTCTGCCTCCACAAACCCTCAATCTTCCGCTTTAAATCCCATTTCTGCACTTGTAGTTCCGCATATCTTGGCGACAAACTGCCCCCTATGCTCGTCCTGTTTTGATCCGAAGCTTCAATCTTAGTGAGAATACTATGTAACCGAGTATCTAGATCATTATAACACTCCTTGTGCCAGGTCTGCAACTGCTTCCTCATATAAGCCATCTTCTTCACCACACAGAAAGCGCCAGGAAAACGCTCCCCTGCCTCCTGCCAGCAACTTTTCACCCTGTTCAGAAAATCCTTATCCTCCCACCAGATATCCCACGTACGAAAGGGTCGGATACCCCAAAACAGGATGTCTGCTTTCAATATCAGAGAGACATGATCAGAAAAACCCCTTTCCCCTGCATATAACCGATGATTGCTATACTGAGTACACCAAGACGGCGATGCCAGAACCCGATCAATTCTAGATGCACTATGATTAGAGAACCATGTGAAAGCTTTGCCGAGGAGAGGCAGATCCACCAAACCATTCCGATGGAGAAAATTGGCGAATCTGCGAGCTGCACCCCTCTGAAAGGAGCACCCTGATCGCTCCTCCTCTAGGAGAGATTCATTAAAATCCCCTAGAATCAACCATGGCCTAGTGTCCGTAGACTTCCGTTGCTGCAACTCTGCCCACAAGAGCCGACGCTCTGCTGCCAGATTCAGAGCATGAAGACCAACGCAAACAAAACGAAACCCTGTGCCCCGAACTACCACCTCCGATAGCATCCATCGGTCAAATTTCTCTATACCCAGAATCTGGACATTCGTATCATCCCACAAACAAACCATACCACCAGCCCTACCTCTTGCATCAATAGCCGTCCAGAGAACATTATTACCCGGCCACAACTTGCACACCACATGACTTGCAAAGCGTTCCCGCTTTGTCTCAAACAAAAACAATACACTCAACTGCTCTCGATTTATCAACATACGTATTTGATTTTCTTTAAGTTTACCACGGCACCCACGAACATTCCACATAGCAATATTAACCATGAAATAAGAAGACCCTGAAGAAACTCACCAGCACCTGGCCCGTCCTAGTGCTTGCAGTGAGCATGCCACGCTCGCCTATCCTCGGCAATACTTCCCAGCAGTTTTTGCCGGATGGCTGCCTTCGTTTGTTTACAGGCGAGTCCCAAAGTAGCAGCCACTTCTAACACCCGTTGGGTCTCCACTCCTCCAGAGCAATGCTCATTTGCGGATCCCCTGGAACACGACTGGGCCGAGGTTTCTTCAGTCATGTCACAGTTGCCAACAAGAAAAGAAGGATCCTCCACCTGTTGGGAAGCGCCACGCCCCTCGGTAAGACTTGCTTTCCCGGAAGACAAACTCCCTGTTGGCTTAAGATGGCGTAACTTTTTCGGCTTTCCAAATCCACCAAAAGCAGTCTTCCGATGAAAACCAAAGCGGGACGCTTTTGTACCGGCCTGCCTCATTTTAGTAAATGTCGTACTGGACGGGCAAACCACAGAGATGGCACCCTCCCGTGTGGATTCCAGCGGCAATTTATCGGGGATGGTTTTACGTATAGGTATGAGTTGCCCACTCTGAATTTGTTCCTCACGAGCCACAAGTACTGCTGGTGCTGAACTATAGCTACAGCCCTCACTACTAGGAGTGGAAAGACCAGAAAGTCCCTCAAAACTTGGAGGGACCCGCGAGCCAACAGGCACATGACTCGGCTGGGTCTTTGCCAGCTGAAGGCTCGTTAAAACCCGATCCCCAACTCTTTGGTTGACCTTCTCGACACTATCTCTAGTTAGCTCCTTTTGCAGCTGTTGTGTCAGCTGATGGAAATCCTTTTCTCCTGCTGTGTACGTGCGCTCCTGGCCAGCAGCAGACTCAGGGTTCCCGACAACTGGGATAGGGTGAAGATGAGTAGTATGTCGGCTGATGGGCCCCCAGGGACTGACTGATTTTGTACCAACCTCATTGCCCGTTTGAAATGCCTCCTGAGCTTCCTTTACACTGACTATGAACAGTTGACCATCCACATGAAGCTCTACTGTTTCCTGGAATTGTCCCACCTTAGTAGTCGTTACCTGCAACCTTGCCGCATCTAAGAGTGCCCAACTATCGGTATCAGTATGTGTTTGCACCAACTATCCAACCGGTTGAACAATCATTTGAAAAACCTCCTGTGACCAAGCATGAAGAGGGAGACCTTCCACCTGAACCCAACAGAGCCTTTGTCCCCCGACATCTGATGGACGCCAAGGATGTAAAGCTTCGAACTGGTCCGCCCAAAACTGGAGATTGGTCGTGAGAGCACTCTGCATGGAAGCTGTAGTAGCAAAAGTGAGCAACCTTTGCATCCCTCCTAAAGAAAAACAACCCACGCCCTGTGGAAGGTGCCAGTTATCTTGTGTATTCTGTCGGAGGAAGCCTACCGCGCTGCGTCCAAGCCGTTCTAAATTTTCAGGCGTAGCAGCTACCCTAAAGGAAGAGGGCATTGCAACACGAGAAGATGTCCCTGCTGTAACTTCCACATAAGTCCTACCATCGCGCTCTCCTAGGGAACTCGTGTGTGCAGGTAACGGTGAAGCGCGCTGCAAACTGGGGCCGCTTCCTCGGACCTGAGCATCATGCTCCAATGACCGTGACCCTGTTCTACTCATAAAACGAGCTATGTTGAACCTCATCCTCGTAGTAGCATCGAAAGCCGATGCCAACCTCCGTTGTCGATACATCTCTTGAGAACAGCAGCGCACAAATTTGGCGAAACCAAACCGAGAACCTCTCTTGGACCTGTGATTCGGGATAAACACGTCTGCCACAGGTTCTATAGCTGCAACCTCGCTAAACAACCTACTCGAAGTCCAACCATCTGGTATACCCTCGATGAAATATGAAATATAGCGTTCCGCCGAAAAAACCTCAGCTGGAGTCCATTTGAGCTTTGACTGTGTCGCTGGTTTCCTGGATGGAAGAGTGAATGGACCAATCAAAGGTTGTTTCCCAGTATTTGGACGATGATGAGTCAAAGGTTGGGTTGGAATGGGATGATTGGGTGTGATAGCTATGGTTGGGGTCGGGTTAGAGAGGGATGGGAGTGTTGGGGAGGTGAGAGAAGGCATTTTTCTTGAAATTTCTTAGCATTTATATGTGATGACATCAACACCTCAATTACCTTACAAGAAAGACATGACAGGTTTTGAAGCAGTGTATCTCTGCTAGGTTGCTTGCCCTCCAACATAAGCTGAAAGGGGCTGTCAAGCTCAAGGATACAACAGTCCCTTTTTCTCCATTGGTATTAGCATGAGACGCAACATAACTCAGCCCTGGGATCTCCTTAGATCCAGCCTCGATAGTCCCACCGTATACTGCCTTACTCCAACCAAAATCCACATCTAGGCCCCCCGCAATTGTAATATCCAACACTACAAAGGTTCTCGCTGCATTGAAGTAAGGCCTACCTTTAATTACCATCAAAGAGGCCACAGAGCGTATGCATTCCTCATTGAGTTGTGCTTTAGCCTCTTTCATCAAATCTAACGCATATCCCACTGGATTTTTTAACAGCTTTCTCGCCGTTGTTGCAACTCCTAATAAGATAAATGCATTAACGTAGTATCCTTTCGGAAGTAGGGGAGGGTCTAACTTTTGACGTGCATTTAAAACACACATCAGGCGCACCTCTTCCATCGGTGCTACCTGCAAAGCATGCCCAGTTAGTACTGGATTATATGACATGTCAATAGCTGCTTTATTATCACAAAATAAGTTCATTCCAGTCCTTGACTGTAGATGAAATCCGATCTCTGAAAGTAACATTCTTAACCATAATAGTTCACACAGTCCTTTTGCAACTCCTCTGAATTCAGCAGGATAAAGCCACAACTAGTACTTTTCCATGTTACTAAATTTCCTCCCACAACAAAACTGTCAGAGAAATATGATGGATTCTCACCTCCCAAAACCTCCCACATCTCTCTATCCCTTGTTCCAACGTTGCACCCAAGCCCATACCCATCTCCCCATCCCCTCCCTTGCCTCAAGGTCATCAGAATGTCAGGAAAGCACCGATACCCAACCTGGTTCCAATGGATGATCTGGGCCCGGAAGTGTAGTCTCGGACAAAATGGGATCCTGCTAAGGTTTTTAGTGAAGATCGTTATATCTCCTACTTCATTGATGATATTCCGGAGGGATGGACTTCGAGTCGACTTTTCACAGAGATAGCCAATATTGAACCTGTAGCAGATGTGTTCATTCCTCCCCGCAAATCCAAGAGAGGAGTACGGTTTGGTTTCGCTAAATTTGTGCGGTGTGGTACTCAGGAGATATATCGGCAACGAAGGTTGTCATCGTCCTTAGGTGCACAAACTCGGATGCGTTTCAATGTGACTCGCTTTCCAGACAGAAAAGGGCAGCGTGGTATGGAGGCAGGTGGTCATGGACGTGCTAAAAGTTCCCGACCGTCGCAGGGATTGCAGTCGGCTCTCCCTCAGGTGCCCATACGAGAACGAGATGGTAGATCGTATGTAGCTGTTACTACAGGGAATCATCACCCAGAATGCGAGCTGACACCAGTGGTGCTTTGTGAGACCCAGCCCTTTTCAAGTGTCGAGTCAGCGTGTTGGTGGGACCTGAGTGTCAACCGAGGATGTATTTAAAGCCCATAGTGTGTTTAGATGTGTCGTGTGAGTGGTTTAGTGCATTGGTTTAGGGAAGAGTCAGTGGAAAACCGCCAAACTGATTTCTGGTCCGTGTTGAGTGACCGTGGGCCTTTTGGGCCGATTCTGATTTCTTTGAGCCTGTTACTATTCATCGAGCCCAAATATCTAATTGTGAGCCCATTTAATCAAACACAAGCCCAATTAAGCCATTTGACGATTTAAAAAGATTTCCGAGCTTCACACGTATTTTATCGAGTTTCCGTTTGATCGTTGGGCTATTTCTTTGCAGGTTTGGGCCTGCAACTTAGCCCAATCCTTTGGTTTAATTTTTCAGCCCAAACCTTAGCCTATAAATACCCAAGTTTAAGTCTGAAACCTCATTTCCTCCTTCCCCTTTCTCTCTCTTGTTGCTTATTCCCGATTTTCCTCTCCCTTCTCTCTTCAAACCTACACAAATCTTTCCTTCACCAAAATTTTCACCAGAATTTGATAGGTTATTGTTACCCTATCACTTCCCCTTCTTTTCCCTTGGTTCTCTACTTGTTAGGAGTCCTAGAAGGGTGTTTTCTGGGCAGGTTCTGCTTAAGGTCGAGTTTGGTGCTTTTGGAGGTAAGTTGTGATTTCTGGTTCTTCAAAAATTCAAACTGATACGTAATTTTGGGTTTGTGATTTGTAAGATTAAATTAAACCTTGCGTGACTTCGATTGATTCATGTGTTGGGTCAATCGAGGCTACGCGGCGGTGAGGTTCCCATTTACCGGGAACGGGTCCTCACATGCTTCCTACTCATCCTGGAACTTTAGACTGGCTCCACAGGAGTGCAGTGGGTTTTATTCGAGGGGATCTTACCGAAGAGTTGCAGCTTCCACAAGACGTTGGGTGCAAACATATGGGGGGGAACCAGAGATTGATTACGTTTGCCACTACTGACTTGCTGCAACACGAACTCAACTTTAATCGCAGCTTCTGGACTGCTAAGTTCGATGGTTTTCATCCCTGGTGTTCAGCAGATGTTGGCAGCAGAAGACTATGCTGGGTGGAGGTGTTTGGTCTCCCCTTACAGGCTTGGTTCGGGGCAGCTTTTCAGAAGATTATACACTCCTTTGGGTCTCTAGTCCAGATACATCCTAATACAGCTACATGGCATCGTCTTGATAAGGCAATACTGCAAGTAGCAACGAGTTGTTCTGCCACTATTCAGGAGAGGGTGAAGATTCAGGTTGAAGGCTTAATGTTCATAGTGAACATTATGGAAGCTCAGGAAGAAGATAGGGTAGATATCGAGGTTGGTGGAAAACACTATGCGTCAGGAGGACCCACCAGTCATCCTGCACAGTTCCCTCAGCCTCCCTCAGTTGCAAATAAGGGTAGAATTGTTACCGAGAAGGGGCACACGCTTTCTGCAGGGAACCACGATGTCAGTCAGCAGGATTTGTTGAAGCAAAGTGCCAAAGGGAGGGTGGGAGTAGCGAAAGTCAAACCTGGAGCTGTGGACCCTACCTTGTTATCTCCAGTTGGTGAAAACAAGCAGACAAGGCACGTGAGTCCTACTCCACGGGTCCAGCAACATCAGGAGGGTCCTTCTTGTCATTCCACGTCTAGCAGGGGAGAAATCAGCAACTGTTCTGCACCCGAATTAGTGCTGGTCCGCGAAGACTCAACTGGGGGGAGCCAGATCCAGCCTTTTCGGCAAGCATTCTCTGAACGCCTGTCAATGAAATCCATAGCGGAAGCTCCTGCATCTGTAACGTTTCCTGAAGACACAACCTTTACTCGAATGAGGAGGGCCGGTCACAAAGCTTTGCGGTTTGGATTCAGAGGTTGAGCAGTTACTAGTCGGATGGGGAAGCAGAAAAAGCTCCGACATCTTAAACCCACAGGTAGTCTCTCATCAGGAAGAGAGAGTCAGATGGAGCAGGGTGGTGTCTTTCAATTGGAAGATGACCCTTCCTTTTTGGAAGCCAATCGCGATGAGACGGATGAACTTTCGGAGAAGTCTTGTTCCAGGGGTCTCGATTCGGACCCACGCTCCATAGAGGTTGAGGTCCAGCGTTCATTGGCTGTAGCAGAAACTTTGGGTCTTAGAAGCAAGCAAACCAAAGCAGCAATAAGGCAGAAATTGAAGGGGAGAATTACGAAGGACAAATAGGCATGGCAGAATCATTGCGCATCATAGGCCCGTCCAGGTACATGATTTGTGTGTATGGGTATTCCTATAGATGATTAATTTAGCAATGTGGAATGTTCGTGGATGTCGGGGTAAGCTGAAAGAAAATCAAATTCGCAATCTTATAGTTAGTGAGCAGTTGAGTATGATGATCCTTTGTGAGACAAAGCTAGACAGATTTTCAGATAGATGGGCTCGACGATTGTGGCCTGCCAATAATATCCATTGGACGACCATAGATGCACGTGGTACAGCTGGTGGTATCATATGCTTGTGGAATGAGGAGTTAGTTCAGAATCTTGGAATAGAAAAGTTTGAGCGATGGGTGTTATTGGAGATGAGGGTACGGGATTCGGATTACAGATTTGTTTGTGTTGGATTATATGCTCAGAATCTAGCAGCCGAGCGCAGAATATTATGGGATGAGTTGCAGCGGAGGAAATCAGAAGATTCGGCCCCTTGGGTGGTCATAGGAGATTTCAATAAATCTCTTACTGCGGAGGAACGGATAGGTCATTCTTTCAATAGGAGTGCGGCCCGTCGTTTTGCAAACTTTATTCATCGGAATGGATTGGTCGACTTGCCACTTATTGGTAAGGCTTACACGTGGTTTAACTCTCATAGTGCTTCTAGAATCGATCGGGCACTGGTGTCTTCCAATTGGTGTTTACAATTCAGTAGATATCGGCTGTATGCAGGAGATAAGGGATTTTCAGACCATGTACCCTTAATCCTGAAAGTAGATTCTCTATTTTGGGGTATCAGAGCATTCCGTTCGTGGGATTTGTGGTGGGATGACAAAGGCTTCTTGTCAACGATGGAGGAGTGCTGGCAAGAGGAAGGGATTTGCTTTCCAGGCGCGTTTAGTGTGGTTAAGAAGCTGGCCTTTTTGAAGAAGAAGCTCAAGGCTTGGCACTTTGAGTCTTGTGGTACTTTAGATCACAAACTGAAGCTAATTCTAGCCGAACTCGATTTGCATGACCAGAACAGACGAAGCTTGAGGCAAGATACGATACTGAGATATGAAGACTTGCAGTTTCAGAAGTGGGATCTCAAATGAAAAATTGAGGCCATGTGGCGACAGAAATCAAGACAGCAATGGCTCAAACTCGGGGATAAGAACACCCGCTTCTTTCATTCTTGTGCCACCATACGGAGCTGTCGTAACTTTATTGGAATGATTTGTGTTCATGACAGGGAATTCCGACAGCCTGAAGAGATAAAGACTGAAGCTGTTGGTTATTTTAAACGTATATTCACGGCTGAGGAGGTCAGGTGGTTCGGATTAGGTGGGATGGCTTTGTCTCGGTTATCACCTGCTGCTGCAGCCGGCCTGGAGAGACCATTTCTCGAGGATGAGATCAAGAGTGCCTTCTGGGCGTCTGGTAGTCATAAGGCCCCGGGTCCGGATGGATTCAATTTTTACTTTATTAAGAAGGCGTGGACGGTGATTGGAGCAGAGATCGTAACACTGATACAGGAATTGCATTCAAGTGGAGTATTGTCGAGAGGTATAAATAACAGTTTCATCACCTTAATCCCCAAGACTCTGGGTGCCGTTGAGTTCAAGGATTATAGACCTATCAGTCTCATCAATAGTCTGTATAAGATTATTGCCAAGCTACTGTCAACCCGTCTTAAGCAAGTAATGCCCCAGCTCATTTCTCCATTTCAGACTGGCTTTATGGAAGGTCGGTTCATCGCGGATACAGTGATGGTGGCTAATGAAATCATTCATTCCATGCGACAGTCTAAACGACAGGGATGGTGTCTCAAGTTGGACTTTCAGAAGGCCTATGACTCGGTAGAATGGCCCTTCTTATTAGAGGTAATGGAACAGATGGGATTTGGAGTCCATTGGTGCAGCTGGATAAAGGAGTGTATCTCATCCGCACGTTCTGCAATCCTTATCAACGGCGTTCCCACAGTCGAATTTAATTTGGGGCGAGGCCTGCGACAAAAGGTGATCCCTTATCTCCATTATTATTCAATTTGGAAGCCGAAGTTCTGTCGCGTATGCTTGGTCGAGCGGCGGAATGTAATCTCTTACAGGGTATCACTGTCGGTAATTTACAGCTCACGCATCTTCAATATGTGGATGATGTCATTTTATTTTGCAACGGTAACCCACAGAGGTTACTCAATATCCAAGGCATCTTGCGTTGTTATGAGTTATTATCTGGCCTCAAGGTTAATTTCTTCAAATCTGGTCTTGTGGGAATTAATGTTCCAATCAGTGCGGCTGAGGGGATGGCGTATTCCTTGCATTGTAGATTGCAGACCTTACCGTTCAACTATCTTGGGGTGCCTCTTGGGGCCAACCCCAGTCGTCGCAGTACATGGGCTTCGGTGGTTGCTCGATTTAAAGGAAAGCTAGCTGCATGGAAAGGTGCTTTGCTGTCGTTGGGGGGACGAATTACATTGGTCAAATCTGTGCTTAGTAGTTTACCGGTGTATTATATGACCTTTTTTGAGTTGCCTGTGGGAGTTAGGAGGGATTTTGAGAAATGGATGAAGCGTTTTATGTGGGCTGGGACAGTGGACAGACGTTGTCTATGCAAAGTGAAATGAGCAACGGTTGTAAAATCAACCGAAAGCGGGGGTGCGGGTGTGGGCTGCTTGAAACTGCGGAATCAGGCTTTGCTTACAAAGTGGTGCTACCGTATTGCTACTGATACCTGCTCCTTGTGGAGACAGGTCATTGCTCTGAAATATAGCCCCAAGCTTTGTCTTGATGGGATAGTCTGTGGTGACAAAAATGAATCAATCGTATGGAAAGGAATCGTACGGATTAGCAGATTGCTAATGCCTAATGGCCAGTGCATATCCTCTTTCTACCGTTGGAAATTGGGTAGGGGGGATTCAATTATATTTTGGGATGATGTTTGGTGTAGCATATCTCCTTTGCGTGTTATCTTCCCTAGATTATATGCACTCTCTTTGACAAAGGAAGGGGCAGTCTTGCAGTTCTGGTTGCGGTTTGGCAATGAGTGGCAGTGGAGTTTTGTTTGGAGGCGGCGGCTGTTTGTATGGGAGGAGGAGGAAGTTGGGCGTCTGTTGGTAATGCTGGAGAGTTTTCGGCCGAATATCCTGGAAGAGGATCAGCTTCTCTGGGGAGAACAGCTGAGACCTTTCTCTGCCAATATTTGCTACCAGTCACTAGCAGCGTTTACAGTTTTACCTAGTGAACAATGGATACCCAACGTTTGGCGTAAGCCGGGATCACCCAAATGGCAGGCGTTTATGTGGTTGGCGTGCAGGGGAAAGATTACTGCCAAAGGTTACTTAATTCGACTCGGTATCCTTCCAGCATCAGATATGCATTGCGACGCTTGTGGATGCGTAGAAGAGGATTCCACTCATATCCTGCTTGACTGTAGGAGATCTTGGGCAACTTGGTCCATGTTAATTAAACACTAGTGTCTCAGCTGGGTTCAACCACGGTCTATGGTCGATTTATTTTCACAATGGGAAGGTTTTCCAATTCCTTTTCGCTGGCGCGGTTTATGGTATGCTCTTTTATTTTCCTGTGCATGGAGTATTTGGCTGGGGTGTAACAATAGAATTTTCAGGGGAGCGGATAACAGTGCAACTAATCTGTATTACAACGGCATGCGACACGGGTTCTACTGGGCTAAGACTAATCTTACGGATGTCTGTCTTGATAGCTTGGATGTAATTCCCTCAGGTGACTTTGTTTCTTTACTTGCCACTTAGTTAGTTTGGCGGATGAAGGTTTCAGATATCATAATACACTAATGTTATCTAATGGTCTCATTTTCATTTTGCTCATTGAGCTTGGACAACGTTTCAGTGTCCTGTTCCTATGTATGGCTGGTTTTCTCTTTAATGCATTTCGATTTTCTTCAAAAAAAAACTAAATTTCCTCCCACAAAAGTAAAATAACCAGATGTTGTTCTTCTTAAATCTCCTGCCCAATCAGCAGCATCAGTATATTTCAATATGAAGATGACCATTATTTTTGAATATTATGCCTTTTCCTGGACTTCCTTTCAAATACCGTAATATTCGATTAACTGCCTCCATATATTGTTGACTTGGTGAGTGCATGAACTAAATTACTACACTCACTGAATATGCAATGTCTGGATGTGTATGAGCAAGATAAATAAATTTTCCTATCAATCTCTAATATTGATTCTTATCAGTTGGTATATAGTCTTCACGAATTCTTACCCCATGATTGTGCACTATTGGTGTGCCGTTGGCTTTGCAATCAAGCATCCCTGCCTTAGCAAATAGATTTAGCACAAATTTTTTTTGGGTTAAAAATATTCCATGTCGTGATCTGACAACCTCTATACTCAAGAAGTATTTTAGACCTCCTAGATTCTTCATCTCAAATTCATGGGATAGTTGTTGCTTTAGTTTTTCTATTTCAATTGTATCACTTCCTATGACAATCACATTGTCAACATAAACAAGTAGAACTGTTATCTTTCCTTCATGATGCTTTAAGAATAGGCTGTGATCAGAGTTGGATTGGTAAAAACCATATTTTTTCATGGCTGACATAAGTCGTCCAAACCAGGCACGAGGACTGCTTTAATCCATATAATGCTCTTTCAAGTTTGCATACAAGTGGGATTTTAGCGGGATTTTGGAAGTTGTTGTGTAACCAGGTGGTATCCATATATATATATCTTCTTGAAGATCTCCATGTAGAAATACATTTTTCACATCCAGTTGATGCAGAGACCAATTTAAATTTGCTGGATAGTAGTACTCTCACTGTGTTGAGCTTTTCCACTAGAGAAAAAGTTTCTAAATAGTCTACTCCGTATGTTTGTGTGAATCTCTTCGCCACCAATCTTGCCTTATAACGATCGATTTCACCATCAGCTCCATATTTAACTGTAAAGACCCACTTGCAGCCAACGGTTTTCTTCCTTGTAGGTAGTTGAACTAATTTCCAGGTTTTATTTAACTCTTCATTGATTGCTTCAGTCCAGCTTTTATCTCTCAATGCCTTCCTCCACTGAATTTGGAACAAAGTGTTGCGAGATATTTTTTGAGAACTTCTTCACCGTTGGAGACATTTTTGAAGTAGTGACATAATAGGCAATAGGATAATTATTATTCTTGTTATCGTGGTGGTCTGGTGAGTATCTTCCCGAAGGTCTTCCTCTATTTTCTCTGTAAGGCAAAGTATAACAAGTTACATTATCACAAGATTTGGGGATATTAGTAATTCTTACCTTAGAGGAATTTCCATCAGGAGATATTGTTCTTGATGTGAGTGGGGGGCTATATCAACTGCAGAAATCTTGATAGGAGATGCATGATTATTTTTCTCCAATAAGCCCTCCACATATTGTTACTCGCCATTATCTTGTTCAAAAGAATCTTGTGTGCTTGAATTCTTTCCATGTTGATTTGTAGCTGATTCTTCTGCTTCATTAATATGCCAAGTGTTATATTCATTGTCAGTTGGTATCCTAGTGCCAATCCTTTCTTTATCTATTCTCTTTACATGCTCCAAATCAGCCGAATTTTTTACTGATAATTTTTCTAACTCTTGCTCCAAGTCAACTGAGTTTATCACCAAATCGTTCACAAATGGGATACTAAAGTCACTCATTATTTTATCCCCAAAGTCTGCATCAGTATCATAACGTCCATCCGTCACATCTAAACTTTCAGAATCAGCCATAAAAAAATCAGCCATTAGATTTGCCTCCTTTGGGACAAAAGAAAGACGAATCGATTCCAGTTCTTTCTTTACCCATGGAAACAGCCTATCAATACCCGTCGTTCGCCCAGGACATGAAATGAAATGATGAGCTTCCTTATTGGACCTTTCCTCTTGAATATGTGATCCTGATGGGATTGGTTGGTAGAAAAAAAAAATTTTCTAGGAAAATAACGTCCATTGTGGTATACCATTTATTTGTGGATGGATCAAAGAAATTGTAACCTTTTTTGTTTCGGCCATATCCCATGAATACACAATGTATAGTTTGATTGCCTAGCTTTGTACGTTGATTTTTATGAAAGTGAACAAATGCTACACACCCAAATACTTTTGGAGGTAATGTGAGAATGCTAGGCGGTATGTGATAGCTAGAGAGAGTTTGTAGAGGTGTTTGAAAATTTAATACTTTTGATGACAAACGGTTAAGTAAATATACCGCTGTGGTGATTGCTTCCTCCCAAAATTTGAGTGGCATGTTTGCTTCGATTAATAAGGCTCTTGTTGTAGCAAGAATATGTCGATTTTTTCTCTCAGTTATCCCATTCTGTTGTGGTGTTTGTGCACACGTGATCGTAATACCTTAATCTTCTTTGAGTATTTTCTTTCAATCATTGAATGAAAAGTATTTAAAATATTAAATACCTCCACCTTTGATTTAATGAGATAAAACCAAGTCATTCTCGTACAATTATCAACAAAAATCACATATCAACGATATCCACTTTTTGAGATAATAGGAGATGGACCCCAAACGTCAGAGTGGATAAGTTCAAAACAAGTGTTACGCCTATTTGGAATTTGACTATTAAAACTCAATCGATGACTCTTTGCCTTGAGACATACTGAAAGTCAAACCCATGTTGTTGAGCCTTTGAAAAAACCCTTGGAAATACTTGTTGTAAATAGCTGATTGAAGGATGTACTAGACGATAGTGCCATAACCAGATATTTCTTTCCTCTTCACTGTCATTTTTCCATACTAAATTTGTCCTTCCAAAGTTCTCTTGGCTGAAGTAGTATAGCCCCTCCCTCTTAATACCACTCCCAATAATCTCCTTGCTGGAAATATCCTGTATTAGGCAAAAATATGGATATATTAATACCACACAATTAAGATGTTCTGTTAATTTGCTTAAAGAAAGCAACCGATTGGAAAGAGATGGAATAAATAAAACATCTCTTAATGTAATAGATGAAGAGATTAACGTGGTTCCAGCTCCTTGAACAGGATAAATATCACCGTTGGCATTGGTAATATGGGTTCTTCGTGTTGTGCCTTTCTTGATAAAATCATTCTGATCAAATGTCATATGGTTTGTTGCTCCTGAATCCATGATCCATCCTTTATCTTTGAGATCATCTACTGAAAAAAATGCATAACAAATCATATCTGGATCTTCCTTTTGCTTATCTTTCTCTTATATTGGTATAAGAGATAGCTGTGAGTTGGCTACAGCCATTGCTGCTTTTCTTGTATCTTCTTTGGTTGAATTTTTTTGAGCCTGGATGTAACGACCCTAATTCCTATCTATTAATAATTGCTCCCATTAAGGTCATTACCGCCGTGAAACCCAAATAAGCCTAAATAACACCTAAGACCTATTTGAATTCCACAAGGCTAATCTTAAGATTTCCGATTTTAAGCTTGTTAATCTTTATTGCTTATCAACAATTGGAGCATGATATTGGACATATGTTCTGGTATCATACGGAGTAAATAAAACATCAGCGGAAGTCTTAAATTAATCCATTGGGTTCATAACACACAAGTCCCATAGGGATCCAAATAAACAACAAGAAATCTTCAAACAAGTTTCGGAAATAGCAAGCAAAAGAGGGTGCTTAAATTAAACCAG
>JAEPBF010000300.1:0-78186 GCA_019739055.1 Passiflora organensis
TATTGTTCAAGGTTGAAAAGGAAGTTGTCCACCTCCTTGGCATTCCTCGTCCCACCAAATGACTTCGGCCTTGGGACATCCAGCTTCAGCTTGGGCTTGGCAACCCCTTGCTCAATGCCCTTCTTGCATTCTTTCCTGATTTCCACCAAGTCATCCTTAAATAAAGAGATTTCAGCAAGAAGATTTACCTTGAAGTCATCTAACTCTTCCCTCCAAGAGTTGATAGCAATGAGGGCACCTTGCATCTCCTCACGAAGCTCATTTATGTCTCCTGACTCGAGCTCGGTTATGCATTGGCCATACTTCTCAAGCATATCTTTGTCATCGGCAACCTTCATCTCCATACGAGTGATCCTTGCCTCCAACGATGACAAATGATCAACAGTCTTCATTCTCTTCTTATTTGGTTCGGGAGCACGTTGGGGTAGTCTCCCCACACGGACCTCCTCGACCTCCTCAACAATAGGGATGTTGGCATCAGAAGTAGTAGGCATCTCTATTTCTCTCTCAAAGGATTGAGTCGTAGCTCCGCTACCAACTGTCACGGGACTAAAGTTTTGCGGAATAGAAACTCTCCGTGCGGCCTTAGACTATCGCTCTCGCAATAGGCTAAGTAAGCCTTCTTCATAAAGCTAGCTAGAATGCTAAACTTAGAACCGAACCGAAATGAGAGAGACACACAAAAGAATGGAGAGAAAGCTCTAAACTCTCAATATTGCAAGAATTGCTGGATTTGGTGGATGATTACAAATGAGGGGAGACACCCCTTATATAGCTTTTACAACTCCCTAATGGATGGTGGGGATCAAACCGTATGATCTAACAGTTATATACAAAAGTAGAAATCACAAACACGGATCCCAAGTGAGCTCCTTGATTCCCTCTCTTAGTGGGGAACATAATGGGGAACATGGTCCTTGATTCCCTCCTTGATTAGCTCCTTGATTCCCTCTCTTAGTGGGGAACATAGTGGGGAACATGGTCCTTGATTCCCTCCTTGATTAGCTCCTTGATTTCCTCCTTGATTCCCTCTAAAAGGAGGGGAAGTTTTTGGTGGATTCTGGAATAAATTTTTTTGATAAATCCAAACAAGCAATGCTTCGATCATTGGCTTCAAAACGAAGTAAAAGGAAAGTAAAAAAAAAGGCTGGACATAAATCTTTGTTGTTGAGTGGCTTAGCTATACTTAAATTTATGTGTGTATTAATATTAACATATTAACTATAAATCATAGCTTATGGTTAATTATTACATAATAAATTAAAAATTCAGATTGTGGGCTTAGACAAAAATAATAATAATAATAATAAATTTAAAGAATTATATTTATTGTTATTTATATTTATATTGGGTCCCAAGAAAATAATTTTTAGTAGATTTTATAAACCATAATTATTGGTTTAATGTAACTAAAAATTGAGTTATGATGGTCAGACTTGAGGACGTCTTGATACATGAACTAGCCGGTGAAATACGTGGTAGACAAACAAAGACAATACTCATATAACTCTCGAATAGGTAAACAAACTCTCCCATATAACTAGGATTTTATATATTTATCTCGCATTGGACAAGAGAACGTTTACGTTTACTATGATGGATACCATACTGAATACAACGTTTACTAAAACAACACACTTATTTTAAACCATAAAGTAGAGTAATACATTTTTATAAAAACTATAAAACATGTCATGCATCAAAATATCCTCAAGTTTCACTAGTATAAACTCAACTTATAATTACATTAAGTTCATAAATTAATATTTATAAAATCCATCAATACTATCTTTTTTGAAACCTAATATAAATATAAATAATAAGAGACAAATTCAAAATTTTGTTTTTATCTAAGCCTATACGATATAATTTTACTGGCCATACTCTTCTGCAAGCCCATAATTTTATAACCTATAATATTATTTTTCCTCAAGCTTATATATGTCAAACGTTGCCTCAACTTCAAGTCATAACAATTCAAAAGAAAAACTTTCACGAACTGTGACTCCCTTTATGACTATATAGGACTTTAGACTACGCATTGGACAAAGGATTTTAGGCTTCGCATAGGACAAAAAACTTTAGGCTGCGCATCAGAGAGGGGGGTAACAAGAGAATATGACAAAAGCTGTGTATCCACACAAAAATTTTAAAAAATTAATAAAAGAGACAGTAAGATGACAACGACAAATAGCTGACATCAAAAGGAGGTAACCAAAAGAAAATAAAAGAAACAATAATAAAAGTTGTGCATCTTGTCACGACCGAAAATCAGACTACGCGTCATTCGGCTTCTTGCAGGACCCGTCCCCCAAATCAAGGAATATGTTCCCCACCTTTAGAGAGAATCCAGGAGGAAATCAAGGAGCTAATCAAGGAGGGAATCAAGGACCATGTTCCCCACTATGTTCCCCACTAAGAGAGGGAATCAAGGAACTCACTTGGGATCCGTGTTTGTGCTTTCTACTTTTGTATATAACCGTTAGATCATACGGCTTGATCTCCACCATCCATTGGGGAGTTGTAAAGGCTATATAAGGGGTGCCTCCCCTCATTTGTAATCCACCAAATCCACCAAATCCAGCAATACTTGCAATATTGAGAGTTGAGAGCTTTCTCTTCATTCTCTTGTGTGTCTCTCTCTTTTTAGTTGTGTTCTAAGCTTAGCATTCTAGCTAGCTTTGTGAGGAAGGCTTACTTAGCCTATTGCGAGAGCGATAGTCTAAGGCCGCACGGAGAGTTTCTATTCCGCAAAACTCTAGTCCCGTGACAGTTGGTAGCGGAGCCACGGCTCATTCCTTTGAGAGAGAAATGGAGATGCTTACTACTTCTGATGCCAACATCCCTACTATTGAGGAGGTCGAGGAGGTCTGTGTGGGGAGATTACCCCAACGTGCTCCTGAACCAAACAAGAAGAGAATGAAGACTGTTGATCATCTGTCATCGTTGGAGGCAAGGATCACTCGTGTGGAGATGAAGGTTGCCGATGACAAAGATATGCTTGAGGAGTATGGCCAACGCATAACCGAGCTCGAGTCAGGGGACATAAATGAGCTTCGTGAGGAGATGCAAGGCGTCCTCATTGCTTTCAACTCTTGGAGGCAAGAGTTAGATGATTTCAAGGTAAATCTTCTTGCTGAGATCTCTTTATTTAAGGATGATTTGGTTGACATCAGAGAAGATTGCAAGAAGGGCATTGCGCAAGAGGTTGCCAAGCCCAAACTAAAGCTGGATGTCCTGAGGCCAAAGTCATTTGGTGGACAACTTCCTTTTCAACCTTGAACAATACTTTCAAAGGGTGGGCATGGAGAGCGATAGAGATCGACTTTCCCAAGCCCCACTGTATCTAACCGACAGTGCCACAACCTGGTGGAGGATGAAGCATGCTCAAATTGAGCGTGGCACCTTGAAGTTGGAGACGTGGGCAGATTTCAAAAGGCTCCTGAGAGCACAATTCTCACCGAGAAATGTGGAGCTAGAAGCGAGGGAGAAGCTTTGCAAGTTGTCTCACAAAGGCGACATCCGAGACTACGTGAGAAAGTTCACGGAAGTCTTATTGGAGATCCCAGACATGCCCGAGACGGAGACCATGTACATGTTTCTGGGAGGCCTACAAAGTTGGTTCAAGTTGGAGCTTCATTGACGCAATGTCAAGGAGCTCAACGATGTAATTTCTAAGGCTGAATCCTTGGCAGAATTCGAGAGGAAGCCCGAAGGTTCAAGCCCACCTAAGCCTAAAAGTTTCCGCGACTATAAGGCTAAAGGTGGGGGAGCAGTCCACGAAACCAAGGAGTGGAAGGACAAGCCCTTCAAGTCTTTCAAGTCCTTCCGTCCAGCCAAACCCACACAATGGGGATGTGAAAATCGAGGGAAAAGTGAGAGACCCAAACTCTCTTGCTTTCTATACGAGGGGCCACATAAAGCTGTGGATTTCCCGATGAGGAATAAGATGGCAGCCATGGTCACGGAGGCCGAAGAAATGGAAACGCCAAAGATGAGTTCCATGCAATTGTTGAGTGTCGTTAAAGCCTCAACCAAAGATGCCAAGGTGGAGCAAGCTGGGAGAATGTTTGCTAGACCCATTGTGCAAGGGAGAGAGTCCCGTGCATTGATCGATACTGGTGCTACTCACAACTTTATGAAGAAGGAGGAAGCACAACGACTTGGCATCAAGTTCCAAAAAGAGAAAGGCTGGCTAAAGACGGTGAACACTACAACCCAACCAATCTTTGGAATAGCCCGAGGGGTCGAGCTATAAATAGGAGAATGAAAAGGTAAACTTGACTTCTCCATTGTTTCCATGGATGATTTTCCGATTGTGTTAGGGATGCAATTCCTGGATCAGACGAGAGCAGTCCCAGTGTCTTGCACCAACACCCTCATACTTTCGGAAGGAAGCCAGTGTTGCGTGGTGCCTGTTGCTCGAGAGAAGGAGCTGAAGGCAAAAACACTTGCAGCTATCAGCCAACCGGAGAGTCCTTTGCTGGAAAGGATCCAAGGGGGTATGAAACAAAAACCCCAAGTTCAGGCCATGGCAGAACAAGTGAAACAAGGGCCAAATCCATCCTCCTACCGCGTTGCCAAGGAGTGTGACAAGCAGAGGGACATTGCAAGAGTGCAATTGTCCAAGGAGGCAAAGTGGAAGGCAAAAGGGGTGGACGCAAAGAGGCGACCCTTAGAGTTTGATGAAGGGGATCTTGTATTGGTGAAGCTGATGCCTCACCAAAGCCGAGTTTTTGCCAAGTTGCACAAGGGGCTAGTGCGACGATACGAGGGTCCTTTCAAGGTGTTGAAGAGGATCGGCAAGGTATCATACAAGCTGGAATTACCACCAAGATTGGAGTTCCATCCTGTCTTCCATGTGAGCTTATTGAAGCCATTCTAAGCAGACACGGAAGATCCGGAGAGGGGGAAGTCCAAAAGAGCTCCCACAGCTGTGACCAATGCCCATGATAAGAAACTAGATGAGATCTTATCAAGGTGGGTGGTGCAAAAAGGTGGGAAGCACATGAACCATGTGGAGTACTTGGTTCGATGGAAAGGCGACCCTCCTAGCAAGACAAGCTGGGAGAAAGATTTCGATCTTTGGCAGTACCAAGACGAAATCAACGAGTTCTTGAGGCAGCACACAACGAGGACGTTGTCGAGTTTGGTGGGGGAGAATGTCACGACCGAAAATCAGACTACGCGTCATTCGGCTTCGTACGGGACCCGTCCCCCAAATCAAGGAATATGTTCCCCACCTTTAGAGGGAATCAAGGAGGAAATCAAGGAGCTAATCAAGTAGGGAATCAGGGACCATGTTCCCCACTAAGAGAGGGAATCAAGGAACTCAATTGGGATCCGTGTTTGTGCTTTCTAATTTTGTATATAAACATACAGCTTGATCTCCACCATCCATTGGGGAGTTGTAAAGGCTATATAAGGGGTGCCTCCCCTCATTTGTAATCATCACCAAATCCAGCAATACTTGCAATATTAAGAGTTTAGAGCTTTCTCTCCATTCTTTTGTGTGTCTCTCTCTTTTCAGTTGTGTTCTAAGCTTAGCATTCTAGCTAGCTTTGTGAGGAAGGCTGACTTAGCTTATTGCGAGTGCGATAGTCTAAGGCCGCACGGAGAGTTTCTATTCCGTAAAATTCTAGTCCCGTGACAATCTACAAAGAGGAACAAAAAAATAAAATAGCGACATAAAAAAGATATAGCAGATCAAAAGGCAGCGAATCAACAAAAAACTACCTATCATATAGAGATAGTGCCTCCCATCCAGTTTATAACAAGACAAGTTAACAGAATAAAAAGAATCAAAGAATAAGAGACACAAAACTACAGAACCAATTCTTATTAAAAGAAAGAAGTTCGATTAAACCGATGATACAAAAACTCTTACCTCTCATGTAGATGAACTGATGGCTAATCTTTGTCTTTATCACACGTACCCAAACCACCTATCAGAAATAGGAACAGTAAGAAGAACGAAACAAAACATATAATAAAAGAAAGAGCGATCAGGACCTTAAGACCTTTTTGGCTTCTCACTAGGTGAACACACTAATACCCTTGTAGATTGCTAACACAACTCATAGTCTAGTGTGATAGTGAACGTACGAGAGCAGTGGAAGGAAATTGAAGAGAATGAAAAGAAAAGATGATTAAAACAGATTATGATCATAATAAATTTAAAATAAAAGAGGTAAGACACAATTTACCCTTTTATGAATTGGGATGAAGAAGTGCATTGATAGAAAAAATTTAGGTGGCACTAGGATTTAGGTGTGATAGGTTTGGGTAGCGTGAAAGAAAACAAGGGAGAAAAGAAAGAGGGTTTTTGTCTGAAAGAGAATAGGAAAGAGTGAGCGGCTAATGATAACTAACAAACTAAAGGGGGGTTTATATAGCCTGACCCTGAAATCCTAGTGGACTGGCTCAAAAAACGAGCCTGAACCGGATATAATTGAATGAACTCGGAAAGCGACGAACATGGCTTGGAGATAACCAATCAGGCTTGGAAGGAACGAGTAAGGCTTAATGAGAAATAACGGGCCTGTAAAAGAACAAATAAGCTAAAAATAACAAACAGACCCAAATATAGTAGAACAGGTCCTAAGGCCTATAAACAACCTGAAAATACCTGGCTACTCAAAATGAACCCAAAAACATGATCGGGTCTGACAGGGGCAAAATTATAATTTCTACTACCTCGATTTTCAGTTCGTTCAAAGTGTTAAATGGGCATGTGGACCACTAAAATGACACTGACTAGACTAAAATAAGCTAACTGGACATACGACAAGAATGGGGTTCAACATAGTCAATAAGTACAGAGTCTGAGATGATGAGATTTTGACTTTCCGCGGCAAAGTTTGTGTTCCCCTAGTTGAGGAGTTGCGTCAGTTGATTTTGATTGAGGTACACAGTTCTACATTCTCGATTCATCCTGGCAGCACCAAGATGTATCATGATCTAAGTGAACAGTATTGGTGGTCGGGGATAAATAGACACATTGCAAAGTTCATTGCTCATTACCTCGTATGCCAGCAGTTAAAGGTCGAGCAATAGAAACCCGCAGGTTTGCTACAATCGCTTCTGATTCTCGAGTGGAAGTGAGAGCATATCACGATGGATTTTGTAGTGGGTTTTCCAAGGACTTAACGTGATTTCAATTCAATGTGAACTATTGTGGATGGATTAACCAAGTTTTCCCATTTCCTTCCCATTCGAGTTACGAATATGCCGGAGAAGTTAGCTTCTCGGTAATAGACGATATTGTGAGGGTGCATAGAGTTCCAGTGTCCATAGTATCTGACTGAGACCCAAGGTTTACTTTCCAGTTTTATAGGAACCTTCACAGTGCCATAAGTTTTCGGTTGAACTTCAGAAGGACTTTTCACCTGTAGTCAGATGGTCAGTCTGAGATGACGATTCAGACATTGAAGGACATGCTTTGAGCGTGGGCACTTGACAGGCAGACCACTTTGGACTGATTTCTTCCGTTGGTAGAGTTTGCCTACAATAATAACTTCCAGGTCAATATTAGGATGGCATTGTATGAAGCGTTGTATGGTAGGTGATGTTGGACACTGCTTTATTAGGATGAGGTAGGCGAGAGATGCTAGGACAGCCCCGAGTTGGTTGATCAAACGACCGAGCCGTTAGCTTTGATCAGGCACAGGTTGAGGATGGCTCAGGATAGTTAGAAGAACCATGCGGACAATCGCTGACGTGAGCTTGAGTTTGAGGTCGGTGATATGGTGTCCTGAAAGTCACGTCGTGGAAGGGCATGCTTCGATTTCAGTAGCAAGGTAAGTTAGCACCACGATATATTGACCCGTATGAGATTACCGAGCGAGTTGGACTAGTGGCATACCAGTTGGTGTTGCCATCGTCTTTGAAGAGAATCCACAGTGTTTTTTCCACGTATCAATCTTACGGTAGTAAGTTCGGGATCTGTCACTTGTGTTAGAGGAGTCACTAGTCTAGATTGTTAATGATTTGTCATATTCTGCGCAACCAATTACCGTAGTCTATCGAGTCGTCAAACAACACTGTAGACGTAATGTTCTGATAGTTTGACTATCATGGTGTATTGGTTGGACTAAGGAGTTTTCATAGGAGACCAATAAGTCGATACGGGAGCGGTACCCACATCTTTTCGAGTAACAAAGTATGTAAATTTTGAGGTCGAAGTTTTTGCAAGGATGGGAGGATGTGAAACGTCATCCTTGTCGTATATCTAGTCAACTCATTTTAGTCTAGTCAGCATCATTCTAGTGGTCCACGTATCCGTTTGACACTTAGACAGATTCGAAAATCGAGACAGTGGAACTTATCGTTTTACCCCTATCAGACCTAAACATGTTTTCGGATTCATTTTGAGTAGTTAGGTTATTTTGTTTCGTTTTGTAGGCCTTTAGGCTTGTTCTGCTATATTTGGGCCCTTTTGTTGTTTTCAGCCCATTCGTTCTTTTCCAGGCCTATTTATTTGTCATTAGGCCTTACTCGTTCCTTTCAAGACCGATCGGCTATCTCTGGACTATATTCGTCTATTTTCGAGCCCATTCAATTATTTTCGGGTCGGGCTCATTTTCTGAGCCAGACCACTAGGGTTTCAAAGTTAGGCTATATGAACCCCCTTTAAGCTTGTTAGTTTTTTAGTTTTTATTAGCCGCTCATTCTTTTTTATTTTCTTTTAGACAAAAACCCCCTATCTTTTCTCTCTCGTTTTCTTTTCAAGCCGTCCAAACCCTTCACACCTTAATCCCAACACCCCCTAAATCTTTTTTATTAGTGCACCCTTGTTCATCCCAATTCATAAAAGAGTGAATTGTATCTTAGCTATTTTAATTTCAATTTATTCCATTCATAATTTGCTCTAATCATTTTTTCTTTTCTTTCCCTTCAGTTTCCTTCCAGTGCTCTTTGTCACGACCGAATATCAGACTACATGTCATTCATGATATCAGACTACGAGTCATTCGGCTTCGTGCGGGACCCGACTCCCAAATCGAGGATCACATTAATCAATGAGGGAATCTTTCCCCATTATGTTCCCCACTATGTTCCCCACTAAGAGAGGGAATATATTCCCTACTTGGGATCCGCATTTGTGCTTTCTACTTTTGTATATAACCGTTAGATCATACGGCTTGATCTCCACCATTCATTGGGGAGTTGTAAAGGCTATATAAGGGGTGCCTCCCCTCATTTGTAATCATCCAGCAATACTTGCAATATTGAGAGTTTAGAGCTTTCTCTCCATTCTCTTGTGTGTCTCTCTCTTTTCAGTTGTGTTCTAAGCTTAGCATTCTAGCTAGCTTTGTGAGGAAGGCTTACTTAGTCTATTGCAAGAGCGATAGCCTAAGGCCGCACGGAGAGTTTCTATTCCGCAAAACTCTAGTCCCGTGACAGTTGGTAGCGGAGCTACGGCTCAATCCTTTGAGAGAGAAATGGAGATGCCTAGTACTTCTGATGCCAACATCCATTTTGAAGAGGAGGTCGAGGAGGTCCGTGTGGGGAGACTACCCCAACGTGCTCCCGAACCTAAGAAGAGAATGAAGACTGTTGATCATCTGTCATCATTGGAGGCAAGGATCACTCGTATGGAGGTGAAGGTTGCCGATGACAAGGATATGATTGAGGAATATGGCCAACGCATAACCGAGCTCGAGTCGGGTGACGTGAATGAGCTTCGTGAGGAGATGCAAGGCGCCCTCATTGCTATCCACTCTTGGAGGGAAGAGTTAGATGACTTCAAGGTAAATCTTCTTGCTGAGATCTCTTCTTGCTGAGATCTCTTCATTTAAGGATGATTTGGTTGGAATCAGGGAGGATTGCAAGAAGGGAAATGCGCAAGGGGTTGCCAAACCCAAGATGAAGCTGGATGTCCCAAGGCCAAAGTCATTTGGTGGGACGAGGAATGCCAAGGAAGTGGACAACTTCCTTTTCAACCTTGAACAATACTTTCAAGGGGTGGGCATGGAGAGCGATGGAGATCGACTTTCCCAAGCCCCACTGTATCTATCCGACAGTGCCACAACCTGGTGGAGGATGAAGCATGCTCAAATTGAGCGTGGCACCTTGAAGATGGAGACATGGGGAGATTTTAAAAGGCTCCTGAAGGCACATTTCTCACCAAGAAATGGGGAGCTAGAGGCGAGGGAGAAGCTTCGCAGGTTGTCCCACAAGGGCAACATCCGAGACTACGTGAGGGAGTTCACGGAAGTCTTGTTGGAGATCCCAGACATGCCCGAGACGGAGGCCATGTATGTATTTCTGGGAGGCCTACAAAGTTGGGCCAAGTTGGAGCTTCATCGACGCAATGTCAAGGAGCTCAACGATGTAATCTCCGAGGCCGAATCCTTGGCAGAATTTGAGAGCAAGGCCGAGAGTTCAAACCCACCTAAGCCTAAGAGTTTCCGTGACTACAAGGCTAAAGGTGGGGGAGCAGCCCACGAAACCAAGGAGTGGAAGGACAAGCCTTTCAAGTCCTTCAAGCCCTACAAGTCCTTTCGTCCAGCCAAACCCACACATGGGGGAGGTGAAAATCGGGGCAAGTACGAGAGACTCAAGCTCTCATGTTTTCTATGTGAGGGGCCACATAGAGCTGTGGACTGCCCGAAGAGGAACAAGCTGGCAGCCATGGCGAGGGAGGTCGAAGCAATGGAAACACCAAGGATGAGTTCCATGCAACTGTTGAGTGCTGTTAAAGCCTCAACCAAAGATGCCAAGGAAGAGCAAGCTGGGAGGATGTTTGCTAGTCCCATCGTGCAAGGGAGGGAGTCCCGTGCATTGATCGATACCGGTGCTACTCACAACTTCATGAAGAAGGAGGAAGCACAACGACTTGGCATCAAGTTCAAGGAGGAGAAAGGCTGGCTAAAGACGGTGAACACTCAAGCGCAGCCAATCTTTGGAGTAGCCCGAGGGGTCGAGCTACAAATGGGAGAATGGAAAGGTAACCTTGACTTCTCCATTGTTCCTATGGATGATTTCCCGATTGTATTAGGGATGCAGTTTTTGGATCAGACGAGAGCAGTCCCAATAAGCTGCACAAACACCCTCATACTTTCCGAAGGAAGCAAGTGTTGTGTGGTGCCAGTGGCTCGAGAGAAGGAGCTGAAGGCAAAAACACTATCAGCTATGCAGCTGAAGAGAGGAGTAAGGAAGCTAGAACCCACATTTCTAGCTACCTTGGTGATGGATGAAGGCACACCTGCTGATGACGAAGTGCCCATCCAAGTTATGGAAGTTCTTGGGGAGTTTGGCGATGTGATGCCCAAAGAACTCCCAAAGAAGCTACCACCCATACGGGAGGTAGACCATGCCATCGAGCTGGAAGTCGGGGCCAAACCAACTGCGAGAGCCCCTTATCGAATGGCACCTCCGGAGTTAGCTGAATTACGGAGGCAACTGAAGGAGTTGTTGGATGCGGGCTTCATCCAACCATCGAAAGCACCATACGGAGCACCGGTGCTTTTCCAAAAGAAGCAAGATGGGTCGCTGAGATTGTGCATCGACTATCGAGCCTTGAATAAGGTAACCGTGAAGAACAAGTACCCCATTCCTCTTATTGCTGACTTGTTTCGATCAACTTGGAGATGCGAGATGGTTCACCAAGTTGGATCTGAGATCGGGCTACTATCAAGTCCGCATAGCAAAAGGAGATGAGGCCAAGACCGCATGTGTCACACGGTATGGATCTTACGAATTCTTAGTCATGCCATTTGGTTTGACTAATGCACCTGCTACTTTTTGCACACTAATGAACAAAGTACTCCGAAAGTTCTTGGATCGCTTTGTTGTTGTGTATTTGGATGACATAGTGATATACAGCCGCACACTTGAGGAGCACATCCAACACATAAGGATGGTGTTTCAAGCGTTGAGGGAGAATGAGCTGTATGTCAAGCGAGAGAAGTGTGCATTTGCCAAACTGGAGGTAGCATTCCTTGGCCACATAGTGGGCGGAGGCAAAATCAAGATGGATGGTGCCAAGATCCAAGCTATCAAGGATTGGCAACCCCCAAAGAAGGTCACGGATCTTCGTTCCTTCTTGGGGTTGGCCAATTATTATCGGCGGTTCATTCAAGGGTACTCTTCCATTGCCACACCCTTGACGGAGTTATTCAAGAAGAACAAGGCGTGGGATTGGTCAAGTGGATGCCAAGAGGCATTCGATGCACTAAAGGCAGCTGTTATGGAGGAACCGGTGTTAGCCTTGCCTAACCACCTACTCCCATACGAGGTACAAACTGATGCTTCTGACTTTGCAATTGGTGGTGTTTTGATGCAAGACGGACACCCAATTGCTTATGAGAGCCGCAAGCTGAATGAGACCGAGAGGCGGTACACGGTGCAAGAGAAGGAGATGACAGCCGTGGTGCATTGCTTGCGAGTTTGGAGACATTACTTGCTGGGGAGCAAGTTCGTTGTCAAGACTGACAACATTGCCACAAGCTACTTCATTTCACAAAAGAAGTTATCGCCGAAGCAAGCAAGGTGGCAAGATTTCTTGGCGGAGTTTGACTATACACTTGAGTATAAGCCAGGAAAGGCGAACTTGGTGGCGGATGCTCTTAGTAGAAGGGCTGAACTTGCAGCCATCAGTCGACCGGTGAGTCCTTTGGTGGAAAGGATCCGAGGGGGTATGGAGCATGACCCCCAAGCTCAAGCCTTGGCAGAACAAGTGAAGCAAGGCAAGACCCGCAGATTTTGGCTAGAGGATGGGTTGCTCTTCACCAAAGGCAACCGCATCTATGTCCCTCGACATGACAAACTTCGGAAGGAAGTTATGAAGGAATGCCACGATTCAGGATGGGCTGGTCACCCAGGTATTACTCGAACTCTTGCACTTTTGGAAGATGGTTATTATTGGCCTAACATGCGAGACGATGTGGAGTGGTATGTGAAAACTTGTCTAGTTTGCCAACAAGACAAGATTGAGCAACAAAAAACTCCTGGATTGTTAGAGCCATTGCCTATACCGGAGAGACCTTGGGAGAGCTATTTCCATGGATTACATCACATCCCTCCCAAAGTCTGGGGACTTCAAAACCATACTTGTGGTGGATAGATTTTCCAAGTACGCAGGTATTCATTCCAGCCACCAAAGCATGCACGGCAGAGGAGACAAGCCACCTTTTCTTCAAAAATGTGGTGAAATATTGGGGCGTTCCGAGGTCCATTGTGAGTGATCGAGACACTCGATTCACGGGGAGATTTTGGACCGAGTTGTTCAAGCTGTTGGGGTCAGAATTCAATTTCTCCACCAGCTTTCATCCTCAAACCGATGGGCAGACCGAGAGAGTGAATGCCTTATTGGAGCTCTACCTTAGGCACTATGTGAGTGCCAACCAGAAGAATTGGGCAAGGTTACTTGATGTGGCTCAATTCTCATACAACTTGCAAAGGAGCGAATCGACAGGTACGAGTCCTTTTGAGATTGCTAATGGGCAACAACCTTACACTCCTAGCAAGATTGCCACAGGTTATCAAGGGCCAAATCCATCCGCCTATCGCTTTGCCAAGGAGTGGGATGAGCAAAAGGACATTGCAAGAGTGCAACTGTCCAAGGCGGCAAAGAGGATGAAGAAGTGGGCAGACAAGAAGAGGCGTCCCCTAGAGTTTGATGAAGGGGACCTTGTGTTGGTGAAGCTGATGCCTCACCAAAGCCGAGTTTTTGCCAAGTTGCACAAGGGGCTAGTGCGACGATACGAGGGTCCCTTCAAGGTGTTGAAGAGGATCGGCAAAGTGTCATACAAGCTGGAGTTGCCACCGAGGTTGGAGTTTCATCCGGTCTTCCATGTGAGCTTGTTGAAGCCATTCCAAGAAGACACGGAAGATCCGGAGAGGGGGAAGTCCAAGAGAGCCCCCACAGCGGTGACCAATGCCCTTGATAAGAAGCTTGACGAGATCTTATCAAGACGAGTGGTGAGAAAGAGTGGGAAGCATATGAACCATGTGGAGTACTTGGTTCGATGGAAAGGCGACCCTCCTAGCGAGATAAGCTGGGAGAAAGATTTCGATCTTTGGCAGTACGAAGATGAAATCAACGAGTTCTTAAGGCAGCACACAACGAGGACGTTGACGAGTTTGGTGGGGGAGAATGTCACGACCGAATATCAGACTACATGTCATTCATGATATCAGACTACGAGTCATTCGGCTTCGTGCGGGACCCGACTCCCAAATCGAGGATCACATTAATCAATGAGGGAATCTTTCCCCATTATGTTCCCCACTATGTTCCCCACTAAGAGAGGGAATATATTCCCTACTTGGGATCCGCATTTGTGCTTTCTACTTTTGTATATAACCGTTAGATCATACGGCTTGATCTCCACCATTCATTGGGGAGTTGTAAGGGCTATATAAGGAGTGCCTCCCCTCATTTGTAATCATCCAGCAATACTTGCAATATTGAGAGTTTAGAGCTTTCTCTCCATTCTCTTGTGTGTTTCTCTCTTTTCAGTTGTGTTCTAAGCTTAGCATTCTAGCTAGCTTTGTGAGGAAGGCTTACTTAGTCTATTGCAAGAGCGATAGCCTAAGGCCGCACGGAGAGTTTCTATTCCGCAAAACTCTAGTCCCGTGACATCTTGTATGTTCACTTTCACACAAGACTGTGAGTTTTGTTAGCAGTCCATAAGTAAAGGTATTAGTATGTTCGCTCAATGAGAAGTCAGAGAGGTCTTAAGGTCTTGCTCGTTCTTTCGTTTTATTATATATTTTGTTTCATTCTTCTCATTGTTCCTATTTCTGATGGGTGGTTTGGGTATTCGTGATAAAAACAAAAAATTAGCCACCGATTCATCTACACGAGAGGTGAGAGTCTTCGTATCGTTGGCTTGATTGGAGTTCTTTCTTTCAAATAAGAATTGATTGTATGGTTTTGTGTCTCTCATTCTTTGATTCTTTTGTTTTGTTATAAGTTGGAGGAAAGGCGCTGTCTCCTTTTGACGAATACTTTTTTGTTGATGCGCTGCCTTTTGATGCACTATCTTTTTTTTATGTTGCTGTTTTATTTTTTAATTCCTCCTCTTGTAGATATGCAGCTTTATTATTGTTTTTTTTCTTTTGGTTACCTCCTTTTGATGTAAGTTATTTATCGTTGTCTTCTTGCTATCTCTTTTTTTGGTGTGTGTGGATGCACAACTTTTGTTATATTCTCTTGTTACTTCTCTGATGGGTAGCCTAAAATCCTTTATCCTATGCGAGCTTAAAGTTCTTTGTCTTATGCGCAGGTAAAATCTTTTGTCCTATGCGTAGCCTAAAGTTTTTTGTCATCTACGTAGCCTAAAGTCCTTTGTCCTATGCGCTACTCAAAGTCCATTGTCTTATGTGTAGTCTAAAGTCCTATATAATCATAAAATGAGTCTCAATTTGTGAAATTTTTTTTTAAAATTGTTATGACTTGGAGTTAAGGTAACATTTAACATATATAAGCTTAAGAAAAAATAATATTGTGGGTTATAAAATTATGGGCTTATAGAAGAGTATGACCACTAAAATTATATCGGATGGGCTTAGATAAAAATAAATTTTTAGATTTATGTCTCTCATTATTTATATTTATATTGGGTTTAAAAAAGATAGTATTTATGGATTTTATAAATATTAGTTTATGAACTTAATGTAATTGTAAGTTGAATTTATATTAGTGAAACTTGAGAATGTCTTGATGCATGATATGTTTTTTAATTTTTATAAAAGCATATTATTGTACTCTATGGTTCAAAATAAGTGTGTTGTTTAATAAACATTTTGTATTCGATATGGCATCCATCATAATAAATATTTGTTTGGCTAATGCGAGATGAGTATATTGAATCCCAATGATATGGGAGAATTGCTTATCTGTCCGAGAGTCGTATGAATGTTATCTTTGTTTGTCTGTCACGTATTTCGCAAGTTAGTTCGTATTGATTAGAAGGGTATGACATGTGTGTATTTTCTCTATCTTGTCTTGGACAATATTGGCAGTAGGGGTATGCATACATATATTTTCAAAATAAACTATCACTGCCAGTAGGCTTCTGGTTTTCCTTTAACAGGGATTACTTGTGAAGTGTTTTATTATGTCTACCCTGATAGGATTATGTGGCATTATTAGCCTTTGCTTTGTTATACGTTATATGTTATAACATATTGGGCTGGATTTATGTATTATATTTTGAAACCAAGCATATTATCATGTTCTGTGTTGCATCCATTTTTAGTATGTTTTAAAAGTTAAAAACATTGTCTATGTTTAGTATATGCCCTTGTCCCTCATAAGACTTATGATGTTATGACTCCTACTGAAATTATTCTTTCATTTATTGATATTTCCTTTTTTCAGGAGTAGTTCGTGAGCCAAATGTTGTCATTTGAGATATGAGCTTAGCATGATTTAGCTAGCCTATCACATTTGCACCATACTTCACTCTCACGGTTTCTGGGCTTGGCTCGATGTTTACGGTTTTGGATTTGTATGTTCATGGACGTATGTTTCGTATTATTTTATTTATAATAAAATTTTCTGCTATGGTATTTTATTCACTCCGTTTATGTATCAAATGATTATTTCTTACTTGTCATGCTTTATTTCTTTAATTATTAAATGTGTTAGCTTTTGAAATTGTGTTTAAAAAGTCTACGAAGCCTTATGGGATTCAGATCGGTCCACATATTGGGCTCGTCCGGATTTTATGGCGGTAAGGACCTAATTTTCGGGTTTGAGTCTTTACAACCAAATTACCTTATAAAAATCTTTTGATTGGTTTCAATATTTATCAACAAGCAAATAAGCTACAGATGCTTCCAATAAGAATAAAGTTCAAAAGATTTTTTTGTGCATATAAAGATATTCCACAACTTTACTCATTGACGGAAGTAGACGAAAAATTTGGAATTTTGTATTGGAAGTTCTCCCATTCTTTACCAATAATCATTCAGAATTTCTACATCTAGATCTTTGTGGGAAAATAAGGCGTTTTTATGTATCACTCCCATTCAAATTTAATAAAGATGTTGACCCTACGATGGCTTCTCAACTTTGGCATTACACATACAGACTTATAGTTGGCATGAGAAGAGTGTGCCCAGTTGTTACAATCAGGGCTCTGTTGCCAACTATCTTAGAATGGGCATGTCAACCTTCTATGTTAAAAAAGAAAAAATCAGAGCTAGCAAGGGGAAAGAAATGGTTAGTCATTGATTATAAGTCACTTAATCATATCTTTAAAGATGATGAGTTCCTTCTATAGAAGATTTCATCCTTATTTGTTCGTTTTACCAAAACTCAGATATTTTAAAATTTTGATATCCCAAACAGGATTTTGGCAACTTAGGATTAAGCAAAAAAACAAAAGATACAAAACAACAATTTGTATTTTGGATGCTCAATTTCAATGGGCAATCCTGCTTTCGGTGTCAACACTGTAAGGATCCAAATTCTAACCTATTAGGACCCTTACCGCCGTGAAACCCAAACAAACCCAACCTAGGACCTATTTGAATCTCACAAGACTCTAATCTTCCTAAGTTCTAATTTATTAGATTCATTGCTTATGCTTTTAAAAGTTGGAGCATAATATTGGACAAGTATTCTGGTAACATACGGAGTAAATAAAAATATCAGCGGAAGTCTTTAAATTTAATTAATGAAATCCCAACACACAAGTCCCATAGGGATCCAAATATCCAGCAAGTAAACCTCGAACATTATTCGGAAACAAACAAGCAAAGGAGGAACTTGAAAAATCAAAAAATAGTTCAATCATAGTTCATGTTATATTCGCAAGCAATCAAGGAAAATAGGAATGCGAATGTGATGCAATATCGTCCCGCCATGCAGCCTCGATCTCACACATTGGTACCACGAATAGAGAATGTACCTAAGTTTGAAAAAATGGTGAAAAACAGGGTGAGATTACAAGAATCTCAATAAGGTCACAACATCATAAGATCTACAGAAATGTTAAACAAACATCTCTCAATCAATATCATATCAGCCTATACAACTAAAGGGAATCACACATTTCATCATTCAACCAAAAAGGGATGGAGCCGAAAGCTAAGGCTAAGGGTAGACTACAAACACTTTCGAAAATCAGAAGTACACAGGCAGAAAAATTATCAATCAATCTCATCAACAGGAAAGACCATCCCCTTCTACCTGTGTTGTTCAAGACTTTGCTGCATAAAGGGTAAAAGATTAGCACACAACCTAATCAGCAAGCCTATTCATCTTGCCATTACACAAGACAAGACATCTAGCCAGCACATAGGACTAGGCATCCTAACCAGCACACAGGACAAGGCATCTAGCCAGTACACATGACTAGGCATCCAACAAGCTCTTGCTGGGGATTGCCACTCATAAAACTCCCATACCAGTAAGACCTCTCCTCTCCCAAGAAGCATCAACGCTTACCCCGAATAGCCACCGAAAAAAGATCCTAACACACATAAGCAAGTACAAAGCACAATAACACAACATGGTATCCTCAATCATGTCAGAACAGAATCAGCATGTTCAATTCTCACAACACATGCAAATTAGGCACTCATAACCTATCTCAATTCGGTATAGCCTAAGTGAGCCTCAAATCAATCCGTAGTTCATGCATACACTATCTTACATATGCGCATACAAACATCAATCATATACACCAAATTTAACAAGCAATCAACAAGGATTTCTGAAGAAACCGATGAGGCATAGATCCTACCTCTCTTGTCTCTGAACAAGATGTTATTCCTTTGTCTTTATTCAAGGGATCCGAACCACATATAACATTATAATACAAAGACGAAACCAAACTAAGCATGCATACTCAATAATCAAGTGAATATCTTATTTCCTTACCAATTCTCCTCACCAAACCTATCAGAAACCAGTGATCAGATGCCGCAGGTGCCTTCCATTTGGATGTGTGATGTGATAGCCAAGAACTTAACAAAAATCAACCTGAATTACCATCCTAATCATTATACAAGTTTCGACACTAAGAATAGGCAATATGGTAATTTGCGATTTCATGTATGCCTTATGGGTTACGATTTCATGATTACAAAGAATGACTAGGTGTTAATAACACATACAATCAAAAAGAACAAGATCAGATTCCAACAGGTTAATCGATTGATCAAAATCAGCAACAATAAGGTAATAGGCTAAGGCATGCTGATTTCATATATAGGAAAGATTCAAAGGATGAATTCATGATTTTACAACATGAATGGATGCCAAACAAACATACGAACAAAAGGAACAACAACATAAATCAATTGAAGAAAGAATCACACAATTTTGGCACCAAAATCGAAGAATTACGACTTGAATTTCGACAAGGAAAAACTAACCTTCTAATGACCAACCAAACATATCTAGATATAAGATGGAAAGAGCTTTCCAACAAGCTATTATTTTCAGAAATCTGACAAAGGATGAGAGAGTTATGATAGGATGAAGATCAAGGAAATTTCGGCAACAATAGCGTATGGTGTAGGATTTGATGTTTGACAAATTTTTGTGTGTTTTAGGTGTGTGTGGACAAGTTTGGACGGCTACTCTTTATGTAGGGTGTTTATGGGATTAATTTCCCTACTTTAAAGGCTAGATAAGGTAAGATAATCATCAGAATTAAATTCTGAAATTATCCTTCCTTAATTTTAGAAATTTTATCTCTTAAGGTAAGTTTGAACCGTAGTAGGAGGAGACAAGGGAGACATAGGTCGATCCATATTAAGTGTTAGCCTTGGACTTACAAATGACCTATTTGCTCTAAGATCTAACAACACTTTAGCATTTTGAGAAAAGACTGAAATAGTACCTGTCATTTCATCAAAGCTAGCTTTGGCATCCGTCAGGGTAAATAGCCTCGTTGGTCTTAGTTGCGCCTCACTTCTGGATCCGTTGGGTGGTCCTCTTGGTGTGTGTGCTGGTGTTTTGGCTGGATTGACATACCCACCTTGATTGGAATTTGGTGCACCTATGATACGCCTTGGTTTAGGGCAGTCCTTCAGAACATAGCTCATCTCACCACAATTATAATATCGACGTCGCGGAAAATTCCACGTAGATCCATTAGAATTCGGACCAAAAAAGTTTTTCCTGTTGTTACCTCCATTGCCATTGTTTTTCGGAGGATAGGGCCCCGTACGCCAGTTGAACTTCGAATCTCGTCTTAAAGATCCGCCACAAGTTGCTTCAGACGACTTCCTAATTTGCCCGATCTTCTCGGCTTTAGTCACGGCCACGATTAGTTCTTGCAAATTCTGCACCAGTGACGTACCAACGATGGTCTTGAGCTCTGTACTCAGCCCATCCTGAAATCGTCTCGCAAACTGGTATGGTGAACGATCCTCCTCTGGTGCAAGTCGGGACAACTCCCTTAATGCCTTCTCATATTCCAGCACCGAACGAGTGCCCTATTCAAGCTTATAGAAATCTTATCGCTGCTCGCTTTAATAGAATCTCATATAGAAGACCTCTCGTCAAACTCATACCGAAACTCCTCCCACGTAGGAAAACGATCTCTGAATCGCAAGCTCACAGCTGTCCACCATGCAAGGGCTTCTCCCTCAAGTAGGAAAGTAGTGATGGCAACCTTGTCATCATCAGAGATACGCAAAAATAGGGACATGCGACAGAAAATGTCCATCCATTCACGAGCCGCAGCGGCACCTGCTGAACCGCTAAAATCATTTGCATCCCAGTTGACGAGCTTCCTTCAGCAACTTTTTAATAATGACTGGGAGTCTCTCGATTTCCTTAGGGTGAGCCGGCTGTACAGGTTCAAGTGGAGGAATAAGATCTTCCTCGGGTGCAGGTGCATTCTGAAATTATGCCTCCATACTCTACTGATTCGCATCAATCCCTTGCAATACGTTCAGAACTTGTGCCATCACAGGATCAATAACTGGTGTGGCTAGTGCCTCAGGTTGGTTCTCAGGCTTAGCTTTCCCTCCCTACTCAATTTTTGCATTCGACTACTCTTGCCCAACAGGTTGTTGTTCGGCCTGAACCCCATACCTACCCTGTCGATCCCTTTGTACACTCGGTCTTGCCATACTATATGAATGCACAATTGTTACTCAACACAACCAACAGTATAGATACTAAGAAAGAAAATGGTACCTGGTGGAGATGCGTGCACCAAAACATACATACACACAAACACACCAATTTCGGAAATCACATGCATAGATGCAAATGCACACTCGGCAATCATATTAACACACACAAGCACTCGGCAACAATCACCAAAACATTCGGTAAGCATGGATCCACACAAATCATACTCGGAAACCATATAGGAACACTCGGCAGCACCCAACAATAAGCAGCAAACATATACATATAAACTCGGTAATGACAAAAAGAACACAGCAGAACACATCAAGTCATAGAGGATATAAAAACACACATAAACACACAACAAACTAGATAGTTAAAGACAACATCCAAACATTCCAAACCAGGTTTATTACTTTCTGTTTTTTGCCCTCTAAGTGTGTGGGTGTGTGCACATATACCTTTATACAAACATAAAACCAACAAACAGGTTAGTATATAACAGATCATATTCCTAAACCATGCTCCGCTACCAAACCTGTAAGGACCCAAATTCCAACCAATTAGGACCCTTACCATAGTGAAACCCGAATAAACCAAACCTAGGACATATCTGAATCTTACAAGGCTCTAATCTTCCTAAGTTCCAATTTTATTAGATTCATTGCTTATGCTTTTAAAGGTTAGAGCATGATATTGGACAAGTATTCTGGTAACATACGGAGAAAATAAAAACATCAGCGGAAGTCTTTAAATTTAATCAATGAAATCCCAATATACAAGTCCCATAGGGATCCAAATATCCAGCAAGTTAACCTCGAACATAATTCGGAAACAAACAATCAAAGTAGGAACTTAAAAAACCAGAAAATAGTCCAATCATAGTTCATGTTATATCCGCAAGCAACCAAGAAAAACAGGAATGCGAATGTGATGCAATATCGTCCCGCCGTGCAGCCTTGATCTCACGCACTGCAACCACGAACAAAGAATGTACATAAGCTTGAAAAAAATGGTGAAAACAATAAGGAGATTACAAAAATCTCAATAGGGTCACAACATCATAAGATCAACAAAAATCTTAAACAAACATCTCCCAATCAATATCAGATCAACCTATACAGCCAAAAGGAATCACGTATTTCATCATTTAACCAAAAAGGGATGGGGCCAAAAGCTAAGACTGAGGGTGGACTACAAAAATTTCTGAAAATAATAAGTACATAGGGAGGAAAATTATCAATCAATCTTATCAACAGAAAAAGTCATCCCCTTCCACCTGTGTTGTCCAAGGCTTTGCTGCACAAAGGGTAAAAGGTTAGCATGCAAGCTAATCAGCAAGCATAATCATCTTGTCAGCACACAGGACAAGGCATCTAGCCAGCACACACGACTAGGGATCTTATCCGGCACATAGGATTTGGGCATCTAAATCACACAAGGATAAGGGCATCTTGCCAGCACACAAGACTAGGCATCTAGCGAGCTCTTGTCTAGGATTGCCACTCATAAAACTCTCATACCAGTAAGAACCTCTCCTCTCCCAAGAAGTATCAACCCTTATCCCGAATGGCCAACGGAAAAGGATCCTGACACATAAATACGTACAAACACACACAAGCAAGTACAAAGCACAATACCACAACTGGGTATTCTCAATCATATCAGAACAGAATCAGTATGTTAAATGCACACAATACATGCAAATTAGGAACTTATAACCTATCTCAAGGGTTCAGTATAGCCTAAGTGAGCCTCAAATCAATCTGCAACTCATGCATACACTATCTCACATATGCTCATACAAATATCAAGCACATGCAGCGAAATTAACAAGCAATCATCAAGGATTTTTGGAGAAATCGATGAGGCATAAATCCTACCTCTCTTGTCTTTAAATAAAAAGTTATTCCTTTTCCTTTATTCAAGGGATCCGAACCGTCTATAACAGCATAAGGAAAAGACAAAACCAAACTAAGCATGCATACTCAATAATCAAGTGAATATCCTATTTCCTTACCAATTTTACTCACCAAACCTATCAGAAACAAGTGATAAGATGTTGCAGGTGCCTCCCCCTTGGATGTGTCATGTGATAGCCAAGAACTTAATAAGAATCAACCTGAATTACCATCCCAATCATCATACAACTTTTGGCACTAAGGATAGGGCAGCTTGCGATTTCATATATACAAGCCTTAGGGGTTGCGATTTTATGATACAAAGAAGGATTAGGTGTTAATAAAACATTCAATCAAAAGGAACAAGATCAGAAACCAATAGGTTAATCGATTGATCAAAATCGGCAACAATAAAGCAAAAGGGTAGGGCATGCCAATTTCATATATAGGGAAAATTCAAAGGATGAATTCATGATTTTACAACATGAATGGATGCCAATGAATCATATGAACAAAAGGAACAACAACAGAAATCAATTGAAGGAAGAATCACACAATTTTGGCACCAAAACTGATGAATTATTACTTGAATTTTGACAGGGAAAAACTAACCTTCTGATAACCAACCTATAATAGCTAGATAGAGGATGAAAATAGCTTTCCAACAAGCTATTATTTACAGAAATCCGACAAAGGATGAGAGAGTTATGTTAGGATGAAGAACAAGGAAATTTTGGCAGCAGTAGGGTATAATGTCGGGTTTGATGTTTGATGAATTTTTGTGTGTTTTAGGTGTGTGTAGACAAGTGTGGCTGGCTACTCTTTATGTAGGATGTTTATGGGATTAATTTCCCTGCTTTAAAGGTAAGATAATCATCAGAATTAAATTCTAGAATATCCTTCCTTAATTTTAGAGATTTTATCTCCTAAGGTAAGTTTGAACCAATAAGGAAACAAATCAAAAGGAAATTAAACCATCAATGATTACAAGATCTTTCATCTCATTTTTGGCCATCACACATCCATTTCTTCAATGACAACACAGTCTTTTCAGTTACAATGACTTCTGGACTTCTAGGATTCAAAATTCGAGGTCTCACAAAGACTTTCCCTTTAGTATTTCTGTTTTTCAGTTTTTCAAAGAGCTTTGATAAAAATATTTTAGCTTATTTCATTTACATATACTATACATTGCTCTTTTTATAAACAAAAACACAACATGAAAAATTATTAGAGCAATTCACTCTTCTTATGGATCAGTATGACATCATTCTATTAGAAAACAAATCCTTTATTGAATTATCTGAAATTAATTTTCTTGGCTTACACATCAAAGACAGAACTTACTTCCCTAGTCCACTCATTGTAGGAGAATTATTAAAGTTTCCAAATGAGAATCTTATAGCTCATCAGGTCTAACAAAATCTTAGATATCGTCAATTATCTAAGGACCTTTATTCCTAATGTATCCACATATACTTAGCTCTTATCCGAAATGGTAAAAAGGAAAATTGGACCTTGTACTATGGAATAATCACAAGCAATCTGTCACCTTAAAAATGTGACTCAGAATCAGCCGCCTTTGCAGATACTCTCAAATGGACAACAAATTCTTCAAATTGATGTCAGTGATTTTTATTGGGGAGTTATTCTTCTTGAATAAATTAATGGAAAGAAACGACTATATGATAATGTTAGCAGAAAATTTATTGATATCGAACTCCACTATCAAATAGTTTACAAAGAAGTCTTTGTATTTAAGTATGGAATAAAAAAGTTTTAATTTTATCTTATTAGCCATTGTTTTAAAATTCAGATGAAGAATTCCTTTTTCTTGAGAGTGTTGGATTTCAAGAACAAAACCATACCAGAAAAATAACTATTGAGATGGAAGGAATGGTTTTCACGATCTGATTTTTTTGTTGAACATATCAAAGGAATTGACAATATCCTTGTTGATCTACTCTCACATCCACCAAAATTGATATCTCTAACTGAAGAGATCCTTCTTATCTTGATGTTTTCCCCAAAAACCAAACAAAAGAAGAAGAAATTATCTTCTTCCCAAACCTTTTCTATTATTGGTATGGTAAATACACTGACCACTGGGGAAATGACTATCCTAATTTTTAACTTGGATATTATGGATGGAATCCACTTAATAAAGATAAACAATGGTGCATTGTATGTAGAACAACTGAGCCAGATGAGTTAGAAGGTTCATCGAAACCTCTAGCATACTTGGAAGACTTTATATGGACATAATCTGATTATCTAGAAACATAGGATGATGAGTCTACCATAAGATTATAATTCCCCCCATAACTATCTAATAATCCAGACTTATATCTGATTCAATAATTTGTGAAGAACCACATATTTTCTTATCTTGTGATATTTCAGAAATACCAAGGAAAGAATATGGATGTTTATCAAAAGTCAAATTTTACATTGGATTATCCTTTCTCTGGAAATAACATATTCTATATTTATGACTTTAATGATGAAGAACTTTAATACAACTGGTATATTTAGATATTGTTCTATGAGATGATAAAACTAACGGTAAAAGATATGCTTGAGTATCTTTTAGACTTGGACTTTACAATCTCAAATCAATAGGCTTATCTTCAATTATCTGCTCTATTATCAATATAGAGAATATTGTTATACAAGCTTCTACGAATGGCCTCGCCAAAGAAAAGAAGTTCATTATACATGACTTATGTTCTTTACAGGTCCTATACTGGGAAGATACTTATGGCTTTTCCCATCTATCATCCATACAAAATGTTGTTGGATCATCCACCAACTAATTTTTTTCCTCCAAGGACCATGGCAATATCTTTTCCACATGAATGGTTATAATAAAAAGAAGATTTAGATCACTACTATAATCTTATGTCCATCTATAGGCCCATCCTCCTTTCTTCAAGAAGCAGAAGAACAGGAAGATTCAGAGTCACCAGAGTATGACCCAAAACCGTATGCTGATTATAATGATCTGGCAGATGAGCTGGATAAAAAATCAATAGCATTTGAAGAAAGGGAAGTTTAATTAGTTATTGTAGTAGAAAAATCTCATGGGATATCTGTGAACATGGATTGTGACCATAAGTCTATCCACAAATAAAGTGTGCAATATGATGTATATAATAAAGTACAGTGTGTATACTAGTCAAGGTAGAGTTTGTACTAGTTATGTTTAGTCATGTCACCTAACTGGTTATCAAGGTTAGCAGGTCACAAATAATTAAAAATCGGAGTTTCCAGGTAAGAAATTAGTCTATAAATAGTAATGGTCAAATGTTCAGATGGCATTCAGTGTTTGGAAGAAAATGATGTACTTTTTTGTTCAAGCTGAGGAAAAATAAAGCTTTCCTTATTCTCTAAGCCCTGGATTCCATATTAACTATAGGTTATTCTAGCCTGCTGGCAAATTTTATTGTCATATTATGCTCTCTTTAAGACAATGTAATTCTCGGAAATGTAATGCCCATGGGTCCTTAGTACGATTATGATGATCGAAGAGATAGGGTTATAGAGGGATGTAAATTGTCTTAAAGAGCTCTCAATTAGTATGGTAGCGAAGGCAAGATCACCTAAAAGGATCCAAGAACCACAATTTTTGTATTCAACATTGCCAGAACTGTCCCGGTAGTTGCATCTTGATATTGAGCATAATAGCTATCAAGGACAATAGTCGTGCTGTCACCGGTAATCCTTTCCGTCTATGATAGGAAAGAATTATCCTAATGGCTTTGTGATGGATATGAGAATATCATTTCTTTATCCATTGTGAGATAAATTTAGTGGAAAATTCTAAAGTAACATATTGTTCTGATATTATGGATACCAATGAACATTGAGACAATTGAGAGGATTGTATATATTCTCTGATCAAAGGTCATCTTTCTTACTGTATAAATCTAGTAGAGGACATAAGGGTTAACAATAGGTAATGAAGAAGATTTACCTGTACTTCTTCAGGGAAATAGGTAATCTCAATAAGGTGGTTGATTTTATTTGTCAGACTGGTTTTGAAATTCGAAGAATCTGAATAAAAGAAAAGATAGGTTGGGTAAGTGATGTCTGCGTCATTTTAGTCATTTTAAGGACTCTTATCCTTTAGCCAATTCAACAAATAAAAACTTAAGATTACTATTTTATGCTAGTGGCTCTACTACCAAACTATCCGGGAGCTCCACAGGACAAACTACATCCCTTAGCAACTTTGTGAAGATTTAGATTTTTTTTCAAAATAATATAATTTAGGTAAAGGTTGGGATGCTGAATAAGGTTAGATATATATACTTAAATGTATATGTAAGTAATAAAGGATAAAATTTATAGTCTGTATGAAGAATATTAATTAGAATTAAGGACCTTTTGACTATCTTAGAATTTAGGAAATTTAAAACCCTATTTTGTTATTTTTTAAAAAAATTTAAAAAAATTATTAAATTATATATTTATGAAAATTTTGAAATTTAGGTCCAGATAGGTCCTACTGTGTTCTTAGGGAGCATGTAGAAATTTTCTAGGTATTTTTCTGGTTTTTAAAATTTTATTAGAAATTTTAAATAAATTATGTTATTATTATATTAATATTTTAAAAAAATTATATTATATTTATTAGAATCAAAACGATAGGCTGTTGCGTCGTTTTGATCATTGAGTGGGGCTTATGTCATTTTCTTTTAACGACGCCACGAGGAAAATGACATAAGCACACACACTCAATGACTGGTTGTAATGACTATAGTACAAACTCTGACTTGACTAGCACACACACTTTTACTACACTCTTTATTTTGTCAAATACATCATATTATAGACTTTATTTGTGGATAGGCTCATAGTCATAATCTATGTTCTTAGATAGTCCATGAGATTTTTCTGCTACAATAGCTAATGCAACTTCCTTTTCCTCAAGTACTATTAATTTTGTATCCAGTTTACTAGATCATCATAATTAGCATACAGTCCAGGGTCATACTCTTGTGGCTTTAAATCTTCATGTTCTTGTGCATCGTGAAAGTAGGATGGTAGGATTATGAATGAGCACATGGCTGTAATAGTAATCTGAATCTTCTTTTTATCATAACCATTCATGTGACAAAGATATTTTTATGCTTTTTGGAGGAAAAGATTAGTGGGTGGATGATCAAACAATGTTTTTATGGATGACAAAAGGGAAAAGCCATAGGTATCCTCCCAGCATAGGGCCTGTGAAGAATATAACTCATGCATACTAAACTCCTTTTCTCTGGCAAAGCCTATTGTAGAAGCATGTATAAATGTGTTCTCCATATTGATAATGGAGCAAAAAGTTGAAGATAAGCCCATTGATTTAAGGTTACAAACTCCAAGTCCATAAGATACTCGAGCATATCTTTTTACCCTTAGATTTGTGATCCCATAGAATAATGTGTGAAGACACTAGTTGTACCAAAGTTCTTTATCGCTAAAGTCATACATGTGGAAAATGTTAATTCTTCAGAAAGGATAATCTAGCATAAAATCTAACTTTTAATTAACATCTAGTTTCTTCTGTTGGTATTTCTGAAATGCTATAAGATAAGAAAACATGAGGTTCTTCACAAATTTCTGAATCTAAAATAAGTCTAGATTATCAGATAGTTGTGGAGGAAATTTTAATCTTTTGGGAGACTCATCATCCCATTTTGTTGGATAATCAGATTATGTTCATATAAAGTCTCCAAAAGTGAATGCTAGAGGTTCTGATGAACCTTCTAGCTCATCTGGCTCATGTGGTCCAGATATAATGCATTCTCATTTATTTTTGTCAAGTGGATCCCATCCACAATATCCAGGTAGAAAGTAAGGATAGTCATTTCCCCGTATTCAAAAAAAAGGATAGTCATTTCCCCAATGGTCAACATATTTACACACTGATAATAGAAAAGGCTTGTGAAAAGAGATAATTTCATCTTCTTTTGTTTGGTCTCCAAGAAAAACATCAAGATAAGAAGAATCCTTCAGTTAGAGATATCAATTTTGGTGGACGTAAGAGTAAATCTGTAAGGATATCGTCGGTTCCTTTGATGTGTTCAACAAAGAAATCATATTGGTATGGTCTTGTTGTTGAAATCCAACACTCTCCGGAAAAGAAGAATTTTCCATCTGAATTTTAAAATGATAGCCAATAAGATAGAATTCAAACTTTTTTATTTCATACTTAACTGCAAGGACTTCTTTGTAAATTATATGGTAGTGGAGTTCAGAATCAATAAATTTCCCACTAGTATAACCACTAAGTCATTTCTTTCCATTAATTTGTTCCAGGAGAATAACTCCCCAGTAAAAATCACTAGCATAAGTTTGAAAAATATGTTGTCCATCTAAGGATAACTATAAAAGGGCAGATTTTGAGTCAAGTTTTTTAGGTAATAGATTGCTTGTGAATGTTCCATGGTTCAAGGTTTAGCTTTCCTTTTAAGCAGCCTAGAGATCGAAGTATATGTGGACACATTAAGAATAAAGGTCCTTAGATAATTAACGATACTTAAAAACTGTTGGATTTGATGAGCTCCATTAATAAGAATGGTTGTGCGGGTAGTAGACACAACTGAAAATCCAATTCCTCCATTTTTCTCCAAACCCCATAGCCTCTATTACCTCCATAAGAAGTTCTAAATCCACTGAAATGTATTCCTTTATGAAATCTAGTTTTCGACACCATCCCTTACATTTCGATTTCTTTATAGAGTGAATTACTTCATTAGCCACCATAATGGATTCAGAGATGCATCTTTCTTCCAAGAAGCAGGTCTAAAAAACGGAGATTATATTGTCAATCACTCATTTCAATCTCTTGGTGAGGATTTTAGCAATGATTTTATTCATGCCATTGATCAAGCTAATGGTCCTAAAGGAATTAAATTCCTAGGCACCTTTCACTTTGGGAATCAAGGCTATAAAATCATTGATAATTCCTTTGGGGAGAGTCCCATTGATATGGAAGGCTTTTACCATCTCTATTACCTCTTTCACCACCACCTTCCATGCTTTCTTCAAGAATAAGAAATTAAATCAATTTGGTCCTGGCATTTTAGATCTATCACAGTCCCACACCGCCGGCTTTATCTCCTCAGACAAGAATTGTTCTTCTAATCTTTAGGCATCCTCTACTGTGCTCTGGCACATTTCTAAAGACCCCAAACCGATCCATCTGTACTATTGATTGCTAAATATCTGTTGGAAATATCTAATGACTTCGCTCTTATATTGTTGGGTCACTGTAGAATTTGGTCCCTGCTCAGAATGCAACCAACAAAATTCCTATTTTGCCTCATCGATGTGCAAGCATGGAAGAATTTATTGTTTTTGTCTTCCATCTTAAGCCATTGTACTTTGGATTTCTATCTCTATATAGATTTAATCTTTCTTCTTGGTGTCCCACATCTTTATTTACAGCTCATTGTATTTACTTTCTAGCACATTGTCTACATTTAAGCCGGATACTATGGATCTATCCATAACATCCAAATTGTTCTAAATAGTGTGAAGTTGGTTGTCCAAATCACCAAACGATTCTTTGTGCCACATCTTCAATTTTTTCTTAAGAAAATATAAATTTTTAATTAAGCAAAAATCTCCAGAAAATTTGGAACTGACCTCTGCCCAAAATCCATGTATAATCTCACAAAATCTCTAAGGTCCCACCAAATGTCCCATGAGCGAAAGGCTTAACTCCCCCAAAAAAAGATTCAGCCGCAGGATTAGCACGATATGATCTGATAATACTTTATTATTGGCATAAAGTTTATGACTGTAGAATAATCTGCACCATTCGAGTGACATAATTACTCTATCCACCCAAGATGCCCCCCTCCAAGCACTTCCTCTAGCGTTTTCTATACACCACTTCACCTCTTGCCCAGACCAGAATTTTCTCACGATACTATATGTCATGGACTCTTTCTTCTTCTCAAACAGAACTAGGATGCTCAAATTTTCTTTTTCTACAAAATTTGCAAGTTGCTTCCTCTTCAAACTGCTTCGGAAGCCCCGTATAATCTAGGTAGCTATTAATCATTGAGATTATCAACAGCCAACCTTCAAACAGACATGCACCCTTCATTTGGGGTTATGTACTTTCTACTCTTCCACCTCCTCCACTACTCTAGCCCGTATTTTTTGTCTAAGTGGGGATTTGGGTTTCCTTTGATTCAATCCCGGTGAATCAATGACCTCTATTGTAAGGACCCGAACCCGAAAACCGGGCCCTTACCGCCGTGAAACCCGGATAAATCCAACACGTGGACCAATCTGAATCCCACAAGGCTTATACGACTTTTCAAACACGATTTCCAAAAACAATTGCATTTAATTTTTACAAATTGGAGCATGACAAATTAGAAACTGACATCTGGCATAAAACGGAGTAAATAAAATATACAGCGGAAGACTTTAGTTATTGAAATAAAATACCATAAACGAAAACAAGTTCATACTACCACAAGTCCAAAATCAACGAACTGGGCTTAAAGCCCAATACAGAAAAATATATCCGAAAGAGTTAAAATATCCAAATAAGTCAAACAAGAAATGCCAGGAAAATAAACCGTGCAAAACGTGCAGATGCGATAGTCCAGCTTAGTCGTAGGAGACAATCACACCTCAAATGCCGTCTACAGATCAAGATCTATTCCTGAAAGGGGGAAATACAACAACGGGTGAGATTATAAAATCTCAGTAGGAGTCGCCGCATAGGAGGGCAAGGAACAGCTTACGATATAAATAGACATGTAACTGAAAGAGTACGAGAGATATGGAATTTACACTTTTAATTTACTTTAATGACGTGATGCCAGATTTCAACCCAACAGTAACATAATAATACATATGATAAAACGTCTAACATTGTCAAACAAAACCATCGGGGTGGACATAACAAAACACTCCTCGAGTAACCTCGCTAAAGGGAAACCTGGAGCCCACTGGTAGTATTAATTTATTTTTAGAACAAAAATAATAAATACGTAACCCGTACCGCCAGTGTTGTCCGAGACTAGGCAGAGAAAACATAACACACATCATACCCGTCTCAATACGAACCAACCTGCGAAGACGTGGCAGGTAAACGTAAACATCACCCATACGACTCCCGAACAGGTGAGTAACTCTCCCCTAACACTGGAATTCCGTATACTCACCTCGCATTGGCCAAGCGAACGTATACTTACTGTAATTATCAACTGAATATATACATTGATTAAACGTCACATGCAAACCCATCGATAACTATTTTATTTAAACCATAAAGACATTGTTTTAACGAAAAGGAAGAATAAAGTCACATAGTTAATTAAGTAAATTTAGTGGCGGACTGGGATTTTATTTAATTATCCGCCACTTTATCATACGGCAAAGTTTGGTACGTTTTATGGGTGAACTTGTTTATTATTTAATTCACTTTTTGCTTTACCAATTAATACATTAACTTAGACTTAAATTCCATCCACATCACATAATATAACTCATTACATTGACAAATTAATTAATGTGGTACTCTGTATTAGAAGCAATAAAACGATGTTGCTGAAGGAATACAGGAATCGTTTATGCTGAAGAAGTGGAAACAAACTACACGTCATACAGAAGAAAAGAAAACTAAATGCGCAAGAAACAGCAAAGTAAAATGGAAACTTTGCTGGAATATGAAGACTTGTGCTTATTAAGAGACTTTAGTAGCGGCTAGACATTTTCATTAATTGCCCTCCACTTTATTTAGGACTTTCATGCGTTTATACATAAGCCTCCTTATTATTTTAATCTAAATTTGATTCTTCCTTTTCATTAGTCAATTGATACCTAAAGTACCCTTGGATCCTGTTCTTTCCATTAACTAGATATATATATATATATATTTATTTATTTATTTTTATTTTTTTTTATTAAGTTACTTAGTGCACCACTGTGGAAAAGCTGAAACGGCAAGGCTTATGGAGAAGGGGAAAAACGGCAACGTCCGAAGGATTAGCAGGGAAGAAAAGGATGGATTCAATTTCCGCAACAAATGGAAACACCCAGAAGAAAGCAAGATGTATGCATCGTCGGACCTAAAGAGTGAAGAGCTCACCTCGCTGACGGAAGGGAAGGACGCTGGAAAAACTGGAACAAGAATTAGAGAAATTTTTGCAAGAGGAGCTGGGTAAGTCGGAAAGGAACCAGTCACGCATGAAGGAGCTCGCTGGGAAAAATCTCGCTATACTCCTGGTAGAAAACGCACGATGAGAAAAGAAAAGGAAAATCAACCAGGAAGGTGAAAAGAACACCGACACACCTAAGATGAAGAAACAAAAGCATGACGAGGGCAAGGGTTCACCGAAAAAGGAGGAGGGCTCAACACACACACATAACAAAAGAAGAAGACCCACGCACACCTGGAGAAAGGGACGCCCGTCAAAACACAAGAACAGCAAATTTCGAGAGGGCCGGATGAGTAAAACAGCGCAACAGATAACACATCAGCAAAGTCACCGAGTACCAATTCGTAGAATATAGCGAAGAAGACCAATAAAGAAATGAAGGAAAAAGGAGACACGAACTGGTTTACCCGTTCAAATTGAGAACAACTCGCAGCATTTAGGATACATGAAGAAGAAGAGGGGAACTGAAGCTGCGAGCTGGGAATACAGGGACCTGTGAGATGACGTGAGTTAACGCAAGTCTACAAGACAGTGCGAAGAAGAAGAATAGTGAACACATGAGGAAGGAGAAAAAGAAAAATAATTAAACAGATGAGTATCGGAGATGCAAGGGAACGACAGATGGAGGTCTCGGGGAAACACTCACGTGGCATAGGAAGGAGGGGTTCATTGCAAGCGTGAGTTGGGCACCTGAGGCAGGAAACAGGGGAGCCAACAAGGTTTGGTGCGAATAATGTGAGTTGGTGCGAGATTGGAGCTTCGCTCCACAGGGTCAGGAAAAAGAAAATAGAGAAACCAGGGAGAGGAGAGAGAATCGCAGTCAAATAGGTGGTGTGGGATCTACAAAGCAACAAAAGGGTGGCTTCCGCTCTTCGGCGTAACAAGAAGGAGAGAACGACGTCAAGTGGGTATCGCAGGGAAACAAAGGATGAGATCGGAGGTGCGAATCATTTTATAGGGAGAAAAACAAAAAGGAAGTACTCGGTGCTGACAGGAAGAGATGAAAGGAGGACGTGGGTGCAGCTTAGATCTCGTGCGTGGCCCGCACCAGATATACTCTAAGCGTATACTTCTAGCTTTCGATTTACAGACTGGACACCTACATTCATTAACAGGAATCAAACTTGTCAATAAAAGTAAACAGAAGACGTCCATAAACAACATGATAATTAACAAACGAGTAAACCAAGAACGTCCAAACAATAACGAGGATTAAGAACAGCAGATTTAAACAGATGAAGCGACTCCTACTTGATGCTGGTGGCGATTTCCTTACCGTTACCACGATACCCAGATTCAATTCTTGGTATAGCAGGTTGAAGATTGAAGGTGGTATAGAGAGGATGATAAACAGTGAACTAGGTTTAGGGTAAAAGTGGCAGCTAGAGTTTGTTATGATATATTTATAGGTAGGGTTAGAATGGTTACCAGGCCCGAAAACTGCAATTGGGCTTCGGGTTAGGCCCATCGTACGTAAACAGATCCGGAACTTTAAATAGGCTTCGTATAAGGTCCACTAGATGTAAACAGGCCCGGAACGAGCCCGGGTCCAACAGGGGCAATATGGTAATTTTATTACCATTCATATTTCTGTCCCGATTAGTCCGATAATTGTACACGTGGACCGTTACGCAATGATAACTAGATATATTATTGGGACGGGATTTCACATCTAGAGTCTTCTGAGCTTCCTCCCCACCTTCAATATTAGTCGTTTTCAGAACTTGAGAGACAGACAAATCTTATCCAGCCCTCCCACTATTACAATTTACCGATGGTAACAATTGTCTGTCGGGAATGGATACCGTTTAGGCTAGTATCGTTCTACTATCGACTCCAGAAGATAAGCTATCAGTCTCCTTTATATGTGAACTTTTTTTGTTTAATCGGCCTCTTCTCACACAAGTGACTCTTTCTAGGTCCCTTCAGTGTCTTGGACCCTTGCTTCTGCATTCTTACATAGTCTGATTCAGTGAGTATCGGTGATGTCTCAGGCATTTCCACTGGCACTTCCGCTATTTCATCTTCTGAAAAGATAATTCTTTTTGTAGACTTCTTACTTCCTCTAGGTCGGCTTTCATCCAGAAAGAAACCTTGGGGTGAGAAGTTTCTCAAATGATCATCATTGAGCTATTCTTGGGTAGTCCCCACACATTTTTAGGCCCTCGGAGAAGAACTCGTGCTTCTTTGGTTAACTAACCAGAGGGTGGGGCCCGAGGTAAGAAGACTTTTTTCACCAGTTTGTGGAGATGGGACAGTCTTATCACTTTCTAGGGTGGCGAAGTGATTAGTGTCACGGGACTAGAGTTTTGCGGAATAGAAACTCTCCGTGCGGCCTTAGACTATCGCTCTTGCAATAGACTAAGTAAGCCTTCCTCACAAAGCTAGCTAGAATGCTAAGCTTAGAACACAACTGAAAAGAGAGAGACACAAGAGAATGGAGAGAAAGCTCTAAACTCTCAATATTGCAAGTATTGCTGGATTTGGTGGATTTGCTGGATGATTACAAATGAGGGGAGGCACCCCTTATATAGCCTTTACAACTCCCCAATGAATGGTGGAGATCAAGCCGTATGATCTAACGGTTATATACAAAAGTAGAAAGCACAAATGCGGATCCCAAGTGAGCTCCTTGATTCCCTCACTTAGTGGGGAACATAGTGGGGAACATAATGAGGAAAGATTCCCTCATTGATTAATGTGCTCCTTGATTTGGGAGTCGGGTCCCACACGAAGCCGAATGACTCGTAGTCTGATATGCTGAATGACACGTAGTCTGATATTCGGTCGTGACATTCTCCCCCACCAAACTCGACAACGTCCTCGTTGTGTGCTGCCTCAAGAACTCATTGATTTCGTCTTCGTACTGCCAAAGATCGAAATCTTTCTCCCAGCTTGTCTTGCTAGGAGGGTCGCCTTTCCATCGAACCAAGTACTCCACATGGTTCACATGGTTCATATGCTTCCCACTCTTTTGCACCACCCGCCTTGATAAGATCTCATCAAGCTTCTTATCATGGGCATTGGTCACAGCTGTGGGAGCTCTCTTGGACTTCCCCCTCTCCGGATCTTCCGTGTCTGCTTGGAATGGCTTCAATAAGCTCACATGGAAGACAGGATGGAACTCCAATCTTGATGGCAATTCCAGCTTGTATGATACTTTGCCAATCCTCTTCAACACCTTGAAAGAACCCTCGTATCGTCGCACTAACCCCTTGTGCAACTTGGCAAAGACTCGGCTTTGGTGAGGCATCAGCTTCATCAACACAAGATCCCCTTCATCAAACTCTAAGGGTTGCCTCTTTGTGTCTTCCCCTTTTGCCTTCCACTTTGCCTCCTTGGACAATTGCACTCTTGCAATGTCCCTCTGCTTGTCACACTCCTTGACAACGCGGTAGGAGGATGGATTTGGCCCTTGCTTCACTTGTTCTGCCATAGCCTGAACTTGGGGTTTATGCTCCATATCCCCTTGGATCCTTTCCAGCAAAGGACTCTCCGGTTGGCTAATGGCTGCAAGTGTTTTTGCCTTCAGCTCCTTCTCTCGAGCAACAGGCACCACGCAACACTGGTTCCCTTCCGAAAGTATGAGGGTGTTGGTGCAAGACACTGGGACTGCTCTCGTCTGATCCAAGAATTGCATCCCTAACACAATCGGAAAATCATCTATAGGAACAATGGAGAAGTCAAGTTTACCTTTCCATTTCCCCATTTGTAGCTCGACCCCTCGGACTACTCCAAAGATTGGCTGGGCTTTAGTGTTTACCGCCTTTAGCCAGCCTTTCTCTTCTTGGAACTTGATGCCAAGTCGTTGTGCTTCCTCCTTCTTCATGAAGTTGTGAGTAGCACCGGTATCGATCAATGCACGGGACTCCCTCCCTTGCACGATGGGTCTAGCAAACATTCTCCCAGCTTGCTCCTCCTTGGCATCTTTGGTTGAGGCTTTAACAGCACTCAACAGTTGCATGGAACTCATCCTTGGTGCTTCCATTGCTTCGGCCTCCCTTGGCATGGCTGCCAGTTTATTTCTCTTCGGGCAATCCACAGCTCTATGTGGCCCCTCACATAGAAAACATGAGAGCTTGGGTCTCTCATTCTTGCCCCGATTGTCATCTCCCCCATGTGTGGGTTTGGCTGGACGGAAGGACTTGAAAGGCTTGTCCTTCCACTTCTTGGTTTCGTGGACAGCTCCCCCACCTTTGGTCTTGTAGTCACGGAAAATCTTAGCCTTAGGTGGGTTTGAACTCTAGGCCTTCCTCTCAAATTCTGCCAAGGATTCGGCCTCGGTGATGGCATCATTGAGCTCTTTGACGTTGCGTCGGTGAAGCTCCAGTTTGGCCCAACTTTGTAGGCTTCCCAGAAATACATACATGGCCTCCGTCTCGGGCATGTCTGGGATCTCCAACAAGACTTCCGTGAACTCCCTCACGTAGTCTCGGATGTTGCCCTTGTGGGACAACCTGCGAAGCTTCTCCCTCGCCTCTAGCTCCCCATTTCTTGGTGAGAAATGTGCCTTCAGGAGCCTTTTGAAATCTCCCCACGTCTCCATCTTCAAGGTGCCACGCTCAATTTGAGCATGCTTCATCCTCCACCAGGTTGTGGCACTATCGGATAGATACAGTGGGGCTTGGGAAAGTCGATCTCCATCGCTCTCCATGCCCACCCCTTGAAAGTATTGTTCAAGGTTGAAAAGGAAGTTGTCCACTTCCTTGGCATTCCTCGTCCCACCAAATGACTTTGGCCTTGGGACATCCAGCTTCAGCTTGGGTTTGGCAACCCCTTGCGCAATTCCCTTCTTGCAATCCTCCCTGATTCCAACCAAATCATCCTTAAATGAAGAGATCTCAGCAAGAAGATTTACCTTGAAGTCATCTAACTCTTCCCTCCAAGAGTGGATAGCAATGAGGGCGCCTTGCATCTCCTCGCGAAGCTCATTCACGTCCCCTAACTCGAGCTCGCTTATGCGTTGGCCATATTCCTCAATCATATCCTTGTCATCAGCAACCTTCATCTCCATACGAGTGATCCTTGCCTCCAATGATGACAGATGATCAACAGTCTTCATTCTCTTCTTAGGTTCGGGGGCACGTTTCGGACCTCCTCGACCTCCTCTTCAATATGGATGTTGGCATCAGAAGTACTAGGCATCTCCATTTCTCTCTCAAAGGATTGAGCCGTGGCTCCGCTACCAACTATCACGGGACTAGAGTTTTGCGGAATAGAAACTCTTCGTGCGGCCTTAGACTGTCGCTCTTGCAATAGACTAAGTAAGCCTTCCTCACAAAGCTAGCTAGAATGCTAAGCTTAGAACACAACTGAAAAGAGAGAGACACAAGAGAATGGAGAGAAAGCTCTAAACTCTCAATATTGCAAGTATTGCTGGATTTGCTGGATGATTACAAATGAGGGGAGGCACCCCTTATATAGCCTTTACAACTCCCCAATGAATGGTGGAGATCAAGCCGTATGATCTAACGGTTATATACAAAAGTAGAAAGCACAAATGCGGATCCCAAGTGAGCTCCTTGATTCCCTCACTTAGTGGGGAACATAGTGGGAAACATAGTGGGGAACATAATGAGGAAAGATTCCCTCATTGATTAATGTGCTCCTTGATTTGGGAGTCGGGTCCCACACGAAGCCGAATGACTCGTAGTCTGATATGCTGAATGACGCGTAGTCTGATATTCGGTCGTGACATTAGGTGCACCTTGGGCTAAGAGGTGACCTTGGTTGTCTCTGGCTGCAAAAGAGACTTTCCTGTTTGGTGAAAGGTCTTTTCCGGTAGAGGAAAATGACCCCAATTTCCGAATTTGTTATTATTAGGATCTTTATCGCCGTAAAACCCAAACAAATCCAAAATCAGGAGTTATCTGAATTCCACGAGGCTTAACCATTTAATTTTTGATTTAAGTATGTTCATTCTTTATGCTTTAATTAGAGCATGTTAGTATTGGAAAAATATTCTAGATTCATACAAAGTGAATAAATTATCAACGGAAGAATTTATGATTAGTTAAATGAACCACAATACACAAGTTATAAATTCCCGATTCTTTTTGACAAGTGTAAAAATACGCGTGAGGATAATTTAGTAAAACTTTTATTTTATAATCTAGGATTCAAATTGAATTTTGGATTAACAGTGACACAATAATATTTCTAGGTAAGATTTTAAAAAAATAATTGGATTGATTTGATTTTTATGATTTAAAAATATTATTTTTATATTATTCTGAATAATATTTTATTTTTAATTAAATCTTTGTTGTTCAGAAAAATATAATTTTTAGTTCATTGGAAAGATCTCATTTTTCTAAATTGTTGGTGTACATTTCATAATTTTTGGACAAGTATATGATTTATTATAAATTTCTAAAGTTTATAAGTATTTTATGATTAATTTAATAATTAATTAATGATATTTTCATATAAGTATATATTAAACGATGTTGTTTTAGTGTAAAAAAAAAAAGGTTAGCGAAACTACGTCGTTTTGAACAAATGTCAAAACGGCGTCGTTTTGGCTTAGGTTTTTTATAAAAAAAATATTTTTTCTTTTTCTTTCCTCTTCTTCTTCCCCATTTTTCTGTTGTTTTTATTCCCTCCTGCGCGTGTTTTACCCTCAACTTTGAGAGGAGAGATCTCCCTACTCCGAACACCAATCGTCTCACCGTTGCTCACGTTTTGTTCTTCGTCTCGACAGCAATCATTTGGTGTAAGTTTTGTTGGGATTGGAGCTGTGAAACGAGCTGTAGAAGCTTAGAAAGAGGGGTGATTTAGTCGTCGGAAAATTTCTTTTTCTGGCCGACTCCGGTGAGCTATCGAAAAACAAATGACATATTTGAGTTCCTCCCGTCGAGAGCTTTCTTTTGACATATAGCATGTTAAAATTCATTGAGTTTTCATGCAGGTGGGTTTCTGGGTTTCTCGTCGCCGCCAGCAGCTGCCGGACCACCACGCACAGCCGATTTTCCCAAAAATCCAAAATTTTCCCGCTTGTGATTTGTGTATGCGGGATGTGGACATCTTGGTGGGTCCACTGAGCCTTGCTTGCTGTGTTGGATAGTTTTTTATTGCTGTGACTATTTGGAGGTGAGTGGGGACCTCACATTCACTGTTTGGTTTTAAACATGCTTGTTCGAAATATGTGATTTTTCTAAAGCATAAATATTGATAAATCGTGCTTGATATTTTGACAACCACTATGACTCGATTGGGAATTTTAGTTGTCCTTATATGATTTTGCACGGGGATGCAGGTTTTGATTTATATGCACAGGGATGCATGAGGTTTAAGATACCATACTCTATAAGTATTTCAAGGGTTATGTTTCTATATGTTATTTTTCGAATCTATTCCTTGTGAGATATGAGTAGACAGTGCACTATTGAGTGATATCTGATTGGACCGACGGGTCTTGTATATGACTTTTTGGCACCCCCGAGAAAGGGGAGATAATGTCATTGAGCCGGGTCAACGTAAGTTGACGTGCTGATCAGCATTGCGTAGGAGTGTGCTAATCGAGCCTTCGGCAACACTAGTGTGGGCTATGTTTGTAAAAAAAAATAACAAGAAATATACATTAGTGAGCCTAGACTACTGCCTGATCATAAGTAGAATAGGTACTTTGTTAGCCAACTTTCCAGGCCTATTATTTTTTTTTAAAAAAAAAGAGACTTTATGATTCTAATTCACCACTGTTTGTGATTAAATATTGGTATGAGTTAACCTTGAGATTTACTTTTCATATGTATGCTTGTCTTTGAGATTCCTTCTAAATTTTAATTTAGATTTTTAATTTATGATATAATATTCTGTTTTTGGTTATGAGTTTATTATTTTGGTCCCTAAAACCACTCACCTGGATATTAACTAATGTTGTTTAGTGCTGTCCAGATGGTGTTGCAGGCTCAGGTTCTCAACCGTCTTTCTCCCGTAACTTAGCATCTGGTCCAGTCAGTCACTGATAGGTTTGATCAGACTTTTGATTTGATATATACACCGGAAAACCGAACATGTATTTTTTTATTTTTGTCCCTTTTGATTTATATCTTGATAATATATGGTTTTCTGGTGCTTTAGACCTTGTGGACTGTATAGAATTGTTTTGAAACATTGTGTTGGGTTGTATATATATGGTTAGTTTTTTGTTGTTTACGAAGGATGATATAAGTTTTGATTAGATATATTGTCATATATATAAAACTGTTACAAGTGAAATTTTGTTATACAGGAATTGTGTGATTTTTGGTTTAGTCCTGATCTAGAACCCATATTGCAAAATTTTTTAAAAAATATTATTTATGATTCTGAAATTACCCTATGTTTTATTTTGTTGTATTTTTATTGATTTTATTTTCAAAGCCTTACGAGATTTTTAGGATAGCATCGTAATTGTTATTCTCAGGGTCTCGTAGAGGGGATGTTTACCCCTAAAATAGGGTACGGGGCGTGACACAAGTCCCATAGGGATCTCAAAATCCAGAAAGTGGTCCAATCAATATTCATGTTATATGCGTAAGTAATCAATAAAAAGGTATGCAAATGTGATGCGATATTGTCCCGCCATGCAGCCTTGATCTCACACACTGGTACCACAAACAGTGAATGTACCTAAACCTGAAAAATTGTTAAAACAACAGGATGAGATTACAAAAATCTCAGTAGGGTCACAGCATCATAAGATCTACAAAAATCTTGAGCAAACATCTCTCAAACAACATTAGATCAACCTATACAACTAAAGCGTATCATGGGTGCATTCAAAAATTCAAAGGGGTGTAGGGCCGAAACTAAGGCTGAGGATGGACTACAAACACTTCCGAAAATTAGAAGTACACAGGCAGGAAAATTCATCAATCACTCTTGGCAATAGGAAAAGGTCATCCTTTTTCCACCTGTGTTTTCCAAGGCTTCATTGCACAAAGGGTAAAGGGTTAGCACACAAGCTAGTCAGCAAGCCCATTCATCTTGCCAGCACACAGGACAATGCATCTAGCCAGCACATAGGACTAGGCATCCAGCGAGCTCTTGCTAGGGATTGCCACCCATATAACTCCCATACCAGTAAGAACCTCTCCTCTCCCGAGGAGCATCAGTGTTTATCCCGAATGGCCACCAAAAAAGGATCTTGACACACAAATATGTACAAACCCACAAGCAAGTACAAGGCACAATACCACAATAGGGCATCCTCAATCATGTCAGAACATAATCAGCATGTTCAATGCACACAACACACGCAAATTAGGTACGCATAACCTATCTCAAGGGTTCAGTATAGCCTAAGTGATCCTTAAACCAATCCGCAACTCATGCATATACTATCTCACATATGCGTATACAAAGCACCAAAATCAACAAGCAATCAACAAGGATCTTTGGAATGAGGCATAAATCCTGCCTCCCTTGTCTCTGAACAAGAAGTTATTACATTGTCTTTATTCAAGAGATCCAAACCACCTATAACATCATAAGGCAAAGACAAAACCATACTAAGCATGTATACTTAATAATGAAGTATATATCCTCTTTCCTTACAAATTTCACTCACTGGACCTATCAGAAACCAGTGATCAGATATCGCAGGTGCCTCCCCCTTGGATGTGTGATGTGATAGTCTAGAACTTAACAAGATTCAACCTGAATTACCACCCCAATTAACTATGCAAATTTCAGTGATTTCATGCATACAAGGTGTAGGGGTTATGATTCCATGTTGACAAGGAAGGTTAAGGTGTTAATAACACATATAATTAAAAGAAACAAGATCAAAAACCAATAAGTTAATCAATTGATCAAAATCGACAATAATAGGTCAAAGTGTAGGGAATGTCGATTTCATGTATAGGGAAGATTCAAAGGATGAACTCAAGATATTACAACATGAATGGATGTCAAACAATCATACGAACAAAAGGAACAACAATAGAAACTAATTGATGGGAGAACCACACAATTTTGGCACACACTTTAGGAGAATTGTGACAAGGATTATGATAGGGAAGAACTGAACATCTGATGATCAAACTAAGATAGCTAGATAGAGGATGAAAAGGTTTTTCCAACAAGCTATTACTCGCAAAAATCTGACAAAGGATGAAAGAATTCGACTATGGTGAAAACTAGGGAATTTCAGCAGCAAAAGGGTAGCGTGTTGGGTTTGATCGCTTGATAATTTTGTGTGTTTTTGGTGTAGGGACTAAGTGTGGCCGGCTACTCCTTATGTTGGGTGTAATAGGATTAATTTTCCCTACTTTTAGAGCTAATAAGGGAAAATAATCATTAGAATTAATTTCTAGATTTATCTCCTTAATTTTAGGAAAATATCATCTAAGATAAGATTGAACCAATAAGAAAATGAATCAAAGGGAAATGAAATTAGAAATAAACACTAAACCTTCAATACCAATTTCGGTCATCACACATCCATTTCCTCAAGGGCGAAATGATCATTTCGCTTGCACTGACTTCTGGTCTTCTAAGACACAAAATTAGAGGTCTCACATTGTTGTACCCACCAGATACACAAGTTTTTTCTTCCCTTGCCTCGATGGCCGAGCTTGCCACCTTCATCACTGTCACCGTAAAAATTATTCTGTCCACCTCCACCGAAATTATCTCTTTAACCTCTGCTGAACAACTGGTGATAATCTGAAGATAAGCTACATTTAGTGCATCCCATGAAGTAGTTTGTTTGTGCACTTGACAAAGGGACTCTATTGAATGAACAAGCTTCGTGAATGCATCATTTCACCATGCATGGAGTGGAAATTTAGTGACCTTGACCCAGATAAGTCTTCTGTTGCCCATATCTTCTTCTCTCCTAAGGGTGCAGATCACTAAATCTTTCAACCTAAAAACTGAAATTGGTTGTGATCTCTTTTCTCATAATTTCTAGAGAGGCAAAAGTAACCAATTTAAAATCCCCACCCATGTCCTTCACCCGTACTTCATCTGTCATAAATTGGTTTCCTTCCTTCAGTTCTCTTATTATACCTACCGCACTCCTTAGCAACCAATCCTTCGAATACTGTTCAATGGATATCTTAATAACAGGTTACACCAGTGTCACTGTGTTACCTATTATCCTGCTTGGTCCTTCAACTATTCCATTCGCCACTACTTGTGCATGGGATCGGGCACCTCTAGCATCGCTCTAGGCTTGTGTAGTTGTACGTCCATCTTAAGAAGCTATCTCTTGTCTCATCTTATCAACATTGAGGGAGGTAGAGCAATATGGCACAAATCGAACAATATTGAAATGCAGGGGCCTTCTGTTGCCCATTATGGAGTTCAATCTTTGCCACCGAGTATCTTCTTGAGCCCTACAGCATACAAATCTTTCAAAACCAAATATGTTCCCACTCCTTGTTCTTTTATTTTGAAGGTAAACATCCACCATCGTTTCTATGTTGGATATCACATTAAACAGCCTGTCTGTTACCCAGCCCTCCGAAACATAGTAGGATATAAACCTATCTCCACCAAAAATTTTAAGGGGTTCAAATCCTTGTTTGCTGGTGCCAGCTCTTGGTATTAAATCAGCCCGTTGATTATGCGGTTTGGGATGGGGATGAGGATTAGGGGAGGAAAAGGGCCTTGATTGGGCTGAGATAGTTTTTGCGTTGGAGATGTTGGCCAAGGTATCGGCTAGAAGAATGATTGAGCTGGAGTGGGGAACGGTGTTCGGGACAGTGTTTGGGAGTCGGTTTGGTCTAGAGAGGGAAGAGAGGTTTTGCGGGGAAGAAAGAGATATTTTTTTTATGAAGAGAGCCCTAAGCCTTCCTATTTTCATATGTTGCTGAATAAGTAAGAAGTTACTTTTGTATTAAAAATCACGTGGCATTGAAATATGCTACTTGTTTCATTTTAGACCACGTGTATCATCTATAAATACCATGTACCTCTTTTGTTTAATACAATAAACAAGATTGAATTCTTGTCTTGAGAACTTTGAGCTTTGTTTTGTTTGTCTTCCTTTGCTTTGCTTCATTTCCTTATAGTTTCCTTATCGAAAACCTTTGATAACACTACCTTACTTTTTCTTTTCAAAACTTAATGTTTGTGGAGAAAATTTTTGATCTTTGATTTCTAGCCAACATCTAGTAGCGGAGCACTGTTGGTCACATAGGGCCAAAATCAATTGCAAAACTTTTGTGTCTTTCTATCCTTCTCAAAGTCCCAGTATTGCATTTTGCTCAAATCGATTAATTATAAATCTCACTACTCCTCCTTTTTTTCAATAGGGAGAATTATGATTATTAGACCAATAGAATGAAAAGTTTTTTCATTGTTAATGGTCTTTGGAAATTGATCGAAGAAGGCTACAATCCACCAGAAGATATTTCAACTCTTAGTATTCAGTATATGAACACACAAGGAGAATTTGCAAAAGTTCAGTATGGCTATCTCTTATATACATTCCTTAGTCTCTTAAGTGATCTTTCCTTAATTGTTGGAGCTAAAAATGCTAAAGAAACATGGGAGATTCTTTAAGAGCAATATCAAGGTTCAGAAAATGTACAACAAATTAAACTCAAAACTTTACGTAGAGAGTTTGAAGTTTTAAAAATGAGAGAATCTGAATCAATCAAACGATATTCTGCTAGAATTCAAGAGGTGGTAAATCATATGAGATTATATGGTGTTAAAGTTTCTGAAACTAGAATAGTTGAAAAGATATTAATAACTATCTCAGATAAGTGTGATGCTGAAGTTTTGGCTATAGAGGATATGAAAGACCTTACAAAGTTATCCGTAGCTGAGTTAATTGGGTTTTTACAAGCACATGAACAAAGATTAAATAGAAAGGTTGAAGTAGCATAAGAGGAACCACTACAAATCAAACAAATGTGTCAGCTAAATATTAAGGATAAAAGACAAGAGAAGTATTCTAGAGCAGGATTATTTGAAAAGAAAAAAACTTTTCCTCTTTGCGGAATTTGCAAAAGATCAAATCATGAGGAAAAGTTTTGTTAGAAAAATAAAATATGTGTCTTTTGCAATAAAAAGGACATAATGAAAGAGTTTGTTGCATCAAACTAAATCAATATGCTCAATAAGAAAAACAAGAAAAATTTAAAGAGCAATCTTAATTAGTCAATTCTTTAGAAGAAGACAAAGAAAATTTTTTTATAATGAGACATAAAGTTGAAGATGTGGATAGCAAGTATATTTGGTTCATGGATAATGGGTGTACTTGCTATTTGTTTAAAGATAAAGAATTATTTTCAGAATTTAGTCTAGCGGAGAAAGTTATGGTCAGAATAGCAAATGGGGAAGTTATACAATCAAAAGGGAAGGGGTCTGTGTCAACAAAGAGCACCAAATGTACTTATACTTTACACAATATTCTTTTTGTGCTATGCCTTCAATATAATTTATTGTGTGTGCCACAATTAATCAAAAATAGAATATAAGTATCATTCAAAGATGGAATGTAAGTATCTTTCAAAGATGGAATGTAAGTATCTTCCAAAGATGGTTATTACATTATGACCAATGAGGATGGTGATGAAGTTGATAATATCCTCATGAAAAATAACTTGGCAATAGTCAAAACTCAAAAGGTTATAGAGTCTATAACTTAAGAACTTGCAAGGTTGAGGTTAGCAAGGATATCGTAGTTGAAGAGGATGCTTATTAGGACTGGAACAAAAAACAAGTCATAAGGAATTTAATAATTGCAGAGTCTCCAATGCTTTCTGAAGATGATGAGAATTCACCCCAAAAAATACCGAATGCTTTATGATATATGAAACTTGTGGATGGAAGAATAACGAACCAACTTCATTTTGTGAAGCATATCAATCTAATGAGTGGTTTGCTGCAATGAGGAATGAATTTCATATGATTGAAAAAAATGATACTTGGGAGTTAGTTCCCAAGCCTGATAACAAAAAGATAATTAGGGTCAAGTGAATTTTCAGACTAAAACTAAATCCTGATGGAAGCTAAACAATAAAGCAAGACTTGTGGTGAAGGGATATAATCAACAGTACGGGAAGGATTATTTGGAAATATTCTCCCCTATTGCTAGGATGGATACTATTAGGCTTTTAATTGCCTTAGCTGCACAAAAGAGATGGAAAATATATCATCTTAGTGTGAAGTATGCCTTCTTGAATGGGTTTCTGGAAGAAGAAAATTTTGTTGAGAAGCCCGAAGGATTTGTTATTCCAAATAAAGAGCAATGGGTATATAAACTTAAAAAGGCTCTTTATGGTTTTACAAGCCTCAGGAGCTTGGTATAGTTTAATTGACTCTCATCTACTCTTGATAGGTTTTATAAGAAATAACAGTGAGACAACACTTTACACAAAAAGAAACAACTTAGGACAAGTCATTGCGTATTTATATGTAGATGACTTGTTACTTATAGGTGACAATCTGAGCTTAATTGCTGATTTAGAACATGAGTTAATGAGAACATTTGAGATGACTGATTTGGATGAAATGAAGTATTTTTTTGGCTTAGAAGTTCATCAAAAAGAAGAAGGGACTTTTATTTTTCAAAAGAGATATGCTCTTCATATTCTGAAGAAGTTTGGAATGGAAGACTACAAACCCCTAGCTGTGTCGCGGGATGCAAATCAGAAATTTTTCAAGAATAGTGAGAATAATGCAACAAACGAAAAAGCATATAGATGTCTTATTGGTAGTTTGCTCTATCTTACAACAACAAGACCAGATCTTTCTTTTGTGACAAATTTACTTTCTAGATTTCTACATAATTATAAAATAACTCACATGGAAGCTAAAAAGAAAGTTCTCAGGTATCTACATGGAAGTATCAACTATGGTTTGTGGTACAAGTCTGGAGGAGATGTTAAATTGGAAGGCTTTTCTAATAGTGATTGGGTTGGCTATGTAAAAGATATAAAGAGGACAATAGGTTTCTTGTTTAAGTTAAATTCTAGAATCTTTGCTTATTCTTCTAAGAAGCAAACAACAGTTGCACAATCAATTGCAGAAGCTGAGTATTTGGCTCCTGTTGCTTCAGTGAATCATGCAATTTGGTAGAGAAAATTATTAGAAGATCTGGGACAAAAGCAAGGTGATGCAACAAAAATTTTATGTGACAATCAATCAGCAACAGTTATGGTGAAAAATCTGATTGATCCCGGAATGACCAAGCACATCAAAATCAAGTATCATGTCATACAAGAAGCGGAAAAGGAGAAGAAGGTTCATCTGCTTTACTGCAATACTAACGATCAACTTGCAGATATCTTAACTAAGGTAATTCCAAGAACAAAGTTTGAATCCTTGAGGACTAAAGCTGGATTGGTGAACAAGGACTCATGGGGGAGTGTTAAATAATAAGTGCTTGAGATATCTACAAGCTTCATGAAATATAAGCTTATGGAAGCTTATGGAAACTTATAGAAGCTTATGAAAATCTATAAAAGCCTATGGAAGCTTATGAAAACCTATGGAAGCTTCGGGAATCAACAAAAAGAATAGAAAACTTATAGAAGCTTCATGAATAAATAAAAAGTTACTTTTGTATTAAAAATTATGTGGCATTGAAATTTGTTCTTGTCACACTTTAGACCACATGTATCGTCTATAAATACTATGTACCTCCTTTGTTTAATACAATGAACAAGATTAAATTCTTGTCACGAGAACTTTAAGTTTTGTTTTGCTTGTTTTCCTTTCCTTACTGTTTCCTTATCCAAAACCTTTGACAACTTTACCTTGCTGCTTTTTATTTTAACAACTTAAATATTTGATCTTTGATTTCTAGCCAACACTTTGGATTGATAATACCAAACATGACTCTTAAAACAAAAACAAGTTAATGAACAATTTTAAGGACTCAAATTTTTAATTTGGGTTTTAGAAAGGACAAACATGCCCAGGAGCCCAAGGTCACGTAACAACTCAAAAATCCACCAAAAGGTTGAAAAGGCTTTACACGGGTTGTCACACACCTAGATCAACTCGTCTTCATTCTGAACACACCAAAAGATCGTACTTCAAAAAATATACATATTCACAAAAGATAACAACTAGACACTTTATGACTCATTATTGATTAACAGTGGTCAGCGGACCTAAAAAGAATTGGGTCTCACTTGCATTCTAATGCATATCATATCATACCATATCATATCATCAATGAGGAAAAATAATAAAACTCTCTCTCATAGCCCACCACTCCGAGCTATCCCAAAATATAAGCAAGATATGAATCAAACCACTCGTCACGGATAACATATCATATTAATAACATAGCATGTAATCAGAGGGGTATCAAATCATAACATATATCATTGTATATGCGATTTTTTCATGCATAGAAATCGTCCTTCCGAAATCAAGTAAAACTCATGCATATTTCATTTCAAACAAGACATATCAAAAGATATTGAATGCAACTGCTAATGGGAACTTGATGAACAAGGAAGCCTCAGTTGTGCATGGCAGATCAGATGAGCTAAGTACGTACTTATACTAGCTTCGAAAACCATTGAATCAGAGAATAAATTTATTAGTGTCTCTCGAGAAATTTGGCGATTGATGGAATCAAAATAATCACGGAAATGGAATACAAGAAGAGAAAACAGCATGTCCCAACGGAGAATTAGAAACCAATTATAAAGGCAGAAGCCGCAGAGGAGGACAGTTTGTCGGTATACTCATTCTTAAATTGAAACCATAAAGGAGGTATATATATTATCCCCGGAAAAACGGGTCGGTCCCTCGATCGATCGTCAATCTCTAAAATGATCACACATAACATAACAGAGATATATATAAATATGTGATATTTTCCCTCTCTACGTATATCGACTTGGTCAACAACCTAGGGCAGCAAACCTCCACCTTTCATCATCTGCTTAAACTCCCTGTAGTTAACCATGCCATCTCCATCCACGTCCACCTTCTTTATCATTCTCTTGCAATCCTCCACTGTTCTTCCTTGTTTCAGCCCCAAGGACGACAAGACCGATCTCAACTCTTCCACGGTGATGAACCCATCTCCGTTTTGGTCGAACACGTTAAATGCTTCTCTCATGTCTTCCTCCTCATCCTTCTCGTCCATTATCGTTTCGTACAACGCCCCAAATTCTTCGACATCCACGAATCCATCCCCGTTCACATCTATCTTCTCGATCATTTGAGTTAGTTCCTTGTCCGGAATATAGATGCCCAGGTTCTTCAACGAGTCGCTGAGTTCTTTCTTTGTGATCTTGCCATCGCCATTCCTATCAAACATTTGGAAAACCCGCCGAAGCTCTGTAGGGTCCATTATAGCTAACGATGACACTACAGCGGTGATGGCAAGAAGCTAAAAGCCAAACGCGCTCAATGAAGCCAATAATTGACTCAGCAAAGGTCCAAATTAAGGTTATTCTCCTCTCGAGAATCACTTCAGGCAAGGGAAACACAGCAGATGCGGGAAGAATGTGCAGGACACGGAGATAATAAATCTTATATATGATCTTCTCGAGGTGGCGGGAGAGTAAAAAGAAGACAAATACAGGAAAAAGAAAGTTGTACGTGGTAATAATAATAATATTAAGGGAACCCTTGAGGGTACCGTACAGAGGAAAAAGGGGTTACGATCGAGGAGGAGGTTATCAAGTGACTAAATATGGTAGGTTGCTGTTTTAGAGTTGTTGGCTAAGATAAGATACAAAAAAGACAAAGATTGTATTGCCTTCCCCTCAATACTGCAGGTTAAGGTTAGGAATTGCGAGGGATAGCAGTGTTTTATTGGGGTTCCTTGGGCGTCCAATCCGCGTACGGTAATGGTTTGAACAGTTCCAACCAACTTGTGTTAATTTCATTATGTACTGCCAGCCTGGTAATACTACTATCTTAATCCCACCAAATCTGTCTGTTCTGTCTGTTCTGTCTGTTCTGTCTGTTCTAACTAAATTAATTAGCGCTGCTTTTAGTTTTTGTCGTTAGATCGTTGGTGCTCCCATAGACAATTCATGTCTGAATTATTAAATTGAGAGATATGGTTGAGTAAAAGGAATTAATCATTTTTAATTAAAAATTAAGGATTCAAACCTTAATTTTTGGCTAATAGGTATACAGCGAAAAAAAAAAAGAACTGAGAGTAGACCGTTTTATTTTAATAGGGAATTTTATTTTGATTAATCTCATTATGAAATTTTTTTTTTTATACTAACTTATCGTAAGAACTGAATTGAGTACATAAATTTTATATATAAAATATCAAAATCTTAACTTATCTTAAACTTGGATTTGATACAATTTGTCTCAGATTGAAAATTTCCGATACCAGAATAGCTTGAATAGCCTAATATAATAAAAGAAAAAACATCTATTATAATATTTTATATTTTAAAAAGACATTTTTATAATTTATTTCTATTCTTTTCACTTCTACAATCACCCAAAACATAAGATAAACAATGGCTAACAAGAAACAGACTGTTTCAATAATCCCAAATTGCGGAATGCTTGGGATAATGATGATAACATACTTAATGTAGAGAAAATATTTTGGTTAAGGGGAATGATGATGATATAATATGCCTCCACGTAAACTCTTGCTTGCCTAGTTCTTAACAGGATTTGGGTAGCCCTTGTATTCCCCTCTTTATAGAGAAAGAACTTTGAGCTCTAGTTTCTGTAGTTTAGAGGTCATTATTTTTATTTTTTTTTGGTAAGAAAGCACAGGATTAAGCGCCTGGACGCATAAAGGACAAGCCAAGCTTGTCAAGTTCAACAAAGTCATACATAAAGTAGGGTTGAACCTGAAAATCATGTAAGTCAATGTTACAAGTTAGGCCAAATCTAGCTAAATGATCAGCGGATTGATTGGATTCGCGGTAGACATGAGAGAGATGAGCTTGAGGGAGGAGTTGTAAGAGTTGCCTCCCTTGTATGAATAACGGGTGTTGGAACCTGTTTGGATCTCTGCTCTTGAGGCCTTCCACAATAGAATAGGCATCTGTTTCAATGAAAAGTTTCTGCCAGCCTCGTCGGATTGCAAATCTGAGGCCATTAATGACTGCTATAAGTTCTGCTTCCCAAACGTTGTGGCCCTCCCAGATTTGAGTGTAGCCCATTACCCAATTACCTGAAGAGTCCCTGAAAACACCAGCTGCAGCCATTCTATGGGTAGATGTAGCCGCATCACAATTAAGTTTTATCCATCCCGGAATTGGTGGGATCCAACGAACCCATCGATCTTCCTGACGGCCTTTGATAAGATTTGACCTTGCCAATGTCGTAGCTGCAAACCAGAATTCCTTGGCAGTGTGTAGAATCGACTGGACCTGTGTACTAATATGCGCTGGTTTTTCTTGAAACACCGCTTCATTTCGCCACCTCCATATTAGCCAGGCTGCCACAGCAAAAATAATGGGCCACGAAGGGCCATTAGCACAATTGTTAGGGCCAGACACATTAAACATAATCCAGTCATGTAGAGACTGAGAAAAGAGATGGGTAGGGCCTCCCTGGGGTAACAGTTGGGACCAAATGGAATTAGCGTAGCTGCAATCCCTCAAAACATGCAAAGTTTCTCTTCGCTATCCTGGTACCTTAAACAAATATCGGAAACAACTATGTGGCATTTTTTACAATGGACACAAGTAGGTAATCTATCATGAGCTGCAAGCCAAAGGAAAGATCTCACCCGTTCCGGTGCTTTCAGCTTCCAAATACGGTCCCACAGTCTATCTTGGGGTTGCAAATCTGCATAATCAATAGACAAAGCAGTCTTAAGAGTAAAAGTACCACTAGAAGAAAGGTTCCAAACCAGAGTGTCAGGGTGGTCACTAGGGGCTGGAGGGGAAACTTCTGCAATTGTTGAGCAAGCATGGGACGGCAAAAACTCTTGTATCTTAGCCCAATCCCAACTACCTGCCTCCGTGACAAAGAAGAACACCGGGCGACCACAGAACGAAGGTGGAACCTCTCTGGAGGTATGATGAACCAAGGGGCCAAGTTGTGGAATCCAGGGATCCTCCCAAAACCTCACGATTCTACCATTGCCAAGGTTCCAAGTAGAATTCTGAATGACAACTGACCAGTGAGCACAAATAGCTTTCCAAGTGTTCGAATGATATGACTTAGCCATAGGTTCAATAAGAGAAGAAACGGGCCAAGCATACTTGTTTAGGATCACTCTTGCCCAAAGGCTGTCACACTCTGTTCTGATACGCCAGACAAGTTTCAACATACATGCCTTGTTCAACTGAGTAGCCGAGTACATACCTAACCCACCTGTGTTCTTTGGAGAGCAGATAGTACCCCAACTTAGCAGATGCAACTTCTTCTTGTCACTTGAAGTGCCCCAAATGAAGTCTCTTGTGATCTTATCCAGCTCGGAGAGAATTTTCTATGGCAACATAGTGGTCTGCATAGTGTGGAAAGGGATAGCCTGCAGGACAGATCTCGCCAAGGTAATTCGCCCTGAGAGAGCGAGACTCTTGGCTTTCCAGCCTGTCAGTTTCATACGAACCCGGTTCACCAAGTCATCATATAGAGATCTTGATTTCCGACCATGTATGAGCGGGGTACCCAGGTACCGACCAAGGTCCTTCGTAACACTAAAGCCAAAGAAGGAACTAATATCCTGAGCCCTGCGAGGACTGACATTCTTTGAGAAGTAAATCCTGGTTTTTTCTATGCTCACACGCTGTCCCGAACTACTACAGAAAGTGTGAAGGACATCCTGGATCACCCGAGCCTGCTCTATGGAAGCCTCTGCAAATAAGAACAGGTCATCAGCAAAGAATAGATGGGAAAGAGGAGGGCCAGACTTACTAAGCCTAATGGGAGCCCAGCTTTTGCTCTGAAGTCTATCACAGATTAGGTGGTTCAGACGTTCCATGCAAAGGACGAAGAGGTAGGGAGATATGGGATCTCCTTGCCTCAACCCCTGGATGGGACAAAACCATCAGTTGCCGCACCATTCCATAGTAGTTTCATTGTTGAACTACGCACACAAGACATAATTCTGTCAATAAAGGTACAACTAAGGCCAGTATGCAATAAAGTATTCTCAATAAAGTCCCAATTGACTCGGTCGTAGGCTTTTTTCAAATCAATCTTTAATGCCATCCAGCCTACACGACCGGTCTTTCTTCTCATTGAATGAATCACTTCCTGCACAATCAAAATATTGTCAGATATGTTTCTACCTATAACAAAGCTAGACTGTGTGTCAGCCACAAGAGAGTTTAGGATAGGTCTCAACCGATTCGCAAAAATTTTGGTAATAATCTTGTAAAGGACATTACACAAGCTAATTGGACGAAAATTAGATAAGCAAACCGGATTCCTAATTTTTGGAATTAGGACAAGGAGAGTTTCATTAAATGCTCGATCCATGAAGCCAGTATAGATGAAGTTCGAGATAACTTGGCAGACAGTATGACCCACGTGGTCCCATTGACTCTGAAAGAAGATTGGTTGTAGACCATCGACACCTAGCGCTTTGAAGCTGCCCATGCTTTTGACTATCTTGAGTATCTCATCATTGCTTGCATCACAAAGGAGATGGTTATTCGTGTCAATTAATACCTTCTTGAAACCTTGCGATGTGAATAGAGAAGAGAGCGTGTCAGTGTCATCGGAATATAAATTTCGGAAATAACTTACAGCCATCTCCTGAAGCCGTAGATCATCTGAAATCCAACCCCCATCCGCACCCTGCAACATTGAGATTTTATTAGCCTTGCGTTTAATAATTGTGGAAGTATGAAAGAAATGCGTATTTCTATCTCCAAAACTAATCCATTTTGATCTGGATTTCTGAAACCAAAGGATTTCCTCCTGGAGGAGGGTGTCTTCGAATTCTTTTTTCAGTATTCGGAGTTTCTCATCCAACACGTGTGAGTCTCTCTTCCCGAGCACAGTTTCAATGTTAACCATCTGTTTCTTCAACATACTCTTCCTCCGGAAAATATTTCCAAACACATTCCTGTTCCAAAGTACCACATCTGAAACAAAACTAGAGTATGCATTAGACCAGTTCTCTTCGGGAGGCCAAGAGGATTTTAAAAAATCAGAAAACTCAGAATGTGTAAGCCAAGCCACTTGGAAGCGGAAAGGTTTAATACTCCCTGCACAGGCATCCGGATTGGTGGACATAATGATCGGTTGGTGGTCCGACTTTATTCTTGGCAGGTGCTGCACATATGACTCAGGAAATGCTTGACGCCACACCATATTACACAAAGCTCGGTCGAGCCGTTCTTTGATCGACCCTCGAAACCAAGTGAACCTGGGGCCTGCAAAATCCATATCAATGAGAGCAGTATCAGATATAAAAGAAATAAAATCACGAGTGCCCACAGGAGTAGAAGAAGAGCCTCCCCTTTTTTCTGATGCTGCCAACACAGCATTGAAATCACCGATTAAGCACCACGGAGTGGAGGTAGAGGCATTGATGTTCTCAAGGGCTTACCATAAACCTTTCCTAGTAACCGGGTTAGGGCTCCCGTATACTGCAGTACATAAGCATGCCGAGGTACCCGAGTTCCACTCGAAATGTATAAACTGTCGATGGGTTTGGAGGATTGTAATAGTTGTAACATTGTTATTTCATAAAAGCCAAATACCACCTGAAAAACCTTGTGCCTCTTCACAAAAAATTATTCTGGAAGCCTAATTTGTCCAAAACTTTTTTGGCTTTGGCTCCGCTAATACGAGGTTCCAATACAATGAATATATCAGGTTTATGTTCACGAATTAACTCCCACGCACAAGTCCTGAAAAGTGGGCTAGCAGCCCCTTGACAATTCCAAGATAATATAATTATTTTGGAATTGAAGCTTCTACGTTATGATTGAATATCTAGTCTTCTCTTGGCGTTGTTCGAAATCTGCCTCCTAGTAGTTAAGGCAATTTAGTTGTAGTACCGGGAAACGGGGTGATCTTCTATTTGGTGAAACCAATGCAACACTCGACCAAAAAACTATTTGGGAGACAATGAGACATGCTCTAGAATCTAAAAACTATTTATTCGACACGATCATTCAACTCCTGAAGCCACCTTAGGAAGGCAGATGGTGGCGTTCTGATTGATATCAACGGCATGTTGGAATTTCCTCTTACTGCATCCAGACTTCATAACTTCATCCTTCCAACCAATTAATGTCAATAGATTCCCTCCAACATCAATCTTTGATGTATCATGACTCTACCAACACACCATGCATAAATTCCACTCCATAGTATCACAGGAATTCATGTCGCTTGCATGGAATTTCACAAGAAATACGTAAGTTGGCTTAACGTGGTTCAAGGAATGCTAGGGAAAATAAGATGATCGGAAGTAACATACAGCCATCAACCCAAAAATAGGTAAACTGCGGGTAGTTATAAAAGCTATTCAAGTATATTTTTCAACGCAGTTATGAAAGATTCTTAGCTAACTAAATATAAATGAGTTAATACATATATAAGATATAACCATAAAATGGCAAAGAAAGTGAAACAGATAACAAATGCAGTGCTCAAACATGCCCTTGAAAGTTGATTCAGAATGAAGATATGACAATGTGATTCGGTTGCACATTTTCAATCCCACTAAGAACTTACTTGGGCAATGATCAACCTGCCTCCCATCATTGCCTAAAGCACATAGCCAATGAATTCATAAGCTTCAAAGTGATATCCCATCTGTCACACTAAGAGTTTAAATTTGTTCCTCCTATTGAATTATAAGTTTTAATTTTATTTTAAAAAAAGAAATAGCACGGCTAGTGTAAGATTCGAAGAGCTTGCAACAGCACCTTCCAACAAAGTGGTATGATCCTCGGTTTATGCCATTATACCGCAACAATCATATCCAACGACTTCAATAGTAAGTAGCACAACAGTTGAATCTTGGGCATCATATCTCGGAGTTTTATCACTAAAAATTTGACTTCAATGGCTCCCCAAACCATTTTCATATCTCAACGCCGTAAAAAACATTCATATATAATGATAAAATCATAAATTCAGTTACAATATGAGTGATTCCAGCCAGCCAGAGATTGCCAAAAGGATGTGATTTCAAAATTTAAAATCAACAATGTCACAAAAGTCAGAATGCACATCACATTTCCAAACATATGAATCTAAATCATTAAACTCTGGTTTCTAAAATGTATCAAGCAAACTTTCCCACAATCTTAAAGCCTAACCTTACAACTTGGGTGTCTTGAAACAAATCAAGGATGTAGAGAGAAAGGAACACGCAGGACATCTTATGCAATACTTCCGACAGGCGTGGTATCTAAATACGACTTGGTTGGTGCTTTTAAAACAATTTACCAGGAAGCAAATCAAAGTCAACAGAAACCCAATTTCTCGGTCATTTTGTACGTTTTAACACAGTATAGAAAGAAATAGCCCAAAGACATATTGATGGAACCATAAATTCACTCAAACAAACAGATTTCCAACAGCGAAAAGGCAAAATAAGAATAGAATTTCAATTCCATCATACCCCAATTGAAGGGCAAGGGCATTCTTGCACATCATCCTTTAACAAAAATGAAACCAAAATAGAATCCACACGGAGTGCGCGAATTATTCATCATAAACTCATCACCACAGACCCCTATTCAATTAAAATTAGGGGATGTCCCAGGGTTTGGGTTCGGGGACGGCAACAACCATACCTTGAAGCTCCTTATTAAGGACGACCTGGCAACCGAGGCGGGAATGCTTGTTCAAAACCCTAGCTCTGGAGTTTCGCTTTAAGATGTACTCCTCGTCGTAGGATCTAGGGGGAAGCTTCTCGAGCCACTCCTGGGCGATGTTCACCTCGCACTCCGCGGAGCAAGCGTCAATTTCCTCCAGCCTGTGTGACGCCGGGTCGATGAGTCCACTATTCGTCAGAGCTTTGAGAAGGGACTGACCAGAGAGCCCCAAGATCTCACGCTTTTTGCCGTCCAGATCGATGGCGAAGAGCTTCACGATTCGATCGGAGACTTTGGCAGAGCCGGAAGAGGCAGCGGCCGCGGAAGTGGCAGTGTGTCGGGCGAGTAGTGAGAGCGATGGGTGACGGTAGATTTGGGAGGAAAGTTTGTGGAGGGTGGGTATCGCCATCTTTCGTATTTTGATTTGGGAGACACGGCAGGTGCTGGGGGTCGAGGCTTAAGTTACTTCTTTCCGTACGGTAACTTTCTGATGCGGGGTGAGCAACTTAAGCTTTTTTTTTTGAGTTTTTGATTTTATCTTTTTAAATCCCTCACCATGTTGATCTTCATGTTCGAATAATATACAGTACTCAGTCATCTGTAATTATAATTAAAAATTGTAAAAAATAAAAATATATCGCACAAATTCTATCAAATTTACCTATCAAAAAATAAAATATATTATAGATTAATAAAAATTTATCTATATTAAAACCAAAAATATATAACACTCTTTATGGGATTAACAAAGTATTTCTCTTTATCGGATTTTTAAACATAAGAACCAATCCGTATTGACACCTTAGGTTATAAAGGGAATAATAATGAGACTAAAAAGATTCTTACAAATGAAGTAGGTCTCATAACACGAAAGGATCTGATGCATAACCAAAGTCTGAAGTTACGAACATATATTTTTCTTGCAGGTCAGGTCAGGTCACACAAAATCGTAGCAATCATCTGGATGGTCCACTCTATTACCTCCCCAGTTTCCAAATATCTGGAGACATAAGTTCAATTGGCAGTCCATTCTGGAAATAAGCACACACACAAACAAATGGAACCTCACCAATCAAAATCCATCCAGACAATGTGTGGGAGAGCCAAAGCGCACGCCATCCTGCGCAGTAGTAAATCCAACAAGCTCACCATCAGGGGTACTGTCATTATTCAGAAACATGGGGAATCAATTTCTCGGAAACCAGCAGCTGTTCAGATTTATAGCGGCACATCAGTCGACCCAAGTAAGTGTTCTACTTGGACGGCTCCAAAGACATGATTATTCTTCTTCATTCATATGCTTTGCTCCTGGAGATAAACATTTCTCTAATATGCATCGCCATAGGCACAGGCAAAGGGAAGTTGAGCGACATAGCATATCTGAAGCGTGGAAAGAGCGATAAAAGAGATGGCACAAAAGCCGTAACATATAAGATGAAGCTACATGTGGATCCAGAGTTTGGGTTCCCAGGAGCTGTTCTTGTAGCAAATCAACATAAGCATAAATTCTTTCTTGAATCTATGAAACTTGTAGTTGAAGAAAATCAGATCATCCACTTCGACTGCAGGTCTTGGGTATACCCAATCAAGCGTACAGTATCGGGTCGCATATTCTTCTCCAACACTGTAAGTTAGGCCTAGGCCAACCCCACCCCCTTGTACTCTACATTTCAATTTTGTTCTATGCATGTCATCATCAGGCAGCATCATAATTCACGTTGCTTCGATAGACTTACCTGCCAAACCAAACTCCTGGTGCTTTGGTGGAGTTGAGAAAGTCTGAGCTCAGACGCCTGAGAGGAGATGGATCAGGGGAGAGGAAGGAATGGGATAGGATTTATGACTATGATTATTACAATGACCTCGGTGATCCAGAAAAAGGAGAGGAATATATTAGACCAGTCTTGGGTGGTTCTGAACTGCGTCCATATCCTCGTAGGATAAGAACTGGCCGTTCTCGCAGCAACAGTACTGGTATCGGATCTATCATCCTTAAGAAAACATTCAATGAGTATATATACACACACGTTTTCGCTGTTTATTCATTTAATTAGGTTATAATCCTCACTGCCTCTGACACTCTACTCTTCGTGATTGCTTGATCACATGAAAAGATTCTCCATCCGGTAGCCGACCGAAAATAATCAACTTGGATCCCTATGTTCCACCAGACGAACGATGCAGCCCCAAGAAATTTTCAGAGATAACAGTAAATTCAATCCGGGCCACTGTACATTTCCTTACCATTCAGCCAAATTCCTTGTTCAAACAAGATTCCAACGGTTTTAGGTCATTTGACGAGATACGCAGCATATTTTCTGGCAATAGAAGCAACATGGTAAGAAGAAAGGTTAAAGAAGAACTGAAGAAGGTAATAACAGACGAGTTCTTTAAAGAAATTACTCTAGGTAGCAAAGAGGAATGGCTTAAATTCCCATTACCTCAAATGATACAAGGTTCCATCTGCTCTTATCATCTATATAACCTACAGCCAGGAACTCCTTCTCTACTTACCTAACCTTTTCTTCACTCGTTTGCACAATTTGTTCAGAGGACGAATTAGCCTGGAGAAGCGATGAGGAGTTTGGACGCCAGATGCTTGCAGGCATTAACCCAACAAGAATAAAATGCTTGCAGGTTTCTCTTAAGTTTCATAGTCCAGTTCTTAGAGTTAATGCTACAGTTGGTCGGTCACAAATTAAATAAGGAACTTGAAGTACTAAATGATTTGGCCATCATATCCTGCAGAAATTCCCCCCAGAAGACAAGTATGGAGTGAGTTCAATAAAGATATCTCACATAGAGTATAATCTTGACGGCTTGACACTTATCGAGGTAACACTTTCACTTTGACATAAGAAAACATGTGCGCTAACAGAAACAGTAAACAAGGAAGTGTCTGTTGATTTTTTAATTATATATAAACAATATATTTATTATTATTTTTTATATAATAAAAATAATAAAAATATTATTCCTGTTTCATGTATGATGTATGAGCATGCATGAGGCATCCGAAAATTAGCTTATTAGAAGAAAAATACATGGTCTCTATATTCTTGCATCCAGCTTATCTTGAAAGTAATTCTCCGTGTCATATCAAGCTAAGAATCTGTTTGATCTAGTCAACACAACACTTCATGTATATATTTCCAGTTCTGAAATTTTGAAAACATAGTTTAGAGCATATAACAATCTCCTGCCTCCCTCTTCTGATAGAATCACTAGGCATTGTCATTTGCTTTCTTCCCAATTGTAAATCGCAGGCGATGAACCAGTGGAGAATATTCATCTTGGATCACCATGACTATATCATGCCGTTTTTAAGCAGAATAAACGAACAGGGAATGGGAATTTGCGCTTATGCTTCAAGGACACTGCTGTTCCTACGAGATGATGCCACATTGAAGCCAGTAGCAATAGAATTGAGTTTGCCAGGCTATCCGGGGGATAACGAAACCAGTAGGGTGTTCCTACCAGCAAGTGAAGGCACTGAGGCGGCACTTTGGCACCTAGCTAAAGCCCATGTTTCAGCCAATGACTCGGCTTACCATCATCTGGGAAGCCATTGGTGAGTTCCAAAAATCGCTTCCCTTATCCTTCTAAGTCCACATTATTTAGAGTTCCGGCGGGATCACTGAAGAACCACCCAAATTATCCCTAGCTACCCTGTTCCGGATGCTATCTGCTCGCTCTGATAGATGCTCTTTTTGATAGGTTGCACACCCATGCAGTAGTTGAGCCATTCATTATTGCAACAAGAAGGCAGCTAAGCGTCATGCACCCAATTCACCGCCTCTTACATCCTCATTTCAAGGATACCATGCACATAAATGCACTGTCCAGGAGTATCCTCATAAACTCTGGAGGAATCCTAGAGAAAACGTTATTTTCTGGTAAACTATCCATGGAGCTATCTTCTGAACTCTATAAAGAGTGGAGATTTGATGAACAAGCCCTTCCAGCTGATCTTCTAAAGAGGTAACCTACTATTTTTACAGATTCTTTTTGTTGCTAACTTCTGAACCTACCCCGCACTGATGCACAAATAGTCAGCAAGCATAAGAAACCAACATTTTCCAGGTAAAAATTACAGAGAGTATATATGATAAGGCAGTATCTTTATGGATATACATCACAAATATGTCGACGACCAGTTTTAGTAAGCTAAACAAGGGAATCAAAATGCAATACAATATTCTTGCTTAACTTGTTCCTCTCTCATCTGAAATCTCTTTCATTGATAACTATGTTAAACAAAAACATGTTGTTCACAGAAGCAATTCTGACAGGACTCACCAGATAATTATTGTCACTTAACATGAACATAAAGAACAAAGATACCAGAGATCCTCAAGAATTTGCCATTCTTTAGGAGGGAATGCACAATAAAAGTTCTGTTAGATGAATTGATATAATCATAATAGAAGAAGTTCATAAAAGCTGCATCAAAATGATCCAGCGAAAAACACTACTTAAATACTTCTCATATACCCTTTCTAATACCTTCTCCAGACGCTTGGCCCTCGAAGATCCAAATAACCCTGCTGGGGTTCAGCTCCTCTTTGAGGATTATCCTTATGGTGCAGATGGACTTGATGTCTGGCACGCCATCAAGACACTGGTAACAGATTTATGTTCGCATTTCTACAAAGATGATGAGTCTGTCAGATCTGACCTAGAAATCCAAGCATGGTGGTCAGAGATTCGGAATATAGGTCATGGTGACAAGCTGAACGCAACATGGTGGTATAAAATGACATCTCTTTCTGACTTAGTAGAGGCTCTAACAATACTCATATGGATCACAACAGCTCTTCATGCTTCTGTGAACTTTGGGCAATATGCATATGCCGGATTCCCTCTAAATCGTCCTACTCTGTGTCGAAAATTTATTCCAAATGAAGGGACAAGACAATTTGCTGAGTTCTTAAGAGATCCAGACAGATACTATCTCAATATGTTGCCAGGAAGATTTGAGATTTCACTAGGCATGGCACTAGTAGAGATCCTTTCTCGACACACATCTGAGGAAGCATATTTGGGTCAGAACCCACTGGAATGGAATGATGAAGAAGTTCAGCAAGTATTCAAGAAGTTCCATAAGGAGCTTCAACAGATAGAGAACAAAATTGATGAAAGAAACAAATGTCCCAAGTTTAAGAACAGATTGGGTCCTGCCAAGATCCCATACAAACTCCTGTACCCAGACACATCAAACGTTGGATCAAAAGAAGGCATCACAGGAAAAGGAATTCCTAACAGTATATCCATTTAATATGTTTTCATTATACTAGAAAGGGTTAATTAATAAATGCAAGAGTTGTAAACAATCATAGTGCCAGTGATTTTCCCTCCATCCTTAAGAAGAAAATTTTAGAGATCTTAAGCATTATACTTGTGCAGATTGATTATCAGTTTCTTTCTCCCATACAAATAAAAGAGGAAAAATATAAGAAATATTTCATCAATTATACCGCTCATTGATTTTTATTTTTGAAAACAAACACAGAATATTAAAGAAGAATAATGAAAAAAGAGAAGATAAAATGAATATGTGCATTAGGCTACCATAGAAAGAGACAAAAAAGTGCAGAGGAGATTATTGAAGCAAAAAATTGAAAGTCAAATAGCCGTATCAAATGCAATATAGTGACAGAAAAAGAAATACAAGGGATATCAAAGATGTCGGCAGATACTACATAGCCTGTAACCTTGGATTTCTCCACAAGGCAACAGCAAGAATAGATCAGTTTTGCCAACACTTTATATCTTGTCATGTTTCCCTCCACTGGTAGCCTGTTATAAAGGGCATCTATCCCGAACAGAAAATGTTGAGGAATCAACAATTTCAGGATGGCCTAACACCATATTAGCAACCATTTCAGCAGTACCCAAGGCCTGAAAGTGGGACCAAAATGATGAAAACATAAGTTTTATTCTCTAAAGTGAGACTTTATAAGTAGGATCCTATGTTAAGTAAACATTATTTCAGTATCATAAACTTAATTCTGCCCAGCTTGTCCGCCCAACTGCATGCAGTAGTCCTTAGAAAAGATAAACAAGCCATCAATTCCAGGCATAAAAGAAAGCAACGTAGATATTACCATGGAAATACCTCCACCCTCATGCCCAGCTGCGATGAACACATTCATCAAAGAGGGAACACGCCCAATCACAGGTTTCCCATCAGGCACTGAAATAGTAAAAGCCACTTCATTTACTTCACCAGAGAAAGCATAAACTATAAGCCCAAAACTATTAGTGGCTTCGGTTATCCTTTTCATCAGTCCTTAAAAGGTACAGGTTTACTCTCTAAGAGAAAGAGTATGGGCTTACTGTATGGCCGTAATCCCACTCTAACATGTCTTTCATTGGTAAAATCTCCAAGGGACAGCTCTCTTAAGTTGGGAAAAAAATTTGCAGCCCTCATCCATATATGGTTGATGACAGACTCATCCATGTCTGTCCCGAATCCAGCAAACTGACGGCTGCTGCCTGAAAACATGGATAATGACGAAGGGAATACAGGAACACATTAATATGCAGACAATATCTTTTTCCCAAAGCAATTTAGTCATGCAGAAAAGATATTGTAGCGTGACAGAATATGATGATTTAAAGTAAGCATGATCCCTTTTTCACTAAATGCAACTGCTGAATGAATATAAGGTAGCAGGTCTTGTACATGATCAAATTAATCAATACCTTAACACTGGAAAGCAGATAAAATTTCATAAAAGAAATTTGAGAATTATCAAGAACGGACTAAGACTTTGCTAAATGATTACATCATGGAAGAAACTTTTAGATGTATGCTGGGAATATTTTAAATTAAGGTAGAACTAAACCCGCAAAACTTTGTGATTCGGCTGAAGTACTTAGATACAGGGAAGGCAGGATAAGAAGTACTCGCAAACCAGACCAGAGAATCATAAGCAAAAAGAATAGAAGGTTTACCTAGAAGAAGATTTCCTACTGCATCGATTGTAGCTGTCATGGACACAGAAAGGTTTTGCTCATTACCAGTATCAAGTCCTGATGCATAATTTTGGAGATGTCCAGTTTCAGTTAGATGATCAATATACCCCACCTCCATCACTCCATGGTTCAAAGAAAAAGGACTAAAGTTCTCAAGCACTAACAAGTGACCCTATCAAGAAGATTAAAACAAAAATAAGTCCTATCCAATATCATACTTGTCTGGAAAGATTAGGGATTGAAATGAATCATCGGAAAAGAACCGTAAGAGTAAAATCAAGGTGAATAAAACCCATCATAGGGTTCATATTCTTCAACATTAAAAATTTCTCTATTCCATTTCCAGTAAAATTAATCAGATATTTACACAACTACCAATTTCTTTTTCTTTTAGTTGCAACAAACTAAACATAACTCCCACTTGCAAAAAACCCAGCATGGTCATTAGTAAGGGAAGTGTTCGTTTTTGAGTTGCAGAATCTTAAGATGCAGAAAAAAAATGCGCATACCTGAAGTTATAACTCCTTAAGACCCAATTGAAATGAATATACATATTGTTTGCAATCGTTCTTGCTAATGGCTGATGTAACTCAATCTATGGTCAAATAGTTAGGTAGCTATCAAATAGGTAATTGATCATATCTATTGCAATGCAAAATGTTATAGGTTGCGTAAGAAAACATCTGTATGGTATTTAGACTACTACTCTCACAATAGATTAAGTTAACCTTTTTCAGAAACAAAGTTATAATGTTAAGCTTAAGAACCAAAGAAAAGGAAAAACGAGAGAAATGTGCAGAGAAATAATCTACATTCTTAGAATTGCACAACTGTTGGATGCTTTACAAGTGAGGGAGACACTCCTTATATAGTCTTTACAATTCTTCAATAAATGGTAGAGATTGAGAATCTTGATTTTTCCATTAATCTCATGGCGTTTGTACCATTATATACGTAGTAAGCATTAATGTGACTTACCTACTCCCTTTACATGTATGACGCCATTCGTGTAGCTCATCTATGATAATATTTGATTGTCTCACCTATAATAAGCTTCAATTGTGGCTCACCTATGATAAGTTTTGATAATAATTCACTAACCCCAGTGATGTTATCTTGTGAAGAATATGTTATACACAAAACTGAATAATATGTAGTTTGAGTTTGGTTTGTAACATTTTCCCCTATCAAACTTGACAACATCTCATTGTGTGCTATCTTAAGAATTCGTTAATCGAGTCTTGATATTGTCAGAGATTGAAACCATCTCTCAACTAATCTCACTAGGATGGTCACCTTTCCAACAAATAAGATACTTCACATGATTCATATGTTTTCCGCTCCTTGGTATAACACGTCTTTATAAAATCTCCTCATGTTGTTTATCATGGGTATTGGTTATAGTTATGGGAATTCTTTTGGACTTTTCTTTGTCTAAATCTTCAATATCTTCTGGAAATGACTACAGCAAACTCACATGGAAGACAAGATGAAACTCCGATCTTGGTGGCAACTGAAGTTTATATAACATCTTGCTAATTCTCTTCAAAATCTTGAAGGAACCCTCATATCATTGCACAAACCCCTTGTATAACTTTGTAAAATCTCTACTTTCGTGAGACATCAACTTCACCAACACAATATCCTTTTCTTCAACCTCCAAGAATCTTTTCTTTTATCCATTCATTTTTTCATCCTTTTTATCATTTTGGACAAGTACACCTTTGCAAAATCCTTTTGTTCATTTTACTCCTTGACAAGGCGATAGATAGATGAGTTAGTTCCTTTGTAATTCGTGACAATCTTGTTAGGAGTGTGAGATTATTGTCTTGTAATAATTTCAAAAAAACTCATACCTATAGATTCATTCCTTTAAAAATATTCCAATACTTCACCACATGTTTGAATAAAAGTTGATTTGTCTCATCCGCCGTATATGTTTTTGAGGCTGGTTAGTGCTATAATATTTCGACCACAAATATAATTTGAAAATTGTTAGACTTTAGGAGACATGTGATATAATCTATGAAAATGTTCTCTCAAAGTCTCTCTATTATGGATAATGGCTTCAACAATCCTGATGATTTTTGCTACCTATTCTTCTATTGTAACATATTAAACAAATTTTCACATACCATTTTACAGTGTCTCGTATGTCATACCAATAATATCATATTTGTTAGTAATGCACAAGTTCTACCAAATTAACTATTAGTATAAAGAAGAAGATTATAGAATTCAACGAATTTGTTAAGTTTTTTAACAAAGAGGCCTGAGAGTTAGCTATAGGGTCTGTTAGTAAGTTATTAAAGATAGCTACATGTGTAGTACTGGTATTCAAGAACTGCAAGGGGTAGCAATAGGGGAGATTTTAGATTTTTCCTTGAGATTGGGAGAATTTACACTGTACAGTTTAGGCACAGATAAGGGAAAACTTTCTGTTCAACACTTGTAAAGTTTTCAATAGTAATTCAATGATCTTTTCTTAAATATTCAGTCCTTAATTCGTTCTCTGTTTTTAAACTTAGTTATAGATTCATAATTTTATTATTTTTGGTGCGGTGAACATAAAAGGGCAAGAGTAATGACATGTTCAGATTCTCGCTTAGATAACAGAGAAGAGTCTAGGTAAGATGAAACAACAACTAATAGGATTAAGTACAGATTTTTTTGAAAATAAACAACAGCTTGAGAAAATCCATGAAATATTGACAATGAATAAAAAGAAGATGACAGAAGATGCAAGTATAGGGTTGTATTCAAAAATAGCTGAAGCAGATTCTTCAAACTCGATTTTCGTGGCTTCACTTTCCAACAGAATGATATCGTTAGAAGATATGCAAATCACAATCAAAAAAATTAAATGAACCAACTTTAATGGAACCGATCCATTAAGCTGGGTCCGTCAAACGGAGCAATGCTTTAAAATACAACGCACCTCAAAAGATTTAAAAGTCATACCAGCATTGGAAAGCATGGAGAGTCATATTCTTTCATGACTTGGTTGCAAGATTGAATACCACTCTTAAATTGGGAAGAGGTGAAACAATAAATATTATCAAAATTTGGGGATACTCGAGCTGCAAACTCATATGAAGTATTGGCAACATGTAGACAGACGAATATAATAGAAGATTATATAAAAAAATTTGTACCTAAATCTGCACAAATTAAGGGATGGCCTTGGACAATTCTTAAACAAATTGAAGAAAAAAGTTAGAGTAAGAATCAGAGTTCATGAGGTTGTAGATCTTTACAAGACTATGAATCTTGCGAGGGAAGTAATAATGAACTAGAATTGTAGGCAAGACAAGGTCTTTCTTGCATGGAGGATAGAAAGCAATTAAGTTATTCTGGATTTGGTTTAAGAGATTGAGTCGAATCATTAGCCAAATCGGAGATATAAAGTTAGTTTGGACTCATTTTTCTAATAAAATAATTCAAGAACCAATATCCAGCTCAATATATTTAACAAGTCCAACTAGATTAGCCTTACAATCTTCTCCTTCAAGATTAATGTGAAATAACGGGAGAGGAAACACCACAAATCCTAAACCAATCAGACAAATCTTTGAAAAAAAATCCAAGAACTTAAAGCCAAAGGGTCATGTTACAAATATCACCTTCCATATCATCCCTTACACCAGTGTCACGTAAAACCAATATGTACATTGATTTTATTAGGAGAGGACGACAACAAGGAAGTTACAAGCTAAACATTTTCAAGTATAGAGAACAAAAAATTTGCATATTTATGACAAAAGACAAAACAAAGTTTTAGAAGAGGCAATTCGGATGTCTTGTGTGGGTTTTAGGAGACAATTTACAATAACCAACCTTGTAGACAAGATTTTCTTGAATAAGGAAAGAATTGCTTGTAACGCTCACATTGTACCAAAACCATTATTAGTGTGAGGATCCCCGCAACTGAATTGGAGGCGTTCTCCTTAGAACAATAAAAAAAAGTGAGTGACAGTTTGAATCCTAGTGGTCATAGTCAGATATTGGACAATACTCATTGGACTTTGGGTTGGAGATGTATGGATTCCTCAATAGATAATATCTTGAGTTGTGAGTTAAGTTATTCTTCTAAGGAGAGAGTTTTCACATTAAAGGGTGTAGCTGAATTGATAAAATATGTTCTTTTTAGAAAAATAAACTATTGTGAATGGGGATTAGAATCTTAATGACCACAGCCAAGATTGAACATGGACAACTAGATCCAACTTTTTAAAAAAGTTAAGAGTATAGTGTGAAAACTCAATTCCATATCGGAAATGAGTAGAAGAGGTCTTGGATTTATATGTATTGTGTAATTGAATTATTTGTAACAAGATATATTTTTTAAATCATATGGACAGAAGTCTAACTGAGTACTGCACATATGATTCCACATGTACATATCCACATATGGGTCCACTGGACTAGGAACTAGGGGCCAGACTGTGACAAGTGGTAGCAGAATCAATCTCGTTTTTTCTTCCATGTAGGCTTGAACTTGTGAGTTTGAGTTTGGATGATACTAAGAGATCTCTCGAGACTTGAGATTTGAATACTTCTCGTGAGAACACGAAATCTATAAGAAATGGAGATTTGTGAGACTCGTCAAGAATAAAGTGTGAAAATCCAATCCTATATCGGAAAAGAGTGGAAGAGATATTAAACTTATATTTATTGTGTGATAGAATTATTTATAACAAGATACATTTTTTAGATCATGTGAACAAAAGATCAATTGAAGGTTGCACAATCAAATTCCACACACACATATCCAGTCCAGGTCTACTAAACTGAGAACCAGGGACCAAGCCGTGACATCTTGGATTGGAAACAATATCTTGAATTGTGAGTTAAGTGGTTTCTCTAATAAGAATGTCCTCATAATTAGTATGTAATTCATTAATTTTTTCTAGAATTTTTAGGCCCTTAATTCGTTCTTTGTTTTCAAACTCTATTCTAGATTGAATTTTTAGACAATCTTTTCTTGGGAACTATAAAACACACCCTATTCTATTAGCCATTTCATTGTCAACAATACAGTGGGAACACAATCAATTTTTCCATATTCATCCTGCACAATTTTTTTCTTTTTTCACAGCACATGCCTTCCATGCAAAAATAAAAAACCTTTTATCAGTAACCAGATATTTAAAACCGTTGGCTAACAGAAAAAATATCTTGTTGGCTAATCCCATGTGACTGCAATTTACTTTATAAAATAGATCATGAACCAAGTTAAGAAAAGTTTGATCACATCAGTGCTAACCTTGCGAGGCTTAACAGGTAAAGCCAACACAGTATCTGATCCTCCTAACAAGTCATTCATCAGAGACCCACTCCAACAACCGGCAGCAATAACAACAGATTTCTTACAATACAATGTACTTTTGGAAGTCTTAACAGCTTCAACCTCCCCACTACCACTGGTTCTGTGCAAGAAAGAATCATAATTTTTCACAACAGAAAGCACCTCTAAGCACAAATGTACACTGACATTGCAGATCTGTTGCCACAGTTTTCAAAGTTGCAAGAACGAAAAACAAGGATATATAACAAACAAACCTTAATAAAGCCGTCACAGGATCATGGGAAAACTCTGCATATCGCCCTGCTGACCCAAATTCTCTATTACCCTACATAGCAAACGTGTAAGAACATCCAAATCTCAAGCAAAATAAACAGTTGCTAAACCCAAAAGTAAAAACCTTTAGAATGAATGCAACAGTACGTTGAGCATCCAATTGGCAATCATCGAGTAAAAAGGCAGCCCCTCCGTTTTCTCCAACATCTAATGCGGGTTCTCTAAAACGTAAGTCACAACTAGACAAGTACTCCGCTCTCAACCCCGCTTCACAGAGCTTATTTACCCTCTTTTTCAATATCATCGACTCCTCAAGAGTTCTCCCTACTAACAAGCTTCCTGTAAAGTAAAAGTGCGAATGCCAAATTAGTTTGCCACACCAGCGGTTAACATGCGTTTAACGGTGCAATTTAGGAATCGGATATAATTACCAGTATTTTTCCAGCCTAACTCTTCAAGAGGATTTAGGCCTTGTTCTCCCAGACTGTCTGCAAGCATGTTCCATAATTTGTGACTCCTCATTGTGAGGCCCCATGTGTCACTCTCAGGCGTCTTGTGCACCATCCACAAGTATCCCTGCCCTGGAAAAAGAGTCACACTGTCAAAATAAAAGTTACTGACTACAGAAGACGTAAAGAAGTTACCTGCACCGGTGGCGCCGGAGCAAGGAAGAGCTTTGTCAACGACGGCAACGGAGAGGTCGGACCCGATGAGGAACTGGCGGGCGATGGTCAGCCCGATGATTCCCGCGCCGACGATCACAACATCGAATACGTGACTAGAAGCAGTTGCCACGGGTTCCTGTAGAGCCATCACGGAGTTGCGATTTGAGACGGTAAGTGGCTTGTTAAGCAATTTGGAGCCGAAACAGCTTGTTTTGCAAGCGAGAATGCGGGAATAGGGGCGTCGAAATAAATCGGCTTTGTGGAAGTTGGGAGTGGAGGTCGATGGATGGAGCGAGATGGAAGCCATTATTTTTCTATGGATTTTCTAAAGGAATCTAACTAAAATATTGATCAGAGTGGCGCACTATACAGTACAGTAGATGAACGAAAGAGGGACGGACTAAAAGAGAGGGAAAAACAACTGTCGAATGAATTGTTTGTTTGAGTTGGGCAAAGAAGGCGGACGAAACGTAGACGGAAGTTCACTCGCAGACAGAGCTGTGACGGAAAACGGTCACGGATGCTATCCGACCGTTGATATCATGCTTAAATAAATATTAAATAAAAATCGAAGAAGAATTTTCGGGTATCACGAAGAAAAATGATTCATTTATCGAAACCACCGACTACCATAACAAAAATATAAACTACTCAACCTCAACCTGGTTAGGAGTTGGGGAAGAGGAAGACTAAACTGTCAACAAAACAGACACAATCTCGAATTATTATTATTTATTATTTAACGTCAAGACAAAATTATAATCATACTTCACGCCCCAACCATCCCTATCTTCATTCATTTTCACTCTCATCCTCTTTTATGCTTAATAAAATACAGTTTATTGGCAGTCACGTACTAGTTTCTACCATTTCACACCTAATTTTCTATTTTCCATTTTAGCCCACTCCATCTTTTGAGAAATTTTATTAATTTTATTTAGAGAAATTTTATTAATTTTATTTGGTCTTCCTCCTATTCCTCTTCTTCTTCTTTTTTCACTTTTTCTTCCTTTTTTTGTTTTTTAAATAAAAAATGACATCATAAAAAATCCAGCAAAATCATAATAAAATCTAAAAATTTAGATTTCTCATCGTTTAACATCTAAAAAATTTCTATTTGGACATTTCCTTATGTTAAAATTTATCCTAAAACAAATCTATTTTAGAAAAAACAAACTCCACATTTTTTAGATGGGGCATTTTCTCTCAACCATGTTCAAGAAAAGATGACTGTTATGGCCAGCTGTGTTCTCTTAGAAAATCTTTATTATGATACTATAAATTTATAAGAATTTTATTCATAGAATTTTGATTAAACAGTATAAAAAAATATATGTCTTGAATTATATAAATCTTGAAAAATTTTAAGTACGTAATTGGTATTTATTGTAATGATGAATTATTTGCACTACTTGTAAAATAATTATTAAAATAAAAAACCTTTATTAGTTAACTAATTTTATTTTTTTTACTACTTTACTATTATTCTAATTAGTTATGGATTTTATTATATATTAACGATGATAAATTTTTATTGATAAAAGTTACAAAAACAAGAAAAAATTGCACAAAATTAAACCACAATGATAATTTTTATCTTTTTTTTAAACAAATTGAAATCAAATATAATTAGAAACACAGTAATATTTTTAAATTATAACGCATCAAATAATATTGTTTGATTGTTTATATTATGATCCCTTGTTGGACTTTAGGAGATATTTGTTTTTGGACTATAATATATGAGATAAGTATGGTTTTTCAGGCACACTTTTGATTTTTTGGGCTTACAGTTTTATGGACATATTGTTACGTAGAATCCTTGGGATTGTATGGCCTATTGTACCAATGAATTTAAGTCTTCAGCTATTTATATATACTACTTCGTGAATGTGTTATGACGCACTTAGGTTTTTGACAAGTTGTATACTTTTTTAAAAAAATATTTTTTTTTATATTATTTTAAAAGTGATTTTAGATTTAGTTTTGTATGATTTCGATTAGGCTATGAATTTGGTCAATTGAGATTGCACCACGGTAAATAATCTAATTATTGGGTTTAGGTCCTCAAATTTGTATTTGTACTATAGAAAGAGGAGGAAGAAGAATGATGGAAAAAAAAAAGGAATAGGAGGAAGGGGAGACATAAGAGAAAGAAAAAAAAAGAATGCACAAGGGAGCAAGAAAGAGAAGAAATAGGAGAGAAGAGAGGAGGAGGAGGAGGAAGAAAAGGGAAAAAAGAGAATGAAGAAGAATAAAAAAAGGAAAAAATGTAATTTTGTTTTGCGCTTGTGATTTTTTATTATACGATATAAAGTTTTTTAATATCATCACCTAAGAAATGCATAAAAAAAATTTCTGTATCATCCAAATCCCTGTCTGGCAACTCCAAGACAGCATCACTCCTCCATGCACATTGTCACGACCGAATATCAGACTACGTGTCATTCAGCATATCAGACTACGAGTCATTCGGCTTCGTGTGGGACCCGACTCCCAAATCAAGGAGCACATTAATCAATGAGAGAATCTTTCCCTATTATGTTCCCCACTAAGTGAGGGAATCAAAGAGCTCACTTAGGATCCGTGTTTGTGCTTTCTACTTTTGTATATAACCGTTAGATCATACGGCTTGATCTCCACCATCCATTGGGGAGTTGTAAAGGCTATATAAGGGGTGTCACCCCTCATTTGTAATCATCCAGCAATACTTGCAATATTGAGAGTTTAGAGCTTTCTCTCCATTCTTTTGTGTGTTTCTCTCATTTCAGTTCGGTTCTAAGTAGCTAGCTTTGTGAGGAAGTGTGAGGACCCCCCCCCCCGGAGGAACCGCTCCCCATATCAGGTATTGTCTGGCCCTCGGCCCTCAGCCCAAGGCTGGAAACCGGCAACCAGGCAACCAGGAGCCCTCAGCCCAAAGGCTGGCAACTCTGGCCCATGACTATTCGATCCCCTGGCTGTAGCTGAATTGGTGAGAGGCGTCCTCTTAGGAGGAATAAAAGGTGCCATGACAGGGGTTCGAGTCTCAGTGGCTGCAGCCAGGGGATCGAATAGTCATGGGCCAGAGTTGCCAGCCTTTGGGCTGAGGGCTCCTGGTTGCCGGTTGCCAGCCGTGGGCTGAGGGCCGAGGGCCAGACAATACCTGATATGGGGTAGGTTCCTCCTGGGGGGGTTCCTCACAGGAAGGCTTACTTAGCCTATTGCAGAGCGATAGTCTAAGGCCGACGAGAGTTTCTATTCCGCAAAACTCTAGTCCCGTGACAGTTGGTAGCGAAGCTACGACTCAAATCCTTTGAGAGAGAAATGGAGATGCCTACTACTTCTTATGCCAACATCCATATTGAAGAGGAGGTCGAGGAGGTCCGTGTGGGGAGACTACCCCAACGTGCTCCCGAACTTAAGAAAAGAATGAAGACTGTTGATCATCTGTCATCATTGGAGGCAAGGATCACTCGTATGGAGATGCAAGGCGCCCTCATTGCTATCCACTCTTGGAGGGAAGAGTTAGATGACTTCAAGGTAAATCTTCTTGCTGAGATCTCTTCATTTAAGGATGATTTGGTTGGAATCAGGGAGGATTGCAAGAAGGGAATTGCGCAAGGGGTTGCCAAACCCAAGCTGAAGCTGGATGTCCCAAGGCCAAAGTCATTTGGTGGGACGAGGAATGCCAAGGAAGTGGACAACTTCCTTTTCAACCTTGAACAATACTTTCAAGGGGTGGGCATGGAGAGCGATGGAGATCGACTTTCCCAAGCCCCACTATATCTAACCGATAGTGCCACAACCTGGTGGAGGATGAAGCATGCTCAAATTGAGCGTGGCACTTGATGTTGGAGACGTGGCAGATTTCAAAAGGCTCCTGAAACACATTTCTCACCAGAAATGGGGAGCTAGAAGCGAGAGAAGCTCGCAAGTTGTCCCAAAGGGCGACATCCGAGACTACGTGAGGGAGTTCACGGAAGTCTTGTTGGAGATCCCAGACATGCCCGAGATGGAGGCCATGTACGTGTTTCTGGGAGGCCTACAAAGTTGGGCCAAGTTGGAGCTTCATCGACGCAATGTCAAGGAGCTCAACGATGCAATCACCGAGGCCGAATCCTTGGCAGAATTTGAGAGCAAGGCCGAGGGTTCAAACCCACCTAAGCCTAAGAGTTTCCGTGACTACAAGGCTAAAGGTGGGGGAGCAGCCCACGAAACCAAGGAGTGGAAGGACAAGCCTTTCAAGTCCTTCAAGCCCTACAAGTCCTTTCGTCCAGCCAAACCCACACATGGGGGAGGTGAAAATCGGGGCAAGGGCGAGAGACTCAAGCTCTCATGTTTTCTATGTGAGGGGCCACATAGAGCTGTGGATTGCCCGAAGAGGAACAAGCTGGCAGCCATGGCAAGGGAGGCCGAAGCAATGGAAGCACCAAGGATGAGTTCCATGCAACTGTTGAGTGCTGTTAAAGCCTCAACCAAAGATGCCAAGGAGGAGCAAGCTGGGAGGATGTTTGCTAGACCCATCGTGCAAGGGAGGGAGTCCCGTGCATTGATCGATACCGGTGCTACTCACAACTTCATGAAGAAGGAGGAAGCACAACGACTTGGCATCAAGTTCAAAGAGGAGAAAGGCTGGCTAAAGACGGTGAACACTCAAGCGCAGCCAATCTTTGGAGTAGCCCGAGGGGTCGAGCTACAAATGGGAGAATGGAAAGGTAACTTGACTTCTCCATTGTTCCTATGGATGATTTCCCGATTGTATTAGGGATGCAGTTTTGGATCAGACGAGAGCAGTCCCAATAACTGCACAACACCCTCATACTTTCCGAAGGAAGCAAGTGTTGTGTGGTGCCAGTGGCTCGAGAGAAGGAGCTGAAGGCAAAAACACTATCAGCTATGCAGCTGAAGAGAGGAGTAAGGAAGCTAGAACCCACATTTCTAGCTACCTTGGTGATGGATGAAGGCACACCTGCTGATGACGAAGTGCCCATCCAAGTTATGGAAGTTCTTGGGGAGTTTGGCGATGTGATGCCCAAAGAACTCCCAAGGAAGCTACCACCCATACGGGAGGTAGACCATGTTCCCCACTATGTTTCCCACTATGTTCCCCACTATGTTTCCCACTATGTTCCCCACTAAGTGAGGGAATCAAAGAGCTCACTTGGGATCCGTGTTTGTGCTTTCTACTTTTGTATATAACCGTTAGATCATACGGCTTGATCTCCACCATCCATTGGGGAGTTGTAAAGGCTATATAAGGGGTGTTACCCCTCATTTGTAATCATCCAACAATACTTGTAATATTGAAAGTTTAGAACTTTCTCTCCATTCTTTTGTGTGTCTCTCTCATTTCAGTTCGGTTCTAAGCTTAGCATTCTAGCTAGCTTTGTGAGGAAGGCTTACTTAGTCTATTATGATAGCGATAATCTAAGGCCGCATGAAGAATTTCTATTCCGCAAAACTCTTGTCCCGTGACAACATCCGCTCGCTACAAAACTCAACCAGAACATCAGCATTTACCACCCAAACACCTCTCTGCTCCTCACTCCTCACTCCTCACTCCTCACCCGCCTCCGCTGAACGCACCTTACACGTCACTACCCCATTCGATGCTGGCCACACAGCACCAACAACACCTTACTGTAGAAGATCTTAATTCCCTGCAATAAAGAAGAGCGGACCCCACAAGTCACTACCAATAATTGATCCTTCTCCTAATCCGCTCTGGACTCAAGCTGGCACCACTGTCTTCTTGCGTTCCTCTTGGGCTGTCATCTTATTTCCCGTTTCTCCAACCCTCAGCCTCTTTACCCAAAATTCTCTTAAAACCCTAAACGCCAAACTCCCATCCCCCGCTGTAAATAAAACCACCACCTTTGAATCAATGCTCTTCTAACCCCAACGCGAAAACCAAACAGTCAAAGCTCAAAACACAGAACAAATAAACATGTTTGCTACGGTTCCTCTGTTCGTAATCCTGTTGTTTATTACAACTACAACGACCGCCTCGATAGAGAACACTGTTGGTTTACGACGTTATCTCCAACGACAGCAGAATACGTCAATATACGATGTGCTAAAAGCGCACGGGCTGCCCATGGGATTGCTCCCGAAAGGGGTTAAGGAATTCGACATCGACGAAACGGGGCGTTTCGAGGTGCACCTGGACCAGGCTTGCAATGCCCAGTTCGAGAGCCAGCTACATTACGACATGAACGTCACTGGAACCCTCAGCTTCGGCCGTCCGGGGCGTTGTCGGGATTTCAGCTCAAGAACTGTTCCTGTGGTTCCCAGTCAAAGGGATTCGCGTGGATGTGCCTAGTTCTGGAGTCATCTACTTTGACGTTGGTGTCATTTCAAGCAGTTTTCGCTCTCCTTGTTTGAAACGCCCAGGGACTGTATGGCCGTTAACGAAGGAGGAATAGAGGCCGTCAGACAAGGGAAGCTTGTAGCGCAAGCTGTAACGAAGGTTGACTTTGCTTGATTTCAAAACCAGAGAGTCTGGCCTATTCAATTAGTTATCTTCTGATTTCTTATGTTCTGTACGTATTTATTTTTTTCCTGTGCAGAGTCAAATTGGGGAGTTGAGATATGATCTTGATCAGGGAAGAATCTTTGGGCGGGATGTATTGTAGGATGATTCTGCTGCAAGGAGAATAGTTGATCAATCACTCAATCAGGTCGTGGGGTTATGTGATTTACATGTAGATTCGCTTGGAATAGTCTTGTCTACTTTAGCAGGTGGAATATAGCTTCCATCATCCAGTGTGTTTGCTTTGCATTCTTCTCTTCTTCGGGCATAGTGAAGAGGAGCAACATCTGAAGTCGTAGCTCTTGTCTATGTGGGGTTGCCCTGTGAATGCAATTGGTGGGGAAGTTAAAAGGACCAATGTTGTGGTAAGACTGGGGTCTTGCTCACAAAAGGAGTTAGTCAGGCAGGAGATTCGGTTGAGGTCAGATTTCAGGTGAAAAATCTAAGGAAAGCTCAAATCCATATGTTCCAATTTGTTGTATTGTGGATATAAAGTATGAGTGCCATATTGACCATTGAGTCATTTTGTAGTACAAGCTCTTTAGTTTGATGAGAGACACATACTTTCATGATATAAAATGAATAAAAGGCTTTCTTGCTGCTATTTGTCCTACCACAGTTGTGACGGAGTTTTGGTTTCCCTTTTTCCCTTCTACTACGTGGCCTGTTCAGTGTC
>JAEPBF010000300.1:78271-144039 GCA_019739055.1 Passiflora organensis
AATCCATCCGCCTATCGCTTTGCCAAGGAGTGGGATGAGCAAAAGGACATTGCAAGAGTGCAACTGTCCAAGGCGGCAAAGAGGATGAAGAAGTGGGCAGACAAGAAGAGGCGTCCCCTAGAGTTTGATGAAGGGGACCTTGTGTTGGTGAAGCTGATGCCTCACCAAAGCCGAGTTTTTGCCAAGTTGCACAAGGGGCTAGTGCGACGATACGAGGGTCCCTTCAAGGTGTTGAAGAGGATCGGCAAAGTGTCATACAAGCTGGAGTTGCCACCGAGGTTGGAGTTTCATCCGGTCTTCCATGTGAGCTTGTTGAAGCCATTCCAAGAAGACACGGAAGATCCGGAGAGGGGGAAGTCCAAGAGAGCTCCCACAGCTGTTACCAATGCCCTTGATAAGAAGCTTGATGAGATCTTATCAAGGAGGGTGGTGCAAAAGAGTGGGAAGCATATGAACCATGTGGAGTACTTGGTTCGATGGAGAGGCGACCCTCCTAGCGAGACAAGCTGGGAGAAAGATTTCGATCTTTGGCAATACGAAGACGAAATAAAAGAGTTCTTGAGACAGCACACAACGAGGACGTTGACGAGTTTGGTGGGGGAGAATGTCACGACCGAATATCAGACTACTTGTCATTCATGATATCAGACTACGAGTCATTCGGCTTCGTGCGGGACCCGACTCCGAAATCGAGGATCACATTAATCAAGGAGGGAATCTTTGCCCATCATGTTCCCCACTATGTTCCCCACTAAGAGAGGGAATATATTCACTACTTGGGATCCGCATTTGTGCTTTCTACTTTTGTATATAACCGTTAGATCATACGGCTTAATCTCCACCATTCATTGGGGAGTTGTAAAGGCTATATAAGGGGTGCCTCCCCTCAGTTGTAATCATCCAGCAATACTTGCAATATTGAGAGTTTAGAGCTTTCTCTCCATTATCTTGTGTCTCTCTTATTTCAGTTGTGTTCTAAGCTTAGCATTCTAGCTAGCTTTGTGAGGAAGGCTTACTTAGTCTATTGCAAGAGCGATAGTCTAAGGCCGCACGGAGAGTTTCTATTCCGCAAAACTCTAGTCCCGTGACACCTTTCATATAAGGTACGAAACTGTTTCTCTCGTTTGGTTGGAACGGGAAAGCTGGCGCCTAGATTGGACAAAATCTTAGCCAAGATAGATTATTTGTTGAAGCAAAATGATTTCCTTAATCTTGAGAAGCGTGATGGTGTCAGACTGTATTTTCCATCAGAGGAGAGACAAACGACGACTTCTCTACTAGATGTCCCTTGCGTTTATGGCAGAGATGATGACAAGGAAGCCATAATAAGAAGGTTGTTGTCGGATGAAGAACGCTTGGGAGTGGTTCCCATAGTGGGTATGGGAGGGATTGGAAAGACAACCCTTTCACGAGTCGTTTACGAGGACAATCGAGTGAACGATAGGTTTGGCGAATTCAAAGCATGGGTATATGTTTCAGAAGATTTTAATGTTCTCAATCTGACAAAGACTATCCTCAAGGAATTTGGTTTATCTGAATGTGATTCTATGTCACCAAACAGACTTCAACTTGAGCTTGAGGAGAGGGTAAGAGGCAAAAGGATTTTGCTTGTCTTGGATGATGTCTGGAGTGATGATTCAGGGAGATGGGACTCTCTAGCTGGCACCATTACAGTCTGCAGCACAAGGAAGTAAAGTGCTCGTTACGACACGAGACGAAAGGGTAGCATCAGTGAAAAGCACAGTTCCGAGTCATACTTTGAAGGAATTATGTGAAGATGATTGCTGGTTATTGTTCGTAAAAATTGCCTTTGACGGGCGCGATTCTGATGCGGATAAAGAGTTGAAAGAAATAGGGAGAAAAATTGTGAGAAAATGTGACGGACTGCCCCTGGCTGCAAAAATAATTGGAGGCCTACTTCGTTCAAAGAGAACGATTAAAATATGGAAGAATATATTTGGGAATCCAAATTTGGTAATATTATTCCAGTTTTGAGGATCAGTTACCATTATCTTCCTCCTCACCTGAAGCAGTGTTTCGTATATTGTGGCATGTTCCCAAAGGATTACCAGTTCAACAAGGAGGAGTTGATCTTGTTATGGATGGCAGAGGGATTTATTGTCCAAAATGATAATAAAAGAAGAGATCAGGTAGAAGAGATTGGTGAAGAGTATTTTGAAGATCTCTTGTCAAGGTCCTTTTTTCAGAGATATGGATCGAAGGATGATGTGTTTGTTATGCATGACCTTATCAATGACTTGGCGAAATCTATAGCAGGTGAATTTTGCTATAATAATGTAGATGATGCTAGCTCAGGCATGCTAACTGAGAGGACTCGTCATTTGTTTTATAAAGGAGGAAAGGAACCAGAAGGCCTCAATATAGCAAAACAATCGCGTACCTTGATATGTGAAATCAGATATGTGTCCGGAGATAAGATGAACTTCTTGACAAGACTCAAACGTTTGCGAGTGCTTCATATAAATGTTGATCGTTACCCTGTTGTGAAGATGAACATGTCTGATGCGGTTAACTTTGGCAAACATTTAAGGTTTTTGCAGCTGAGGAGATTAAAAATACAAAGTCTGCCGGAAGATTTACATACTCTACGGTACTTGCAGACACTAAAGATAAGTGAATGTCGGGACATTGTCAGTTTTCCTGATTCAATCGGTAATTTGAAGCATTTGAGGCATTTGAATCTTTACAGGCTCTTGGGATTGAAATCATTACCGGATTCAATATGCAATTTGAATGATTTGAGACATCTTGATGTTCGAAAAGCCTTAAGCTTGGAGTCGTTGCCGAATTCAATTGGCAATCTGACGAATTTAACGCATCTTGCTGTTAGCCACGCCGAGAGATTGGAGTTGTTGCCGGATTCAGTTGGCAATTTGCAGAATTTGACGCATCTTGATGTTCAAGGAGCCTTAAGCTTGGAGTCGTTGCCGGATTCAATAGGCAATTTGACAAATTTAACGCACCTTAATATTAAATATACGGGATTGAAATCAATGCCACCGCAGATAGGTAAATTAGGGAAGCTCCGGGCCTTATCAGATTTTTTCGTGGGAAAAGACAGAGAAGGATGAAGCATGGCAGAATTGGGTAAGCTTCGGCATTTACAGGGAGAGTTAACTCTTCAAAATCTTCAAAATTTGACAGATGCGCAAGCCTTGGGAGCCAATTTAAAAGATAAGAGTCATCTGGAAACTTTGGGTTATGACTGGGAAGGCAGTGATGATAACACCGACACATATGATGGTTCTGCTCAGATAAGCCGATTCCAGCACTTGCGGCCTCACGTGAACGTTAAAGATATTAAAATCAAAGGATACAGAGGTACCATTTTCCCAAATTGGGTTGGAGACTCTTCTTTTTCTAATATTGTGCGATTGACTCTTGAATCCTGCAAAAACTGCACCAGCTTGCCGCCTCTTGGACAGTTGGCCTTCCTAGAAGATCTCCATATGGATGGATTTGATTCTATTGTCTCAGTGGGGACTGAGTTCTTTGGTGATTCCAAAGCTGTCCCTCCATTTAGATCCCTAACCTCACTGACATTTTGTAACATGCCGAAGTGGAAGCGATGGACCTGCTATGAAAATGAGAGAGAAGATGATGGTGGCTGCAGAGTTTTTCCTGCCCTTCAATCTCTAACATTTTTCGGCTGTCCAGAACTTGAGATGGCTTTTACACAAGGGATTTGGCCCTCAACGTTACAAAATCTTGATGTGCAAGGTTGCAACAAAGTCATTTCTGAAGGCATGCACTACTGGGATTTGCGTAGATGCTCTTCTCTTTCTCGATTAAAGCTGCGTTCATCCGGAGATATTCAATCCTTCCCTGGCATGATATTATTGCCTTGTAATCTTACTGAAATTCTGATTGAGATCCAAAATGTAGAATCTCTGGCCTACTCAGGGCTTCGGGACCTAACCTTTCTGCAATACTTGATAATACTCGGATGCCCTAACCTGGGATGCATACCAGACGAGGGATTGCCTGAATCCCTTTGTTCTTTAACCATCTCCGGCTGTCCTCTATTGAATAAAAGGTGTCAAAGGGAGCAAGGGGAAGATTGGCCCAAGATTTCACGCATCCCGTTGATAAGAATAGATGGAGAGAACTTGGCATGCATTTAGACAGACTAACTGTTTGCAAAAGTGTATTACTATTATTTGTGTTTTTGTAAGATAATAGGTGAGCGCCAAAGAGAACGAAATTGAGGAAATCTAGACATATGACATGTTGTGAAGAAATGGTGCTCTGTCTTTCATGGAGTGCGCTGGCTTCAAATTCCATGTTCTGAATTTTTTGGTCCAAATAACACTAAATTCGGGCATACTGCTTGAGAGTTAAGTTTGATTGGGTTATTAGTTGAGGTTTCTGCAGCTGAGGACATTACAAATGCCTACTCAAATGTCCTACTCGCAGTTAAGACACAATTTCTCTAAATTAGTAATCAAATAATCAACAGATGAGATGGACCTCTTTCTCTGAAGTAGTCAATTACTCAAAACCATCTGGCAGCTCCAAATCTCTCCGTCTGATCTAGGGTAAAAGGAGCATCTTCCGATATTGGTTTTCTTTAAAAGCTCATAGACGACTAAGTCACTACAAAATCATACTGCATACTGCCTTCATTTTATACCGTCACATGTGAATGTGAAAAAGGTTGTCTTCTTCTTACTCGCACGCTTCATCTTTAAAGCAGAGCTTAAACCCAACTAAAACCTCAAGTGTGAGTCAGTAAGCCGGCCACCCTCACACGGCAGAGCTTCATGTCTCTCTTTAAAGCTCGCATCTTTAAACCCTGCCATTATCGCATCACCTACCTTAACAACCCCCTGTCTCTCTCCGCACTCAGAGCTCTAAACTCCTCTGCCTCCTCTGACCAGCTTCAAAATCAGCCCAACATCAAAAAACCTCTTCACCTACTCTTCCAAGAAGCCGTGGGACTAGCATCTCCAGAAACAACATCACACCCAACCACAGTCTCTCATTCCGAAACCAATCAAGTCAAGAGAAAACTCCTCGAACTAGAGCAAGAAGTGAGGGTCTTGAGGGAAGCCGGTGCTCCAGGGTCGAATAAAGAATGCGAAATCATCTGGACCAGGAAGAAAAATGTTGTGCGTCAGAAACCCAATGGCTCCAGCCTTTATGCACTCTTCATGGGCAAGACTGGAGAGAAGAGAGGAAGGACGAGAGAAGGGGAGCCCGAGGTTTTGAAGGATTTGTCTCCAGATATGGAAATGTTTGTGAAACATTTGTATAGATTGGGATATTTTAGGAGTGCCAATTTTATGAGAGGTGATCGGCTAGATTTGAATTGTTTCAATGATAGTTACAATAGGAGCTATATCGAGTTTGCCGCTGACAAGTTTGGCCAAGATCACCAAGACATTGCTAGGTGAGTGTTTTTTCACCTCCTTCATACTCATGGCTTTGATGCTGCTGCTGTTTTTTCTTTTCGATTTAAAGAACAGAATTGACTGGATCATTAGTATTGTTATTATAATTATTATTGTATCCAGTGATATCTGATTTTCTTATCAGGGAAAATTGGACTTGGGATTTCTTGATTCCTAACATAACAAAGATTGCAAAGGATAGACTACATGTTAAATGTTCAGCCATGTTTTTTTTTTCTCTTCTGGAAATATTTGGTATATGAATCCGCTTGGTTGTTTGTTTAGATACGTTTTGGAATTTGGTTTTTGTTTTTTCTCCCCATTTGGTAAATCAAATTTGAACCTTGGGGTTTGCAGATGGCTTTCAGGAAAGGATTTGAAAAAGGTTGCTCTCTTTGGTTGCCCCTCCCTCTCGAAAAAGAATATTTCTTCTGCTAAAAAGTTGCGGAAATATTTCAAGATTCAAGAGGACACTGTAAGTCATCATCTTAATTGTTGTTATTTCAGATTCAATCAACAGAGCATAACTTGGTTTTTCCTTTTTCAGGTATGTGGCAGGTGTATCCTAAAAGATTCTTGCGCTTCTGCAAATAAAGGTGTACAGGGTGACAACAGTTTGAATTTGGCTGTTGTAATGAGAGTTATCACCTTATATGCATTGCAAGGCGCAGACTCGAAGCTGTCAGTGCCGGATGAGATAAAGAATGCTGTTGTCAGATTGTTTGGCGAAGTCATGAAGTTGACTAACTCTGCTTGATCAGGCAAATGTCTAAGTACCAAGTATTATATACTCTCGGTAACATCAGTTGATAGCAGAATCCTTGTTATACCAGATGACAATTTCACAGTGTTTCACTTGGTTATGGGCATGAATAATGCCTCATCAAACCATAAGTTTCAAGTTTTTATTGGTGCTTTGTTGCAATATGGGGCTGGAAAGTGAAATCTTTGTATGGCTCAGGATGAGAAGTCCAGAAGAGCAGCGGAGCTGTTTACTAATAAACATGGTGTGAAGCTTTATACAATCAGCAATTTAAGCCCACAAGAGCAAAGGTAGATTTCTGTTATAAACATTATGCAGCTCTCTGCTTGGAGGGTAAAGGTCTCCCTGCCAACATGCAAGCATTAAGTTGGACGTAAACCTCTGTGATTCTAGAGCACCTTATGAATTTGGACAGGTATTTCTTTAGATTTCAGTACTGGCCTTCCTATGCGTGATGATTGTGATTGATAAATTCAGTAAATATGGTCATGTCCTTTTTCTACCCACAAAATTGCTCAGCTCTTTACCATATTATGACATCTAGCTCCACGATATTATGATGCCATTCGTAATCCTTGAGAAGTTAAGAAAAGTGCTTCTAAAGTCCATCTGTTTTTTCTTATTTTGTAACGTAGCATAACAACAGCCCTTCATGCTGTCTATCTCCTCTACCCTTTCATACTGCATTAGCTACCTCCGAGGTCTTGTTTGTGCCTGCTGCCATACTGTTTTCTAGGTTCCCATCCTCCTTTCCATCAATTGTTTGAGCGCACCAGTAGGATAAGTGTCCAGATTGATGTCTTGTTCTGATTTGAAGGAAGAGTTTAGAGAATCAAATCTTGTGGGGGGAGTTATTAGCATCCCAATTGATGGCACGTTGGAAAGACCTTTGCTGGTGTGTAGTAGGAGCAAGGCTCAACAAGAATTGGTTTGGGGCAGTAACTATATAATGGTATATTTTTTTATTGAGAGAATAATTGAATTGAACTAGCTAGTTTAACCAGAATTTGTTGGGTTAACCAGAATCGGTCACTAATCAAGTGTTTGGGAGAAAATAGGATACCATTTTGTTCAAGCTATAGCAAAATAAAGCTTTCCTTATTCTCTAAACCCTGGATTCCATACTAATTATATGTTATTCTAGTTTGTTGACATATTCTGTTGTCATACTATGGTCTCTTTAGGATAATATAATTTTCGAAAGTATAATATTCGTGGATCCTCGATACAATTGTGATAATCGAAGAGGTAAGGTTATTGAGGGATGTAATAATTTTCGAAAGTATAATATTCGTGGATCCTCGATACAATTGTGATAATCAAAGAGACAAGGTTATTAAGGGATGTAATTTGTCATGAAGAGCTCCTATATAGTTTGGTAGCAAAGCCACTAGTTTGAGTGAGGTGAGATTGTTCTCAATGATAGGCTGATGCTTACCTGAACAACAGAAAATAGTATTCTTTAGTTAGTATTGGTTGAATTGGCTTGAGGATAAGAGTCCTTAAAATAACTACAAACACACATACGTTAATTCCCAACCTATTCTTTCTTGTATATAGATTTTCCAAAATTTCAAAACTAGTTTGACAAATAAAATCAACCATCTTGTTGAGATTATCCACATCCCTAAAGAAGTAAAAATAAATGATTCCTTACTATTTATCGCTAACCCTTATGCTGTCTTTAAAAAAGATCCTTCACTGTATCTATACGATCCTTTATTTCTTCAAGACGACCTTTGGTCAAGGAATATATACAATCTTTTCGACTGTCTCAAATATTCGTTGGTATCTACTATATCAGAACAATATGTTACTTTAGAATTTCCCACTGAGTTTATCTCACAATGGATAAAATAAGGGTATTCTCATATCCATCTTAGAGCCATTAGGATAATTCTTTCTTACCATGGGTGGAAAGGATTCACGGTGACAATATGACTATTGCTCCTTAATTCTCGTTATGTTCAATATCAAGATGCAATTATTGGGATGATTCTGACGATGTTGAATGATGTAAGTGGTGGTTCTTACCTTCTTCTCTAACTTCAATATGTCATTGTCAAATTGACATTTTTCAACATAGATGAAGGTGTCAATAAAGATCATAGGAGTCCCACAATTTGCTCAAGCTATCACAACAACTCTACATCATCAGATGGTTTACAAACTATAGGATCATACTGTTAACCTAAGCATACCAGATGATCGTACTAACTTCGTTTTTATTTATGTGCATGATCAAATGACACCAATTATTATACAAACACCATAACAGTTGTAAAAGGAGGAATTAGAAAAAGTAATTCCATTGTCTTGGATAACTAATTATGAATAGCTTTACTCCAACATTAAACATGTGCCAATCTAGGACCCGATATTTATTCATCGAGAAATGGTACAATCAAAACCATTTTTCCTTCTTTTTCTTCAGAACCAAAGATATTTGAAACTCTTATTGAACTAATTCCGAAGAAATATGACAAGTAGATTCCAATTAATTGTTTTTCCTCAATGGAGATCGTTGTTATATGTCCCACATCAATGGATATTTTATTTGGGATATGACCCTAAAAGTGTGCAATCCAAGATGTATGTGTGATGAAGATATTGGAGAATATCATATATTTCTCCACAAAATTATTAATTACCTTATCTTCACGGAATATCAACTTATCTTCAACAAATAATGACATAGCTTCCACCTTCACTTCCTATACAAAAGTGCTTCATGTTTAAAGAAGCAGATTTTCCACCTCTTTTTGAGCAAAACCCAGCTATTCAACAAAGGTCCTATATCATTCATCGTGAAGTTGAAGTTGATGGATCTTTGACAATTAACCATGCAGAACAAGTGCTTAGTTGGCAAATTCAAAATAATGTTGCATGAAATTGTCTTTTTAAAACAATTGACTAGAAGGTAGACCAAGTATTGGTAGGCCAAGGTCATCAACAACAAAAAATTGATTCTCTATCATTCCAATTGGCACTCCACTCATGAGGACACAAGGTCTATAAGGAGGGGAGATTGTGAGACCCAGCCCATAGGAGGGGTCAGGTTACCAACCAATCCCACATCGGAAAGGAGCAGGGGAGGTCTTGGGCTTATATGTGTTGTGTGAGTGGATCATTTGTAACAAGATGCATCTTTTGGGCCATGTGGTTAGAAACCTGACTCAGCATTGCAGTTGTGATCCATCACGCGCACATACACATCCAGGCCCACTGGGCTGAAGCTCCGGGGGCCGGGCCGTGAGCAAAGCCGATCTCAGTCCCTCTTTCGGGTGGGTTGGGCCGTGTTGTGTGTTCACGTTTGGGCTCATGAGTTTTGGCCTAAGTTAGTTACGTTTGGCTCCTTTCGTGAGGACACGAGGTCTATAAGGAAGGGAAATTATGAGACCCAGCCCGTAGGGTGGTCAGGTTACCCAATCTCATTTCAAAAAGGAGCGGGGGAGGTCTTAGGCTTATATGTGTTATTTGATGGTATCATTTGTAACAAGATGCATCTTTTAGGCCATATGGTTTGATGCCCAACTCAGCGTTGCAATTATAATCCATCACTCGCACATACACGTCTAGACCCGTTGGGCCGAGGGTCCGGGGGCCGGGTCATGAAAGTTAACACCTAATCCTTTCTTGTTAACATGAAATCACAACTTCTAAGGCTTGTATACGTGAAATCGCAACTGCTCTATTGCCTACTTAGTGTCGAAATTTGTATGGTTGATTGGGATGATAATTCAAGTTGAATCTTGTTAAGTTCTTGGCTATCACATCATACATCCAAGGGGGAGTTACCTGCGGTATTTGATCAATAGTTTCTAATAGGTTTTGTGAGTGAAATTGGTAAGGAAATAGGATATTTTGTAAGACCCCGAATTTTGAGTCCTAGAAGTCCAGAAGCCAGTACAGGTGAAAAGACGATTTTGTCCCTGAAGAGAAGGATGTGTGATAGCCGAAATTGGTAAGATTGTTCAGTAAATTAATTTGTTTCTAATTCCTTTTGATTTAGATCCTTGTAGATGGGTAATAGCTTTAGGAACCATCCTTTAAGGTAGATAGTTGCCTTAAGATTAAGTCCCTACAAATAGGGAAGGTAATTTAAGAGTTTTGTTTATTTAGTGAATTATATTGGATTGATAGATTGATTAAAAGTAGTAGACATAATTCTACACTCATTGAATATAAATAGGAAGCCAACCCCACAAAATTTGTCCCCTAAAACCTTACAAAAGTCGTATAGGCTTAAAACCCTATACCTCCCATTAGCTGTCAGAATTTTCTGAAAATTTAAACCAGCATAAGTCCCTCATCGTTCATTGGATCTCTGCGAATAATAGGTTGTTGGAAAGCTCTCTTCATCCTCTTTCCAAAAATCGTTTTTTTTCCGTCAGGAGGTTAGTATTTCTTTCTCTAATGTTACTTTGAAAATCGGCGGCCGAATTAGGTTTTCGCCAAATCTTCTTGAAATTCAAAATAGCATAACTTTCTACTCATTTGTTGGAATCTTGCAAATAATATCTCGTTGGAAAGATCTTTTCATCTTCTTTCCAACCCTATATTAATCGCAGCTTGGATGTAAATACTTAGTTTTTTAGGTTAAGATGAAATCGTCCTATGCCCTACTTTTAGAAACAGGTTGTGCATAAATATTTGGAATGGTAAATTCAGGCTGAATCTTGTTAAGTTCCCGGCTATCACATCACACATCCAAGGGGGAGGCACCTACAACATCTGATAACTGGTTTTCTGATAGGTTTGGTGAGTGGTACTGGTAAGGAATAGGGTATACAATTGATTTTTGGGATATGCATGCTTAGTTTGTTTTGTCTTTTTCTGGTGATGATTTAGGTGGTTCAGATTTACTTAATAAAGGCAAAGGAGTAGCTTCTTGTTCAGAGACAAGGGAGGTAGGATCTATGCCTCATCGGTTTCTCCAGAAACCCCTGCTCTTATTTGATGTTTTTGTTACCTGCCCTTGTTGTATTTGATTGTGATTGGATTGTAGGGTGTGAATATGAAATCCGGAATGATATATGAATCTCCGAGGCTATATCAAACCCCTGAGTTAGGAATTGAGTGCCTGGGATGCTATTAATATATGAATTGGATGTGTTGATTGTTTCCTGATATGATTGAGGATACCCTGTTGTGGTATTATGCTTTGTACTTGCCTGTGTGTGCCTGTACGTGTTTGTGTGTCAGGATCCTGTTCCGGTGGCCATGCAGGGTAAGCACTGATGCTCCTAGTGAGAGGTGAGGTACTTACCGATTTATAGGAGGTGTATGGGTGTTGAACCAGCAAGTGCACGCTGGATATCTGTCCTTGCGAGGCCGGATCCCTGTCTTGCGAGACAGGAAGCCCTTATCTTGCGAGATTTGGGGATGCCCTGGTTGCGACTAAGGGAAAACTTGTTCCATGAGAGGCTAGTCGACTTGTCCTTGCGAGGATAAGGTGAAAGGCTTACTGATTAGTTTGTGTGTTAACCATCTACCCTTTGTGCAGTAAGTCTTGGACAACACAGGTGGAAGGGGATGACCTTTCTTCATCATTGAGTGTGATTTTGTTGTATTTTGTTGTATTTCACCTGCATGTGTACTTCTGAACTTTTGGAAGTGTGGTCCTCCCTCAGCCATAATCTCGGCCTTAACCTCTTTTGGTTTATTGTTGAATTACGTGATCCTTTTAGTTGTTTAGGGAATGATCTTATGTGATTTGGGAGATTTGTGTTTAGGGATTATGTAGATCTTATGATGCTGCGACCCTACTGAGATTCTTGTAATCTCATACCGTTGTTTTTACCATTTTTCAGGCTTAGGTACACCCTCTGTTCGTGGTACCAGTGTGTGAGATCAAGGCTGCACGACGGGGCGATATCGCATCATAAATACTTACTTGTTTCATGCGCAAATAACTTGAAAGATTGGATGATATTCTGGTTTATTTTTAAGCATTTGTTTGGCTTGCTATTTCCGAAATTTGTTGATGAATTTCTTACTGGTTATTTGGATCTCTATGGGACTTGTGTGTTATGAACCCAGTGGATAGATTTAAGACTTTCGCTGATGATTTTATTTACTCCGTATGTTACCAGAATGTGTGTCCAGTATCATGCTTCAATTGATTGATAAACAACAAAATAAACAAGATTAAAATCTGTATCATATGAGTAGCCTTGTGAAATTCTAATAGGTCTTAGGTGACGTTGAGGCTTATTTGGGTTTCACGGCGGTAATGACCTTAATCGGAGCAACGAATAATGGTTTAGGAATTAGGGTCGTTACAAGTGTGGTAGCGGAGCATGGTTTAGGATTATACCTTGTTATTTGCTGACTTATTTGATAATGGGAAGATTGCAGGTAATTGTGGGTAAGAACATGGACACACACTCACTCACTTAGGGACTAAAACTGAAAGGGAATTAGAGAGAACATGGGAGTTAAATGGAAATAATAATAACTGTTGTGTTGATTGTTTATCTTTAGTATGCTTTAATATGTTTGAGTGGATGATTAGCTATGTTTCTTGTCATTACCGAATGAATATGCATGTGAGTGATTATGTGTATTGCCGAATATGGATGATGTGTGCAGCTATAATTGCTTGATGTTTGTTATGATTTCTATGCGTGTTAATGTTATTGCCGAGTGTGCATGGCATATGTACATATGATTTTCGAAAATTGTATATTGTTTTCCAGCATATGCGTATCGTCCGGTGCATGCCTCTCCACCAGTTACCACTCCTAATCCTAGTATCGTATTTAGTGTTTGTTTGAGTAACAATCGTACACTTGTGTAGTATGGCACGCTCGAGGCAACAAATGGACCAACGGGGTAGGTTTGAAATTCAGAATGACCAGCAACCTGTTGAGCAAGATGAGCCAAATGCACAAAATGAGCAGGAAGGGCAAGCTGAGTCTGGAAACCAACCTGAGACACCAGTCGCACCAGGCATTGACCCTGTCATGGCACAGATCTTAAACGTATTACAAGGAATTGCTGCAAACCAGCAGCGAATGGAGGCGCAATTTCAGAGTGCTCCTGCGCCTACACCAGGAGCTATTCCTCCACTTGAACCTGTACAGCCGGCGCATCATAAGGAGACAGAGAGACTTCCCGTTATGATTACAAAATTGCTGAAAGAAGCTTGACAACTTGGATGTAAAGATTTCGGTGGTTCAGATGGAGCCGCAGCCGCTCGGGAGTGGATGGATACCTTATGCCGAGTATCCTTGTTCCTGCGTATATCTGATGACGACAAGGTTGCCATTGCTACATTCTTACTTGAGGGAGAAGCCCTCGCTTGGTGGACATCGGTTAGCTTGCGATTCGGCGATCGTTTGCCAACATGGGAAGAATTCCGGTATGAATTTGACGAAAGATTTTATACGAGATTCCATAAAAATGAGCAGCGGCAGGCATTTTACAAACTTGAACAAGGCACCCGCTCAGTGCTAGAATATGAGAAGATGTTGAGGGAGTTGTCCCGCTTTGCACCTGAAGAAGATCGTACACCGTACCAGCTGGCAAGACGATTTCAGGATGGGTTGAGTGTCGAACTCAAAACCATCGTCGGTACGACACCAGTGCAGAATTTACAAGAACTAATAGCTGCCGCAACCGAAGCTGAAAAGATCGTGCAAACCAGGAAGCCACCCGTAGCTAATAGTGGTGGATCCTATAGGCAAGATTCAAAGTTCAACCGAAGAAGGGGACCCTATCCCTTACGGTCTCATCCTCCGTGGATCAATGACAATGGGAACACCAACAGGAGGAACTTTTCTGGTTCCAATTATAATGGATCGTGATGGCAAATTCCGCAACGGCGATGTTTCAACTGTGGCGAGATGGGTCATATTCAGGCCGCATGCCCAAAATGGCAAATCACAGGGGTACTTAACACCAGCCGAGGTGGGAATATCTATTCCGCTAGACCCCCAGCACAGGCACCAGGAGGGCCACCCAACGGATCCACAAGTGAGGCGCAACCAAAACCAACAACGCTCTTTACTTTGACTGATGCCGAGGCTAGTCCTGATGTGGTGACAGGTACTATTTCAGTCTTTTCTCAAAACGTTAAAGTCTTATTTGATCCAGGAGCAAATAGATCGTTCGTGAGTCAAAGGATAGCACTTAGCGCGGATCGTCCTCTATCTCCCTTGGCTCCTCCTATTGCGGTTCTAACTCCTTTGGGAGAGCAACTGATTTGTGATCTGGTCTACATCGGCTGTGTTATACGTATGGGATCGAATATATTTGAAGTGGATCTACATTGAGCTTGTGCCAGGTACAAATCCGATTTCCATTCCTCCGTATCGTATGGCTCCTGCAGAAATGAAGGAACTAAAGACGCAGTTGGAAGATTTGCTGGATCGTGGTTTTATTCGACCTAGTGTGTCACCCTGGGGAGCACCTGTGCTGTTCGTGAAAAAGAAAGATGGTTCGCTGCGTTTGTGTATTGACTATCGACAGCTGAACCATGTGACCGTGAAAGACAAATATCCTTTGCCACGCATCGATGATTTGTTTGACCAACTCCAAGGTGCAGCGGTATTCTCCAAGATTGATCTCAGATCTGGATACCATCAATTGTGAGTTCGTGATGCTGATATTCCGAAGACCGCGTTCAGATCGCGATATGGCCACTATGAATTTCTGGTTATGCCATTTGGTTTGACCAATGCACCAGCTGTGTTTATGGACTTGATGAATCGTGTGTTCCGCGAATTCCTGGATAAACTTGTGATTGTTTTCATCGACGACATTCTGATTTACTCAAAGTCGGAAGAGGATCATGTTATGCACTTGCGGCTTGTGCTTAAAATCCTGAAGGATCGGCGATTGTTTGCCAAATACTCAAAATGCGAATTCTGGTTATGTGAGGTTAGTTTCCTTGGCCATATTGTTTCCGCCCAAGGTGTGTTTGTTGATCCAAAGAAGATTGAAGCCATGACTGCTTGGGAACCTCCGCGAAGTGTGTTCGAAGTTTGTAGTTTCCTTGGATTAGCGGGTTACTACCGTCGCTTTGTGGAAAATTTTTCATCACTTGCCAGGCCATTGACAAAACTGACACGCAAGGGTGAGTCGTTCGTATGGAATGAAAAGTGCCAGAAAAGTTTCGACGAGCTAAAGAATCGGTTAGTTTCTGCACTTATCCTTACCTTACCTATTTGCGGAAAAGAGTACGTGGTTTACAGCGACGCGTCGAAATCCGGACTTGGATGTGTATTGATGCAAGATGGGAAAGTCATTGCCTACGCTTCAAGGAAATTGCGACTGCATGAGATGAGCTACCCTACACATGATCTAGAACTTGCAGCCGTGGTCTTTGCTTTAAAAATATGGCGACATTATCTATACGGCGAGACGTGTCAAATCTTTACTGATCACAAAAGCCTGAAGTACCTCCTTACGCAGAAAGAGTTGAATATGAGACAACGAAGATGGATGGAACTAATTAAGGACTACGATTTGATCATCGAATATCATCCTGGAAAGGCGAATGTTGTGGCTGATGCCCTGAGCCGAAAGTGTCATTCTCCTTCCCCATCAATTCTGGCGTATATGCGCACTCATTATTTGCCAATGATGTTGGAATTGAAAACTAATCGTGTGCGTCTTGGCACCGATTTCTCTGGTTCGTTGCTAGCACGAATTGAAGTCGCAACTACCTTAATTGAGGAGATCTGGAATCAACAGTTGGAGGATCTGAAGCTTGCTGAAATTCGGAAGTAACTTGCTGATGGTGTTGATGCTATAGTTTGTGATTTCAGAATACGAGATGACGAAGTTCTAGTCTTCAGAAACCGGGTATGTTTTCCACAAAATGCTGATCTTCGTAACCTTATTCTATCAGAGGCGCATAGTTCGAAGTTTTCTATTCATCCTGGAAGCACAAAAATGTACCGAGATTTGAAGGGCCAGTATTGGTGGCCTAACATGAAGCGACATATTGCTGAATTTGTTGCTCGATGCCTCGTATGTCAACAAGTAAAAATTGAACATCAAAGACCTGCTGGTTTACTTCAATCACTTCCGATCCCAGAATGGAAGTGGGAGCACATCACAATGGATTTTGTTACCGGTTTGCCTAGATCACAGCGAGGAATCAATGCCATTTGGGTGATCGTGGATCGACTGACGAAATCTGCACACTTTCTTCCTATACGTGTGACAGATACACCAGAAAAATTGGCAATTCGTTACTTGGACGAGATTGTTCGTTTGCATGGAGTACCAGTTTCTATTGTTTCAGATCGTGACCCTCGTTTCACTTCACGATTTTGGGAGAAATTCCAGAATGCACTGGGTTCGAGATTGAAATTCAGTACAGCATTTCATCCCCAAACCGATGGTCAATCAGAAAGGACAATTCAGACACTTGAAGATATGCTACGTGCGAGTGTATTAGACCAGCAAACCGGCTGGGATCAAAGCTTACCATTGGCGGAATTTGCTTACAACAATAGCTTTCATGTAAGCATCGGTATGGCACCCTATGAAGCACTTTATGGGAGACTTTGCAGAACCCCTATTTGCTGGAATGAAGTAGGCGAGAGACACCTAGACAATCCAGAATTAATTGACCAAGCAATAGAACAATTGAACTTGATTCGTCAAAGGTTAAAAGCAACTCAGGATCGGCAGAAAAGCTACGCCAACAATCGACGAAGGGAGCTGGAATTTGCGGTAGGAGACAAAGTGTTTTTGAAGGTTGCCCCATGGAAAGAAGTCCTTCGTTTTCAGCAGCAAGATAAGCTAACACCTCGCTACATTGGTCCTTATGACATTGTGGAGAGAATCGACCCTGTTGCATACCGACTTGCACTACCTCCAAATATGGAAAGAATACACAGTGTATTTCACGTTTCAATGCTAAGAAAGTATATGCGAGATCCTACTCATGTGCTTAAGGAACCGCCAGTAGAAGTTGAAGAAGACCTATCCTATCCTGTACAGCCAGTTGCCATACTAGACCGGTTAGTTCGACAACTTCGCAGTCGAAGCGTACCTATGGTACGAGTTGTTTGGTGTAATGGCCAAATTGAGGAGCAGTCTTGGGATACTGAGGAGTCTATGCATGCAAAATATCCTTACTTGTTTGATTAGGTACTAATGTTAAAATTTTGAGGACGAAATTCTTATAAGGAGGGGAGAATGTAAGACCCCGAATTTTGAGTCCTAGAAGTCCAGAAGCCAGTGCAGGTGAAAAGACGATTTTGCCCCTGAAGAGAAGGATGTGTGATAGCCGAAATTGGTAAGATTGTTCAGTAAATTAATTTGCTTCTAATTCCTTTTGATTTAAGTCCTTATAGATGGGTAATAGCTTTAGGAACCATCCTTTAAGGTAGATAGTTGCCTTAAAGATTAAGTCCCTAAAAATAGGGAAGGTAATTTAAGAGTTTTGGTTATTTAGTGAATTATATTGGATTGATAGATTGATTAAAAGTAGTAGACATAATTCTACACTCATTGAATATAAATAGGAAGCCAACCCCACAAAATTTGTCCCCTAAAACCTTACAAAAGTCGTATAGGCTTAAAACCCTATACCTCCCATTAGCCGTCAGAATTTGCTGAAACTTTAAACCAGCATAACTCCCTCATCGTTCATTGGATCTCTGAGAATAATATCTTGTTGTAAAGCTCTCTTCATCCTCTTTCCAACAATCTTTTTTTTTCCGTCAGGAAATTAGTATTTCTTTGTCTAATATTACTTTGAAAATCGGCGGCCGAATTAGGTTTTCGCCAAATCTTCTTGAACTTCAAAATAGCATAACTTTCTACTCGTTTGTTGGAATCTTGCAAATAATATCTCGTTGGAAAGCTCTTTTCATCCTTTTTCTAACCCTATATTAATCTCAGCTTGTATGTAAATACTTCGTTGTTTAGGTTAAGATGAAATCGTCCTATGCCCTACTTTTAACAACAAGTTGTGCATAAATAATTAGAATGGTAAATTCAGGTTGAATCTTGTTAAGTTCCCGGCTATCACATCACACATCCAAGGAGGAGCCACCTGCAACATCTGATCACTGGTTTTCTAATAGGTTTGGTGAGTGGTACTGGTAAGGAATAGGGTATACAATTGATTTTTGGGATATGCATGCTTAGTTTGTTTTGTCTTTGTCTGGTGATGATTTAGGTGGTTCAGATTTACTTAATAAAGGAAAAGGAGTAGCTTCTTCTTCAGAGACAAGGGAGGTAGGATCTATGCCTCATCGGTTTCTCCAGAAATCCCTGCTCTTATCTGATGTTTTTGTTACCTGCCCTTGTTGTATTTGATTGTGATTGGATTGTAGGGTGTGAATATGAAATCCGGAATGAGATATGAATCTCCTAGGCTATATCGAACCCCTGAGTTAGGAATTGAGTGCCTGGGATGCTATTGATATATGAATTGGATGTGTTGATTATTTTCTGACATGATTGAGGATACCCTGTTGTGGTATTATGCTTTGTACTTGCCTGTGTGTGCTTGTACGTGCATGTCTTTGTTTGTGAACAAGGTTCGGATTTGTACTTGCTTTGTACTTGCCTCTAGAGAAACCGATGAGGCGTAGATCCTACCTCTCTTTTCTCTGAACAAGAAGATACTTCTTTGCCTTTATTAAGTAAATCCGAACCACCTAAATTATCACCAGGCAAAGGCAAAAACAAACTAAGAATGCAAATTCAATAGTCAATTGAATACCCTCTTTCCTTACCAATACCACTCACCAAACCTATTAGAAAACTAGTGATCAGATATTTCAGGTGCCTCCCCCTTGGATGTGAGGAACTTAACAAGATTCAACCTGAATTTACCATTCCAATTAACTATGCAAATCTTGTCGCTAAAAGTAGGGCATAGGACGATTTCATCTTAACCTTAAATAAATGGGTATATAATTTACCATTCCTATTTATAATAAATGGGTATATAATTATGATTACTACTTTTAATCACTTTATCATAATAGGATAATCTACCAGATAATTAAACTCTAAATTATCTTTCCTATTTTTAGGGTCTTTAATCTCTAAGGCAATTATCCCTCTATAAGGACAATCTCTAAGGAAATTATCCATCTATAAGAACTTAGATCAAAAGGGAATTTAAAACAAAGTTAACTACTAAACAATCTTACCAATTTCGGCCATCACACATCCTTTCCTTTAGGGACAAAATCGTCTTTTCATCTGCACTGGCTTCTGGACTTCTAGGACTCAAAATTAGGGGTCTTACATCCTCCCCTCCTTACAGGAATTTCGTCCTCGAAATTCTAACATAAGTACCTAACCAGGTAAGGAAATGTTGCACGCATAGATTCCTCAGTCTCCCAAGACTGTTCCTCAATTTGGCTATTACGCTAAACAACTCGTACCATAGGCACGCTTCGACTGCGAAGCTGTCGAACTGACCGATCTAGTATGGCAACTGGCTGTACGGGATATGATAGGTCTTCAGCAACTTCAACTGAAGGTTCTTTAAGCACATGGGAAGGATCTTGCATATACTTTCTTACCATTAAAATGCGAAATACGTTGTTTTCATTTGCTTGATTAATATCAGGAAGTTCTTCATCCTTTGAGTCATCAAAAGTCTCAATTTGGTCATTGTCCACCACATGTCCATCTTTATAACTTAAGCCTTTCTCTGGAAAATCTGCTCTTAACACAGTTGGGAATGGTTCAGCTTCCATGAGGCAGATTCCTTTTCTTTCAATGAGCTACTAGATTTCTTACTTTTGAAAGGTTTTGATGCCAATTTTAAGCTCTTCTCCAAAAAAGTTTCCAGAAGGGAAAGTTGCACGTCTTCACTCTTGGGAAATTTTTTTTTTTTGGCTTTGAATATTTTCTTCTGTAGAATTCCCTACATACGCTGTGCAAGCTGCTCACTGACTTCTATAGTATGTGGATTAACAAACGCCTGAGTTAAATTTGAGTATACTGTCAGAACTTGAGCCGTCCTTGGATTTTCATGCAAGTATATCTCTAGCAAAGAAAGAATACGAAGTTTGAACAAAACAAGCTGGGCTTGAGCCATTTCTCCACCACCTTGATTCTTTCTCTCTTTGAATATCTGTGCAAGATAGGTGTCCATGCGAAACATTGCATCATCATCCATGCCGCTGTCGGAGTCATCAGAATCTTCAGCTTGTACTTTGGCACCTTCTTCTACTTCTCCAATTGTATCGGAATCATCTGTTTGTTCTCCACTTTCAGCTGTTTCACCTGTCTCATCTTCATCAATTTATTCTTCTTCAATACCAAGAACATCATCATCATCATCATCATCACCATCATCTTCATCACCATCATCTTCACTGTCAGCTTCCTGGTGTCTAGCTGGTTTCAAATCTTTCTTGATAACACGTAACATGCGAAGCAGTCCATCATTTGTTACATCAGAACAAAAATACTTGAAAACCTGCTCAATAGCAGACCGCATAGGAGCTGAGGAATGTGGAAGCATTGAAAGCAATGTGTTTACAAGCACATCCATTAACTCAGGATTAGCATCACTATCCATCTCATTTTCTCCAGAGTCGTCGAGAAGATCAGAAGTGGTAAAAGCTTTCTTGCAACAAATAACAAGTTCAGACACGGTTTCTGACAATTCCCCAGGTTAAAAATATGTTGCATTCTGAGATCCACTCGTACTGCTCTCATTCTGTCCCATAAAAAGTTATAGGTTCCAAGAAACCTGCCATCATAAGGCTGATCTAACAAACCAAGCAGATAAACAATAGTCTTCTGGAGGATTGGCATGGGACGTATGAGAGTGGATTCCCTTTCTGCAGTCCGGCTGTACTTCTTCATAGCAAGAGATTTGTTGGTCTGATTCCTATCCCCATCCAAGCGTTCATACTGGTCAAGATCTCTTTTCCTTTCCCTTTCTCCCCTTTCAGACTTAGGACACATATCAGGACACAATCCAATAATGACGCTTGATGGTTCTAAGCCTTCAAAATCAGATGATAAGTTGCCATCGGTAAAATCACCAGTCTTTTTCTTGTCACGGCAATGCGAGCTTCCACACTTGCACTTGAATGCTTTAATTGGATGAGATTTTTCATTGAATTCAATACCATAATCCCATGTCAGTTCTTCCATAGGTTCAACATCTCGACTTGTGAAGAAAGCAAGTCGATAGTAGTGATGGTCTGGTGTCTCCGCTTCCACAGGTATCTCAATTAGTTGGCGTCGTAGCATGTGTGATTGACGAATCTGCCAACATTTCCAAACTTCGTTGCATCCAAGCAAAGTGCCTCTTCATCTTTCAGTATCCTCTCAGAGCCCCAGTCTGCATCCAGCAGAACTGGATAGGTATGTTTCTCCTGTTTAGCATCCCTCTCCTTGTTTCGCTCATCAAGTTCCAGATTGCTAACTTAACAATTTCCCCTGCATGCTCGCAGACAAAAGCACCTTTTCGTAGTGCATGCACTGATCGAATATCCCAGCCTTTACCACCAGATGCTACGAACACCTGTAGTTCTGCTTTTATGCCACGCTGAACAATACGATTTCCACAGGTCTTGTTGCACCCACATTTACTCCAGCACTCCTTTATGAATTTCCTTGTTAAATGGCCCTTGCACGGCTTTATTCTCCGACTCCTTTTCCTCAAATCATTTTGTAAAGGACATATTTCACAGTAATAGCAGTGTTTCCTGTCAGAATCTCGAGACATGGATATGCATTCATTCAAAAATTCTTCCTTGAGTAGTCCCCCCTGAGTGTATGCAAATTCTTCTCCCGTTTCGCCAGCACAGGCACAAGGTAATGCCGAGGACAGACAATCTCCATGACATAGCGCACAACAGTTGTCATCTGATGTACGAGCTATCGAAAAACCAATATGAGCAACTTTATACACCATGTTACATTTTATGTAAATAAAGTCTGGCAACTCCAGACCACTACTTTCCTTCACTAATGGAATTGGCACACTCTCCTCTCCACGAGATATATCCTGGAGATAAATGGGGTACTGCTTTTGAAGAACAGCTTCCATACTCTTAACATTAGATGATTGTGGATCTTTGAACTTAATCTTCTTCTCACTTGCATCCTTAACAACCTCAACAACTTTATAAGAAGCTTTCGCATTGTTTAAAGAGTGTCCAACTCCATAAAACGATCACAAACTTTTCCCATCAGCTTGGTTAACGAGAAATCAGGGTCCTGGATTCTATATGTTCTGCGACAATCATCTTCAACCTCAGCTAGAACTGCATCCAGATTTCTATTTCTGATACGAGAACCTCCAGGAGATTCACAAATCAGAGATATCTTTACCTTTCCACCAGAAGATGATGCTATGTCAAATTGTCATGAATTGTAAACATCTTCAGCTCTATTCTCCACGCATTCATTCTCTTCACATATTGATCTTTTCCCTCTCACATCAAGGGAAGGAAATTCTGCATTATTTACTTTATCTGGAGAAGCGATAATGTCTGTTTTAGCTCTTTTGTTGGGAATATTAACAACAGATGATGAACCACGGTCATGCTGGCCTCTTAAGCACCTCTTTGATCCAGGCTTCACCTCTTCAGGCTTTCTTCTTAAAGTATCATCTCTTTTATGGGATTCTGCCTTCTCTGCTTCCTCTGAAGTCTCCGTTAATAGATCTATTAAATGTTATGTTGACAATTGTCTTCTTCGATAAACTGCCACTGGTTATTATACAGTCCCGCTAGTCTTCTTAGAATGGCCTTTACCCTTTCTTCAGGGAAACCATAATGGGCTACTGCATTGCAGGCATCTGCTATCTTTTGACCAAGTTGACTGTTGCCATTATTGACAAAAACACTTTTCCTTCACCTTCTACAGCAAGCTTCTAATTGCCGCAGCAGCACAATTGCATAATCGAGTAATAGGCATGCAGGACTAATTCCGAAACAGTTACACTCTCCACTCTCCGCTTGGGAGTCAAAGTCCTTGGAGTCGCCATGGCCGCTCAATGCGACAAGACAACTTCCTTATGATGCGCCGGCTGCACGGGTTCAAGTGGAGGAATAGGTTCTGGTGCAGGCACAGGAGCATTCTGAAAGTGCGCCTCCATTCGCTGCTGATTTGCAGCAATTCCTTGTAACACGTTTAAGATTTGTGCCATAACAGGGCCAATGCCTGGTGCGGCTGGTGCCTCAGGTTGGTTTTCGGGCTCAGCTTGCCCTTCCTGCTCCATTTGTGCATTTGGCTCCTCTTGCTCAACAGGTTGCTGTTCAGGCTGAATCTCAAATCTACCTCGTTGGTCCCTTTGTTGCCTCGAGCGTGCCATACTACACGAATACACCTTTACTACTCAACATATACTAAATACAATACTCGTAAAAGGAGTGGTACCTGGTGGAGAGGCATGCATATGCTGGAAAACAATATACAAATTTTCGGAAATCACATGCACACATGCAAAGGTATCCACGGCAATTCCACTCATAAATCAAACATCACGCAAGCATAGACTCACACATCATCCACATTCCGCAATTCACATCATCAAGCACATGCATATACATTCGGTAATGACAAGAAAGACATATGAAGACATATGAACAATCAGCACATTAGTTTATTATTCCTATCATTTAAACCTTATAACTTAATCCCATTTTAGCCTTAGTTTCCTTTCCGTATTAGCCCCTAAGTGACTGTGTGCCCATGTTCTTACTTCAAATCACCAAAATCAACAAATAAGTTAGCATATAATAATTTTCTATTCCCTAAACCATGCTCCACTACCAAACTTGTAACCACCCCAATTCCTAACTATTAATAATTGCTCCGATTAAGGTCATTACCGCCATGAAACCCAAATAAGCCTAAATGACACGTAAGACTAATTTGAATCTCACCAGGCTAATCATAAATTTCCGATTTTAAGCTTGTTAATCTTATTGCTTATCAACAATTAGAGCATGATATTGGACACATGTTCTGGTATCATACGGAGTAAATAAAATATCAGCGGAAGTCTTAAATTAAATCTTTAGGTTCATAACACACAAGTCCCATAGCGATCCACATAACCAGCAAGAAATTCTTCATCAAGGTTCGGAAATAGCGAGAAAAGAAGAGTGCTTAAAATAAACCAGCAAGTTGCCCAATCATTCATGTTATATGCGCAAGTAACAAGTATGCAAATGTGATGAGATATCGCCCCGCCGTGCAGCCTTGATCTCACACCCTGGTAGCACGAACAATGGATGTACCTAAGCCTGAAAAATGGTAAAAACAACGGTATGAGATTACAAGAATCTCAGTAGGGTCACAACATCATAAGATCTACAGAATTCCTAAACACAAACCTCCCATTTCATATAAGATCATTCCTAAACAGCCAAAGGGGATCACACAATTCAAAAATCAATCAAAAGAGGTTAGGGCCAAATCTATGGCTGAGGGAGGACTGCAAACACTTCCGAAAGCTCAGAAGTACACAGGCAGGTGAAACACATCAGATTGCTCTCAGCAATGAAGAAGAAAAGCCATCCCCTTCCACCTGTGTTGTCAAAGACTTACTGCACAAAGGGTAGATGGTTAACACGCAAACTAATCAGTAAGCCTTTCATCTTGTCCTCGCAGTCGACTAGTCCCACACGGACAAGTCATCCCTAGTCACATACCTACTAGGGCATCCCAAACCTCGCAAGATAAGGGCTTCCTGCCTCGCAAGGAAAAATATTCAGCACTAGCTTGATGGTTTGCCGCCATACAACTCCCATACAGGTAAGAACCTCTCCTCTCCCTGGGAGCATCAGCGTTTACCCCGAATGGCCACCGGAACAGGATCCTGACGCACAGACACGTACAAGCTCACACATACAAGTACAAAGCATAATACCACAACAGGGTAACCTCAATAATGTCAGAACACAATCAACATATCCAATTTACATAACAATTGCATCCCAGGCACTCAATTCCTAACTCAGGGGTTCGATATAGCCTAGGAGATTTATATCTCATTCCACATTTCAAATTCTCACCCTATAATCCAATCACAAACAATACAATAAGGGCAGGTAACAAAAATATCAAGAAAATAACAGGGGTCTCTAGAGAAACCGATAAGGCGTAGATCCTACCTCTTTTCTCTGAACAAGAAGCTACTCCTTTTTCTTTATTAAATAAATCTGAACCACCTAAATTATCACCATGCAATGACAAAAACAAACTAAGCATGCATATTCAGTAGTCAATTGAATACCCTATTTCCTTACCAATACCACTCACCAAACCTATCAGAAAACCAGTGATCAGACATTGCAGGTGCCTCCCCCTTGGATGTGTGATGTGATAGCGAGGAACTTAACAAGATTCAACCTGAATTTACCATTCCAATTAACTATGCAAATCTTGTCGCTAAAAGTAGGGCATAGGATGATTTTGTCTTAACCTTAAACAAGGAAATATTTACATCAAAGCTGTGATTTATATATGGTTGAAAAAAGGATGAAAATATCTTTCCAACAAGCTATTATTTGTAAGGATCTGACAAACTATTAGAAAGTTATGCTACTTTGAAGTTCAAGAAGATTTGGCGAAAACCTAATTCCGCCGCCGATTTTCAAATTAACCTTAGATAAATAAATACTAACCTCCTGACAAAAACTCAAATATGGTTCGAAAGAGGATGAAGAGAGCTTTCCAACAAGCTATTATTCGCAGAGATCCGACGAAGAAGAGATCCGATGAACGATGAGTAAGTTATGCTAGTTTGAAGTTTCTGCGAATTATGGCGGCTATAGGGAGGTATAGGGTTTTAGGCTCATACGAATTTGTAAGTTTTCTATGAATGATTTTTGTGGGGTTGGCTTCCTATTTATAATAAATGGGTATAGAATTATGATTACTATTTTTAATCACTTTATCATAATAAGATAATCTACCAGATAATTAAACTCTAAATTATCTTCTCTATTTTTAGGATCTTTAATCTCTAAGGCAATTATCCCTCAACAAGGACAATCTCTTAGGAAATTATCCATCTATAAGAACTTAGATCAAAAAAGAATTTAAAAAAAAGTTAACTACTAAACAATCTTACCAATTTCGGCCATCACACATCCTTTCCTTCAGAGGCAAAATCGTCTTTTCACCTGTACTGGATTCTGGACTTCTAGGACTCAAAATTAGGGGTCTTACACTAACCTTTTAACCTTTGTACATTGAAACCTTAGACAACACAGGTGGAAGGTGATGTCCTTGTCCTTTTACCGAGATGATTGATGTATTTACCTGCTTGTGTACTTTTGATTTTCAGAAGTGTTTATAGTCCACCCTCAGCCTTAGATTCGGCCTTTACCTTGTTGGTTTATTCTTGAATTACGTGATATCCCGTAGATGTGTAGGGATGATCTAATGTTGTTTGGGAGATATTTTTTTTAGATTTTTGTAGATTGTATGATGTTGTGACCCTACTAAGATTCTTGTACTCTCACCCTGTTATTTTCAACTTTTTCAGGCTTAGGTACATTCGCTGATCGTGGTACTAGTGTGTGAGATCAGGGCTGCATGGAAGAGCGATATTGTATCACATTTACATTCGTATTTCATTGGTTGCTCTTATAATCTTCTCAATTTGCCTTTTCAAATCTCTGTTAATAGTTTCTCAATTATTTTCCTTTAATAAAAATCCTTTGATTTTCCTAGGTTGGCTCGACTAAGTATTTCTTTTTTCTTAACGTCTTGAATTTTGGTTTCTTATATGGTAGTGCTATATTCTCACCACGATCAGTATCCTTTCACATGACTAGTCAGTCATATGTGACGTTGTTAGGATGTTTCCTTGCAATCAACAGGGTTAGGGTTCCTTATAAGTAGGACTTGAGTTTCTTTATTTTATTAGATTTCTTCTTATTTCAATTATTTTTTTAATTACTCAAGTGTTGAGCTTTTCCAACACGAGATTTGCTAATCTTCTCATATGATCTAGAAGCCATATCACGGTTCAATTATTTTCTTAGTTACTTAATTATTTTTTTGAGTTATTCTCACAATCCCCACTAGGCAATGTAATATTGTCGTTCCCATATAACGATTATCTCAAACTTAGTCACAATATTCAAACATGATTTAGAAAGTAACTAGACAATTGTGTTTCATTCCAAAGAAATGCATATAATAAAAAAATTACCATGATTTAAAAAATGTCCCATCGGTCATGCGTTATTGCATGAAAGCAACTCACAAATATCATACAATACATGGAATCAATCCAGATTCATTCAAAAGGATGGAAAGAAATTAAAAATCATCCACTCATAGTTTTTTGTCATTCTGATTTTTTTTCTTGAATCGATCTATATGACTTTTAGCATGTTCATTCTACATGTTTAATAACAGTTGGAGCATGATATTGGACAATCATTCTGGTATCATAGGGAGTGAGTAAAAATATCAGCGGAAGTCTTTAAATTAAATCACTGGATTCATAACACACAAGTCCCGTAAGGATCCAAATAACCAGCAAGAATTCCTCCAACATAGTCGAAAATAACAAGCAAAGGAGGAATCTTAAAATAAACCAGAAAGTAGTCCAATTTTTATTCAAGTTATATGCGCAAGTAATCAAGGAACATGTATGCAAAAGTGATGCGATATCGCCCCGACTTACAGCCTTGATCTCACACACTGGTACCACGAGCAGTGAATGTACCTAAGCCTAAAAAAAATGGTGAAAACAACGAAATGAGATTACAAGAATCTTAGTTGGGTCACAACATCGTAAAATCTGCAGAAACCATAAACACAAATCTTCCAAACAACATATGATCATTCCTATGAAACTAAAGGGATTCATGCAATTCAAAGATTCAATCAAAAAGAGTAGGGCCGAATCTATGGCTGAGGGGGACTACAAACACTTCTGAAAAGTATCAGAAGTACACAGGCCGGAAGAACTCATCAGATTGTTCTCGGCAATGAAGAAGAAAAGGCCATCCCCTTCCACCTCTGTTGTCCAAGACTTTTTGCACGAAAGGTAATTGGTTAACACACAAGCTAATCAGCAAACCTATTCATCTTATCACACAAGGACAAAACATCCCAAGCCACACAAAGACAAGGGTATCCCAAACCACACAAGGATAAGGGGTTCCTGCCACACAAGGATAGGGTTTCTGGCCACACAAGGACCAGACATCCAAGGAGCTGTTGCTGGGATTTGCCAGCCATACGACTCCCATACTAGTAAGAACCTCCCCTCTCACTAGGAGCATCAGCGCTTACCCCGAATGTTCACCGGAAAAGGAACCTGACACACAAACATGTACAAACACACACAGGCAAGCATAAAGCACAAAACCACAACAAGGTATTCTCAATTCTGTCTGATCACATTCAGCATGTTCAATAAACATCACACATGCAAGCTAGGCACTCCTAACCTACCTTAAGGGATTCAGTATAGCCTAGAAATTCCTCAATTCAATCCGAAAATCAAGCATGCATTATTTAATATGAATGCGCATACAGTTTCACAATCATAGGTACCGAAATCAATTAAGCAGACAACGAGGTCTTTGGAGAAACCGATGAGACATATATCCTACCTCTCTTGTCTCTGAATAAAAAGCTATTCCTTTTCCCTTACTAGATACTTCTGAAATACCTAAGTCATCATTAGGCGAAGACAAAAAAAATAAACTAAACGTGCATAAGCAATAACCAAGTAAATTCCCTATTTCCTTACCAATTCCAATTACCAAACCTATCAGAAACCAGTGATTAGATGCCGTAGGTTCCTCTCCTTTGGATATGTGAGGTGATAGCCAGAAACTTAACAATTCAACTTGATTTACCATCCCAATTAACTATGCAAAGTTCGGCACTAAGAGTAAGGCACAAGAAAATTTTTGACTTCATGTATTCAAGTGATGAAATCATAATTGTTCACTATGAATGGATTCTAAACAATCATATGAATAAAGGCAACAACATCAAAGATCAATCAAAGGTAGAATTATACAAATCTTAAAACCTAATTCCGCCGCCGATCTTCAACTTATTTTTTTGCAAAGAAATACGAATGTTGAAAAAATAAAACATATATTTTTTCAAAGAGGATGAAGAGAGCTTTCCAACCAGATATTATTTTCAGGAATCCGACAAACGATGAAAGAGTTATGCTACATTGAAGCTCAAGAAGATTTTGGTAGTTCCGCTGAGTTTTGACTTTTCTTTTGACAAAGAATTATGAACGTCCAAACAAAAAAACAGATATGGTTGAAAAGAGGATGAAGACAGATTTCCAACAAGCTATTATTTTCAAGAATCCGACAAACGATGAAAGAGTTATGCTATATTAAAGTTCAAGAAGATTTTGGCAGTTCCGCCGAGTTTCGACTTATCTTACGAGAAACAAATACTAACATCCTGATGAAAAAACAAAGATGGTTGGAAAGAGGTTGAGGAGAGCTTTCCAACAAGCTATTATCTGTAGGAATCTGACAAACGATGAGAGAGTTATGCTGGTTTAAAGTTTCAGCGAATTTTGGCACATATAGGGAGGTGTAAGGGTTTTAGGCTATACGAGTTTTGTGTGTTTTCTATGAATGATTTTTGTGGGGTTGGCTTCCTATTTATAACGGATGGGTATGAAATTAAGATTACTATTTTAAAGGCTTTATTAAAGTAAGATAACTACCAGATTTAAATTCTATAATTATCTCCTTTTAATTTTAGGGATTTTAATTCTTAAGGTGATAATCAATAAATTAAGAACCAAATTAAAGAGAATTAATACCAGAAATAATTACTAAATATTCCTTACCAATTTCTGCCATCACACATCCTTTTCTTTAGGGGAAAAATGATTTTTTCACCTGCACTGACTTCTGGACTTCTAGGACTCAAAATTCGAGGTCTCACACTATCGGTACTCTAACCTTTGAAGAATATAGCAGTATGAACCTATACTGGGATTGATCACCCCATCATATCAGCTTACTAGGTGTTATATCAAATTACTGTGTGTTCCTAGATTATTACGTGTAGATATTACTACGTGTTCCTAGACCATTGTATGTGATTATAAACCTGAATATAGAGGAAGTGATTATAACACCGACATGGGATAATAGTTGGTTATATTAGCCATCTATTAGAATGGCTATCGATTATATGTCGAGATTTTAAAGATCCCTGTCATTTGAGATGTGTGTGGTATGTGACGACATTTCTATGCTATTTGATGATTTTGCTTTAGTGTGACCCTAATAATGGGATTATATGTTATGTGCTATGATATCTTGTGGCATTGTTTTTCCTTGTTTATCATGATGCATTACTATGATTGGATCTGATTGGTCCATGGCCATGATTTGGCTCTGTGGTTGTGAAATCGCATGATCAAAATAACATTTAATCTTGTTTAAATTTAAAAGAATTTGAAAAGAAAAATGTCCACTCACCTAGTTGCCATGCCAGTGTTTGATAAGTTTCCCGAGTTTGTGCAAAAGAGTTGGCTTCATCCCAGATCGCAGACTCACTGAGTGGCTTGAATCATAAGATATGATTGAGGATTTGGGTTTGCTTTTGTGGACTAGTTGCGTATGACATTTAGTGTGTGTATCCGTTGTAAATTGGTATCCCATACTATGTTAATAAATAAATTGATATTTTTGGTTTATATCTCACATTATGTAAATTCCGCAAAATTTCCGCACATCTTTTTATTCTAGCATGTTTTCTTAGTCTTGGGATTGCTTTTGAGGCACATAATGCATTTAAAATAGAAAACAAAAATTTAAATAGGTTTCGTTGTCGTCTTTTATAGTTATTATATTTTCTTGGGATGACCATCTAAGTTTGTACAGTAGCTATATGGCGGTTGTTATGTCTTTGTGGAATCTGGGGTGTGAAAAAATCGATGTTTAAAATAAAACCAATCAGATAAATTTTGGAGAAATTCAGACTTAGTGCTCATTTTCAGATTTTTGGGAAGTTCTCCGTTCTTGATGGTTTCCAATACTTGTTTTTATATGGTTTTTGTTTCTTGATGGTTTGTGATTGTTTCCCATACCTTTGTTTCTGTTTTTATTCATCAAATCATCAATTTTTGTTGAGTGAAGTGATTTGGTGGAATTTCATGTGTGTGATTTTGATGTTTAGTTGATCAATTTATGTTTGTTGGATATTTTGTAGTGGAATTGGAGTGTATTGTGTGTTTAGTTTTCCTTGGAAAGGAATTTCTTAGAGTTATTCGTTTTTGTATGAGTGAGTAATGGTGGTGTGGTTTAAGATCGAGTTGATCTGGTTGTTGTTGGCATTTTTTGATTTGTTTGGTGTTGTTTTAGCTTGTTGAGTAGGCCAATATTGTGTCTAGATCAAGTATTTTTCAGAGGTTAGTTGTGTTCGACTTTTTTTCTTTATTTTTATGTTGACCTGTTTGAGTATTGAGTTATTTTATACGATATTTCCAGCATTCACTGAGGTCATTGGCACTGTGATATTTCCAAGCTTGTTAAGATAGGAGTTTATCATTCATACTCGTGAATTAAAATAGTTTGGCTTTCATTGCATTAAAATTTGAAATATAAGTTGTTTGAATGTGAGGCATGTGTTAATGTCAATTGTCTTAAATGTCTTGCATAAGATATATGATATGTTTGTCATGTTTTATTTATGCAAACTATGCATTTTAGATGATAAATATGTATTTGTTTGTGTTGAATACATATTGAGTTGGATATGGATGAGTATATATGCCAGGGTGACTTGATTTTGAGCTTGATTTGGAAGAGAATGAATGGAATTGGATGCTTGGATATATTTAGATACTTCTTTGTAATTAGTATAACTTGAGGGGAGTGTTCAAGGAGTGTTGAGAATAAATTGGGTAAGCTTGAGTGAGTGGAAAATGTTGAAATCAAGTATGTAAAACCTAGAATTCGGGTTGCTAACCAGTCAGCCATGGTGGGAAGACAAGTCGGGCTTATGATTCTAGCTTTTGGTGGTTGGTCACTCAAGTTGGTGATCAGTTATATGGATGGGATGATTGGTCAGGCATGTAGCCACCACCGGTCATCTGGAGATTTTCTAGAATTCGATGAACCTTCTCATTATCTAACAAGTGTTCCCATTATCCGACAAGTTATCTCTTTATTAGGCAAGAAAACCCAAAATTTAATGAGGTGATATGGCAATCAGTCAAGACATTCAGTCACGATTGGTCAGGTAGGTCTAGGAAATATTCTTCCAGATTTCCTTGAAGAATGCATTTTTGATATTTTTCTTTTGGTGTTAATGTTGACAAAATTACAGGGATAATTAGATTTTCTCCCTTGGTATTGATGTGCATGATTAGGCTTGATCCTATGTTTTTTTTGTATGTTTCATCTTATGTATTGAGTGTGTGCATATCGAGCAATCAATTGAAGGTTGTATGTTTTTAAAATAATGTGGCATATGATGAAAAATAAATATATGATTATATATAGGTCTTGAGGATCATTGTTTGACCAATACATTGAGAGTCGCATGGGATAGCCTTCAAGAAAGGACAATGCATTGTCTCTTAGGAGTTAGTTGTATGGGGGAACCGTACCAATTTGAAGTGTTGGACATATATATATATATATATTACATATATATTATACTTGTTGTACGAATTTGGGTGTCAGCAATTATGATAATATTGCTTAGCTGGCTCCGTGTGTATACCAAGTTAGTGTGGACATGGATAGTTACATCCCCTTGTTCGGTAGATAACATTAATGGTGAGGTTCAATTGTATAGTATTATATGATATTTCAAATTAAAGAAAAAAGAAACTTACCAATGGGCTTTAGGCTTGTTCGTAAAGTCAGAAAGCATATCTAATGTGATTTCGAGTCTAACCTGATATTTTTAGGCTAGTTGCCTAATATGATTGATATTATTGAGTGATTATGTTTCGGGATTTGAGAGTTTATTGGAATACTTGCAAATTTTATATTGCTTTCTTATGCATAACTATTGCATCATGCATACTTGGAGATATTTGCACTACGGTATGTACGGGCTTGCATCAAATATGTTCTATAAAATTAAATATTTATAATTGTTTTATGTATTATCTCCTTTTCTACTTAGAATGGCTATGATTTTTTTACTCCTACAGAGATCCTCATGATCTCACTCCATTGTTGTTTATATTTTTTCAAGTCTTCTCTAGAGCGAGTTCTGATCCCAAGTGGCTATTGGAGCATTTTTAGGAGCTAGACTACTGACATATTTTGGACACGTGACATATTGTGTCATATTTTCATATTTTTGGTTTTATTTTTGATTTAATGTGTGTTGAATTTAAGATATTCCGATTTTAGTTCTGTTTTATGTTGATTGTGGTTTGATTGAAACTAGTATTGATGAGTTTTGGGATTGGCCTGCATGGCATATATTTGTTTTCATTACTTTTAAGAAAAGACTATTACTGTTTTTTTATTTATTATGCTACTTTGTTATGTGTGTTGGCCGCATTGTTTCCATGTTTGTATCATGTTGTTTTTTTTATAAAAGGAGATTACATTAAAATTAATGTCAAGTTACATCATATAAACAACAATCAAAGTCTAACAATGATAAAAGATCCGATGGAGGATCTGAGCTCGATATAGCTAGATGACTATCGCAAGCCACGCTATGCTAGTAGGTCCATGCATCGATTGGAAACCTGAAAGATGTGAGTAAAAATCATCGTAATAAACTCAGCAAGTAAGTCCTAGCAACCACGAAGAGGGACACACCCAACTCTAGTAGGAACCTGTCTCTTGACTAACTGAAAAACCTCTAAAGAATCAGCCTCAACCTGAAGCTTTGTAATTCCTCTCTGTAATGCCAATCTTATCCCTGAAAATAATGCATATAACTCAGTATCAACACCGAACAAGGTGATAAACATTGAATGAAACCAACTACTCATCATCACCTGTGAATCTTGTATAAAACCCCCCTACACCTGACTAGCCCTTCAAACTCCAAGTTCTATCTACACCTAACTAGACCTTCAAACTCCGAGCTCCATCCCAATTTAATTTGAACCAATCCCCAATCGGTGAGATCCACCTAACCCATCTGTGTTCTGGCTTATCCAAAATTGGACTCACCTGTTTGTTTATACTAAGGGCATACATAAAAGAGTTTAGATATCTAAAAATAACAGGATGGACATCGATAGGAACATCCGCATTGTGAGACCCCGAATTTTGAGTCCTAGAAGTCCAGAAGCCAGTGTAGGTGAAAAGACCATTTTCCTCCTGATGGCCGAAATTGGTAATGAAGGTCTAGTATTCATTTCTAGTTTCATTTCCCTTTGATTCAATTCCTTACTGGTTCAATCTTACTTTAGGTGATAAAATTCTTAAAATTAAGGAAGGATAATTCCAGAATTTAATTCTAATAATTGTCTTCTTGTAACGACCCCAATTCCTACCTATTAATACTTGCTCCGATTAAGGTCATTACCGCCGTGAAACCTATTAATTGTCTTCAGAGGAAAAATGGTCCTTTCACCTACACTGGCTTCTGGACTTCTAGGACACAAAATTCGGGTCTCACATCCTCCCCTCCTTATAAGAATTTCGTCCTCAAAATTTTAGCACAAGTACCTAAACAAACAAGTAAGGAAATTTTGCACGCATAGATTCCTTAGTCTCCCAAGACTATTCCTCAATTTGGCCATTACGCCAAACAACTCGTACCATAGGCACGCTTCGACTGCGAAGCTGTCGAACTGACCAATTTAGTATGGAAACTGGCTGTACGAGATAGGATAGGTCTTCAGCAACTTCGAGTCGGGGTTCCTCAAGCACGTGAGCAGGGTCTTGTACATACTTTGTCAACATTGAAACATGAAACATGTTGTGAATTCTTTCCATATTTGGAGGTAAGGCTGGTATGCAACAGGGCCAATTCTTTCAACGATGTCATACAAACCAATGTACTGAGGTGCTAGCTTACCTCGCTGCTGAAAATGAAGGACTCCTTTCCATGGGGAGACCTTCAAACACACTTTGTCACCTACTGCAAATTCCAGCTCCCTTCGTCGACTGTCGACATAGCTTTTCTGCCGATCCTGGGATGTTTTTAGCCGTTGTCGGATCAAGTTCAACTGCTCCGTTTCTTGATCAATCAATTCTGGATTGTCTAGGTGTCTTTTGCCTATTTCATTCCAGAAAATAGGAGTCCTGCAACGTCTCCCATATAATGCTTCATAAGGTGCCATACCGATGCTTATATGAAAACTATTGTTGTAAACAAATTCTGCCAACGGCAGGCATCGATCCCAACCGGTTTGCTGATCTAACACACTCGCTCGTAGCATATCTTCGAGTGTCTGAATCATCCTTTCTGATTGACCATTGGTGTGAGATCCCGTCTATTGTAGTGTCGGTCAGGGGCAGAGTCAATGGTAGCGTTAGTGCGCCGATGCTACGTTGTTGGTTTGTGAACACGGCCGTAGGAAGCCTTTAAGTAACCCATAGTGAATCTGAGAGTGTTTAAGTATGATTGTGAGTGAGATAGGTTAGACGATCGAGGTTGAGTCAGTGGAAAACAAACCAGGTTGATTTCGGTCCATTTTAAGCGACCGCGGGCCGTTTGGGTTAAAATTTTGTTTCTTGGGCTGTTTGCGATTTTTTATTTTTTTTCGGACCCAATCCTTATGTTATAGATTTATATACTCAAAGAAATTTTTGGGCCATTTGGTTGCCATTTCACGAGCCTATTGGGCTCATATGTGATGAAACGGGCCATCAATTGCTCAGTTCAGCCTTGTTGAACTTTTGGGCCCAAAACCCATCAGCCCAAGCCCACACTTCATCCTTTAAATACTTCTCTTCCAGAAGTGACCAGGACATTCCAACCCTAACTCGTTTTTCTCCTTCCTTCACCCTTCCAACCTACCACAATCCAAACTTTGCCCAATTTTACCCCAAAAACTTGTGGAGGATTGTCCCAAAACATTTTCCCATCAATTTTCTACACTTTTCCATTTTTAGTTTGATGTCTAAGGCCTGATTTTGAGGTGTTTTTCATTCTGCCAAAAATTGCAGAGTTGTTGGTAACTGATTAATCTTTGGTTTTCTTTTTGGATTGGTTGGTTTATTCAGGTTGCTAGCGATGTGATTGAGTATTTTTTATGGATGGAAATGCCTGAAAACAACCTATGATTCTTGTATAAATTTTGGATGAACAGTAACAGGTATTTTTTAGACATGTTATTGATCATGTTGGTGTGTTTGTTCCATGTTAATGAAGTGGTTGTCGGCAGTATTGATGGGAAGGGTGTTGTGCGCAGCCTGCAAGGGTCCATAGAATTGTTTTCCTTTATTTTTCCTTTGATTCCTTGATTAGATATGCTTAGTATGGCTGTATGGTTTGTGCTTGTTAAGGTGGTACTGGATCGATCTGTAGAGGCAAGGATCTTGTTGGAGAACCATCGACGCAACGAGAGGTGGGAGTTTATGTTTCATTTGCATACGCGTAACATTTTGTTTTCAGAATCAATGTTTTAGTTTGAATGGAGGCATGACTTGAATTGTGTTTAACATTTTGTTAGAATCATAATTTTCTTGCCATGTTTGAATGCATCAACTGTATATTCAAAAGTTGAAGCATGCTGACTTGTTTGGTGTAAACGAATTTTCATACGTGTTTTACAACCTACCATACGATGTGATTTGTCATCTCCTTATACATGTTTGTTATTGTGGCTGAATAATTTGAATATTATTTTGAGATGTTTGGCACCTGATTTACATGATGGAAATGTTTAAATGCGTGCATGGAATATCCGATGAATTTTTAGATTTAATAACCCATACTTGATATCATTGCTATTTGGTCACTAATCGGTCAAACTTCCCGATTTTCAGTAAGGACCTTGATGATGTTTATACCCTTTTGTACCACCTGGATGAGTGTTTTCAACCCCAGGGAGTCTTATTTTGAGTGTGATAAATTATGCTATGTGTTTATGCATTATGTTTTCAAAAAGAAAGGTGCCACATATAAGTGTTTCTCGGCACCGTACCGACTGGAATTGACGGTTACTGCTGGATCCAGTTAGGTAAGTATATGGAGTCCTTATAGAGAGGACAGTTGCTTAACTTGGAGAGGTATGGTTGGATATATTTATGTATATTGAGTGCTGTGTGCACTATGAATGAAAAGGCCTTACAATTGCTTCATATATAAAGTACGACGTTATATCTACGTGTGCACAAAATTGAATGTGATAGATTGTGTTTCTACATTCAATTTTGGACAATACTGATGGTGGGGTTTTGTTTATATATATGTATATGCTACAACTGAAAACTATCAGTAGGCTTTTATGTAACCCTTTAGCGGGGGTTACGTGAAAGTGGTTTGTGTCCACCCCGTTATGTTTTGGGCATAGTAGCCAAAGATCACACCTGTCCTCTATGAATCTCTTGTATTTATTTCCTTATGCTGTTTGGTGTGTGCACTTAGGATGGATACATAGAAAAACATGGATTGTAATGGTTTGAATAAATACTTGATACTAAGATTTGGTTTTGTCTCCATTCCACCATTTATGCTTATGACCCAGTAACTTCCACTGAGGTCCTTGATCTCACCCCCTCTCTCTTGTTTGTTTCAGGACTAAGTTGTGAGAGATAGCTGTTCAAATTCGAGGTTCCTATCCTGGTATTGGTCGTAGGGCTGGACAAATGCACATGTACGTTTTTGGACTCAGCATCCTTCACATCTTCTTGTATCTTTAACTATTTTTGCATTTTGCTAGTGCATATGTATACAATTCATGCTTGCATACTCTGATGTTTTTGATATATAAGAAGTGGTGTTGTTTTGGGTTTCTGGGGACCTGCGAGTGTGGACTCGAGGTGTTGCATGTTTGAGGCCATATGGCTCATTGTATGTGATCTGATATTTTTGCTGTATGTGTTTGTTACTCCGTTGTTTGTAAGTTATGCTGAGTATCAATTTATTGCGTGCCATATTTTGAAAAAAATAAGTCAAATATTGTGTATTTATTACGATTAGCAAAACAAAGTTGTACGGTTAAGCCTTGTGTAGTTCCGCTTGGTCCACCAGTTGGGACAATCAGGGTTGCACGGCGGTGAGGCTCCCGGTTACCGGGAACGGGTCCTCACAAGGTTGATAGAGGAGCATGATTATTTTTTGTGAACATGGTTTTTGTGCATTGAGTGCAAACTAATTTTTTTTGACAAGTGCATCACACTCACGGCACCTGCATTGTCTAGCATATAGTGTGTCTAGTTGTTTTGTTTTCCTTTAGACTTATACCTATGGCTGCGTGTTCCGTGGTTTTAGATGGCACCTAAAAAGAAGGTGGGGAGACCACGCAGAGTACAGGCAGAAGATGTTGAAGAAAGGTCTGATGCCCGTGGACCAACGGAAGAGGCACAAACAGAATAGACATCACAGGTAGGACAGGCAGCACCTACGGCCCAAGACCCGGTTTTGATTGAGATGTTGAAGGGTTTACAGACAACTCTGGGTCAGATGCAGCAAACAATCCAATAGATACAAACTGCAGCTACTCAGCAACCACAAGTGCAAGTACCGGTACAGCCTGAACCGGAAGTACAGCCAGAGGGAAGGCAAGCTGATGTCCAAGGCGGTAGGGTACCAATACAAGTGTCCAAGCTATTAAAGGAGGCTAGGCACTTGGGTTGCCAAAGTTTCTGTGGTTCGAGTGATGCATTAGTGGCGAAATTGTGGAAAGACAAGATTGTATTGACAGCTCAGGATCTGAGGATTTCAATTGAGGACCGAGTCATATTGGCTACCCGCTTACTGGAACGTGATGCAGGTACCTGGTGGGATACTATCAGAAACCGTTATGGTGGCCAGCCCACGTGGGAAGAGTTCGAAAGGGAGTTTGATTTGCGGTATTTTCCGCCTCATTTTCAGAACAATAAGGAGTCTGAATTTTATATGCTTCGACAAGGGAACAAGACCGTGGCGGAGTATGAAACAGAGTTCCGAGCACTTGTTCTTTTTGTGCCGGAAATTGAACAAGACATGCTTATTTTGGCGAGTCAGTTTGAACATGGGCTGAATCAGAACATCCGCACCATCATGGGGCCAAATACTAGTACAAACTTCGGGAAATTGGTTGTAGAGGCCGTGAAATCTGAGGAAATAGCACGGGGACAAAGTGGACAAATTAGTAGATCGCGGGACTTTGGTAAGGGAAAGAGCCCCATGAGGTTTGGCAGCCGATTTGATCGAAGACCAGAAAATAAAAGATACATCCCATATGCTATAACCCCGACTAGATCACAAGGAACATCTTCCTTTGTGACTAGAATGCAACCGGCCCACTCGACATCAAGCTTTAGCAGACCCTTTGGGTATCCGAGATCGCATCCCAACCGCTGTTACACATGTGGTCAGCCCGGGCACTTCGCGAGAGATTGTCCTCGGGACAGCACCGCGAGATCGATGACATAACAGTCGAAAGCCTCAACAATGTCAACAGTTGAGAGGGCTGGTGTGAGTCAGACGGGCTCACAAGGATCAATGAGACCACCGAGTAGAGTACAGGTGGGATGGCCATCTAGTAGCCAGGCTGCAAGTCAGTCTTCACAACAGCAATCACAACGACCTCAGACACGCCTGTTTACTTTGACGGATGCAGAAGCGAGCATCAATCGAGATGTTGTGACAGGTACACTCATTGTCTTTTCCATACCTGCTAAAGTATTAATGGACCCCGGAGGGAATAGATCCTTTATTGGTCCTAGAGTAGCTGTGAGCGCGGATAGGGAGGTGTCAACCCTAGAACCACCCATAGAAGTTTTAACTCCATTGGGTGAACGGTTGATCTGCGAGAGTGTATATTTGGGCTATTTGTTGCGCATGGGTTCCACAGAAATTGAGGTTGATCTGACTCCTTTGAATATGAAAGAGATAGATGTTATCTTAGGGATGGACGGTTTGGCTAAGTACCGAGCAAGGATGGACTGCTTCACGAAGAAGGTGCAGTTCCGTTTGGCAAATGGGTTAGAATTCTGTTTCGAAGGTAATCGGCGAGTCGTTCCTTCATGTGTCATTTCATGGCTGGATGCCAGGCGTATGATCCGCAAGGTTTATTCAGCTTTCTTAGCACATGTTAGAGATGTGACGATTGAGCCACTGGAGCTGAGCAGGATACCAGTTGTACAAGACTTTCCCGATGTGTTTCCGGAAGACTTGGCAGGGTTACCACCGGAGAGGGAGATTGAATTTGAGATTGAGTTGTTTCCAGGGACAGCTCCTATTTCCATTCCACCATATCGGATGGCACCAGCTGAGCTGAAAGAGTTGAAGACTCAATTGAAAGACTTAGTGAATTGTGGATTTATCAGACCTAGTGTTTCACCTTGGGGAGCACCAATTTTATTTGTCAAGAAAAAAGATGGCACGTTGAGACTGTGTATTGATTACAGGTAGCTGAATCAGGTTACATTGAAGAACCGGTACCCGTTGCCACGCATTGATGACCTGTTTGATCAACTGCAAGGAGCCATGGTATTTTCCAAAATTGATTTGAGATCAGGTTATCATCAACTGAGGGTTCGTGAGTCTGATGTGCCAAAGACAGCTTTCCGGTCACGTTATGGGCATTATGAATTTCTGGTGATGCCGTTGGGAGTGACTAATGCGCCAGCCATGTTTATGGATTTGATGAATAGAGTCTTTCGTGAATACGTAGATCAGTTTGTCATTGTATTTATTGATGACATCTTGATCTATTCAAAGTCGGAGGAGGAGCACTTGGTGCATTTGCGGGTTGTGTTGAACAGACTTAAAGCACAGCAGTTGTATGCCAAATTCACTAAGTGTGAATTTTGGCTGAAGGAAATAGGGTTCTTGGGACATGTGGTATCAGCAGAAGGTATACTTGTCGATCCCAAGAAGATAGAAGTCATTGTGTCATGGGAACCTCCTCGTAGTATCACGGAAATCCGAAGTTTTATTGGTTTGGCCGGCTACTATCGGAGGTTTGTGAAAAACTTCTCCGTCTTGGCAGGCCCGTTGACGCGTCTAACACTCAAGGGAGTTCCGTTTGTATGGTGAGAGGCATGTGAGAAGAGTTTTCAGGAAGTGAAGGCCAAGCTTGTATCGGCACCGGTTCTTACCTTGCCGCTCAGCGACAAGAGGTACATTGTGTATAGTGATGCATCGAAGATGGGATTGGGTTGTGTGCTAATGCAAGATGGTAAGGTAGTGGCCTACGCATCGAGACAGTTGAGACCGCATGAGAGCAACTACCCGACTCACGATCTTGAGTTGGCTGCGGTGGTGTTCGCACTCAAGATTTGGCGGCATTACCTGTATGGTGAAACGTGCAGGATGTTCACCGATCATAAGAGTCTCAAATACCTTCTCACCCAGAAGGATTTGAACTTGAGACAACAGAGGTGGTTGGAATTGATCAAAGATTATGACTTAGTGATTGACTACCATCCGGGCAAGGCGAACGTCGTTGCTGATGCGTTGAGTAGGAAGACATCATCTTCCTTAGCCTATGTTCGCACTGAGTACATGCCTATGTTGATGTGTCTGAGAATATCTAGAGTACGACTTGATAGTGATGACTCTGGAGCATTAATGGCACATTTGATTGTGAGGCCGACTTTACTAGACGAGATTCGGACGAAACAATATGAAGATCTCGTGTTGCGTCAAATAAAGAAACAGTTGGAGGAAGTAGACAGTGGTACTAGTACAGTAAGTGAGTATCGTGTGAGAGAGGATGGTATCCTGACGTTTCGAGGACGAGTGTGTATCCCTCATGATGAAGAGCTGAGGCAATTGATTTTGATGGAGGCACATAGTTTGACGTTTTCCATTCATCCGGGCAGCACCAAGATGTACAGGGACTTGAGAGAACAATATTGGTGGGCCGGAATGAAGAAGCATATTGCTGAGTTTGTGGCAAAGTGTCTAGTGTGTCAGCAAGTCAAGGCGGAACATCAAAGACCTGCGGGATTACTACAGTCGTTACCCATTCCGGAGTGGAAATGGGAGCATGTGACGATGGATTTCGTAACAAGGTTGCCGAGATCACAGCGAGGTTATGATGCGATATGGGTGATAGTGGATAGACTGACCAAGTCTGCACACTTCCTCCCCATTACGGTGACAAATACGCTGAAGAAGTTGGCAGTAAAGTATCTTGACGAGATTGTCAGACTTCATGGCATGCCAGTGTCGATTGTGTCGGATAGGGATCCGAGATTCACGTCCAGATTTTGGGGGAAATTTCATAGTGCTTTAGACACTCGACTAACTTTCAGCACCGCATTCCACCCACAGACAGTTGGACAGTCTGAGAGAACAATTCAGACCTTGGAAGACATGCTGCGAGCATGTGTGTTGGATAGGCAGAAAGCATGGGATCGATGCCTGCCGTTAGCTGAGTTCGCCTATAACAACAGTTTTCAAGTATCTATTGGCATGGCACCATATGAAGCATTGTATGGTCGATGGTGTCAGACACCTTTGTACTGGAACGAGGTCAGAGAATAGAAACTGGATAGTCCCGAATTAGTTGAACAAGCGACAGAATTGTTGTTACTGATTCGACAAAGGCTGAAAACAGCGCAAGATAGACAGAAAAATTACGCTGATAATCGCCGGCGAAACTTAAAATTTGTTGTGGGAGACAAAGTCTTTTTGAAAGTGGCACCGGGGAAAGGAGTTCTTCGGTTTCAGCAGCGAGGCAAGTTGGCACCAAGTTTCATTGGACCTTACAGCATTACAGCCAGAGTTGGACCAGTGGCATACCGGTTGGATTTGCCACCGGAGTTGGAGAAGATCCACAATGTCTTCCATGTATCTATGCTACGGAAGTATATGCCAGATCCATCCCATGTGTTGAAGTAACCACCAATCGAAATTGCCAACGATTTGTCATACAAGACACAGCCTGTTGCAATTGTGGACAGAGTGGTAAAACAATTACGAAATCGCACAGTGCAAATGGTATCCGTGTTGTGGCGTAGCGATGTCATGGAGGAACGAACATGGGAAACCGAGCAGATGATGAGGCGGCAGTATCCACAGTTATTCGACGACCTTGATAAGTAAATTTCGCGGACGAAATTTCTATAAGAAGGGGAGGATGTGAGATCCCGTCTATTGTAGTGCCGGTCAGAGGCAGTGTCAATGGTAGCATTAGTGCCAGCGGCAGCGCACCGATGCTACGTTGTTGGTTTGTGAACACGGCCGTAAGAAGCCTTTAAGTAACCCATAGTGAATCTCAGAGTGTTTAAGTATGATTGTGAGTGAGATAGGTTAGACGATCGAGGTTGAGTTAATGGAAAACAAACCAGGTTGATTTCGGTCCGTTTTAAACGACCGCGGGCCGTTTGGGCCAAAATTTTGTGTCTTGGGCTGTTTGGGATTTTGTTTTTCTTTTTCAGGCCCAATCCTTATGTTATAGCTTTACATACTCAAAGAAGTTTTTGGGCCATTTGGTTGACATTTCACGAGCCCATTGGGCTCATTTGTAATGAAACGGGCCACCGATTGCCCAGTCCAGCCTTGTTGAACTTTTGGGCCCAAAACCCATCAACCCAAGCCCACACTTCATCCTTTAAATACTCTCTTCCAGAAGTGACCAGCACATTCCAACCCTAACTCGTTTTTCTTCTTCCTTCACCCTTCCAACCTACCACAATCCAAACTTTGCCCAATTTTACCCCAAAAACTTGTGGGGGATTGTCCCAAAACACTTTCCCATCAATTTTCTACACTTTTCCACTTTTAGTTTGATGTCTAAGGCCTGATTTTGAGGTGTTTTTCATTCTGGCCGAAAATTGCAGAGTTGTTGGTAACTGATTAATCTTTGGTTTTCTTTTGGATTGGTTGGTTTATTCAGGTTGCTAGTGATGTGATTGAGTATTTTTTATGGATGGAAATGCCTGAAAACAACCTATGATTCTTGTATAAATTTTGGATGAACAGTACCAGGGGGTTGTTTAGACATTTTATTGATCATGTTGGTGTGTTTGTTCCATGTTAATGAAGTGGTTGTAGGAAGTATTGATGGGAAGGGTGTTGTGCGCAGCCTGCGAGGGTCCATAGAATTGCTTTCCTTTATTTTTCCTTTGATTCCTTGATTAGACATGCTTAGTATGCCTGTATGGTTTGTGCTTGTTTAGGTGGTACCGGATCGATCAGTAGAGGCAAGGATCTTGTTGGAGAACCATCGACGCAACAAAAGGTGGGAGTTTATGTTTCATTTGCATACGCGTAACATTTTGTTTTCAGAATCAATGTTTTGGTTTGAATGGAGGCATGACTTGAATTGTGTTTAACATTTTGTTAGAATCATAATTTTCTTGCCATGTTTCAATGCATCAATTGTATATTCAAAAGTTGAAGCATGCTGACTTGTTTGGTGTATACGAATTTTCATACGTGTTTTGCAACCTACCATACGATGTGATTTTTCATCTCCTTATACATGTTTGTTATTGTGGCTGAATACTTTGAATATTATTTTGAGATGTTTGGCACCTGATTTATATGATGGAAATGTTTTAATGCGTACATGGAATATCCGATGAATTTTTAGATTTAATAACCCATACTTGATAACTTCGCTATTTGGTCACTAATCGGTCAAACTCCCTGATTTCCAGTAAGGACCTTGATGATGTTTATACCCTTTTGTACCACCTGGATGAGTGTTTTCAACCCCAGGGAGTCTTATTTTGAGTGTGATAAATTATGCTATGTATTTATGCATTATGTTTTCAAAAAGAAAGGTGCCACATATAAGTGTTTTCTAGGCACTGTACCGACTGGAATTGACGGTTACTGCTGGATCCAGTTAGGTAAGTATATGGAGTCCTTATAGAGAGGACAATTGCTTACCTTGGAGAGGTATGGTTGGATATATTTATGTATATTGAGTGCTGTGTGCACTATGAATGAAAAGACCTTACAATTGCTTTATATATAAAGTACGACGTTATATCTACGTGTGCACAAAATTGAATGTGATAGATTGTGTTTCTCCATTCAATTTTGAACAATACTGATGGTGGGGTTTTGTTTATATATATGTATATGCTACAACTGAAAACTATCAGTAGGCTTTTATGTAACTCTTTAACGGGGGTTACGTGAAAGTGGTTTGTGTCCACCCCGTTATGTTTTGGGCATAGTAGCCAAAGATCACACTTGTCCTCTATGAATCTCTTGTATTTACTTCCTTATGCTGTTTGGTGTGTGCACTTAGGATGGATACATAGAAAAACATGGATTGTAATGGTTTGAATAAATACTTGATACTATGATTTGGTTTTGTCTCCATTCCACCGTTTATGTTTATGATGCGGTAACTTCCACTGAGGTCCTTAATCTCACCCCCTCTCTCTTGTTTGTTTTAGGACTAAGTTGTGAGAGATAGCTGTTCAAATTCGAGGTTCCTATCCCGGTATTGGTCGTAGGGCTGGACAAATGCACATGCACGTTTTTGGACTCAGCATCCTTCACATCTTCTTGTATCTTTAACTATTTGTGCATTTTGCTAGTGCATATGTATACAATTCATGCTTGCATACTCTGATGTTTTTGATATATAAGAAGTGCTGTTGTTTTTGAGTTTCTGGGGACCTGCGAGTGTGGACTCGAGGTGTTGCATGTTTGAAGCCGTATGGCTCATTGTATGTGATCTGATATTTTTAATGTATGTGTTTGTTACTCCGTTGTTTGTAAGTTATGCTGAGTATCAATTGATGCGTGCCATGTTTTGAAAGAAATAAGTCAAATATTGTATATTTATTACGATTAGCAAAACAAAGTTGTATGGTTAAGCCTTATGTAGTTCTGCTTGGTCCAGTAGTTGGGACAATCGGGGCTGCACGGCGGTGAGGCTCCCGGTTATCAGGAACGGGTCCTCACAAGGTTGGTAGAGGAGCATGGTTATTTGTGTGAACATGGTTTGTGTGCAATCGAACTATCTTATCTAAGTAATGAACAGCCAATTTATCAGGTGTATCCATCACAAGTATAGGAAGGAAGTGTGCAGATTTCATCACTCGATCCACGATCACCCAAATGACATCATATCCTCGCTGTGACCTAGGCAATCCGGCCACAAAATCCACTATGACATGCTCCCACTTCCGCTCTGGAATTGGAAGTGGCTGAAGTAGTCCAACGGGTTGTTGATGTTCGATCTTTACTTGTTGACATATGAGGCATCGGGCAATGAACTCAACAATGTGGCGTTTCATGTTTGGCACCAATACTGCTCTTTCAAATCTCGGTACATCTTAGTGCTTCTGGGATGGATAGCGAACTTCGAACTATGCGCCTCCGATAGAATAAGGTTATGAATATCAATATCTTGTAGAACACATACCCGGTTTCTGAAGACAAGCACTTTGTCATCTCGTATTCTGAAATCACGAACTATGGCATCAACACCATCAGAAAGTTGCTTTCGAATTTCAATTAGTTTCGGATCTTCTAATTGCTGATTCCAGATTTCCTCAATCAAGGTAGGTGTGACTTCGATTCATGCCAACAATGAACCAGAATAATCAGTGCCAAGATGCACATGATTAGTCCTCAAATCCAGCAACATAGGCATGTAATGGGCGCGTATATAGGCCAAAACTGACGGGGAAGGAGGATGAAACTTTTGGCTTAAGGCATTAGCAACAACATTTGCCTTTCCAGGATGATATTAGATGATCAAATTGTATTCTTTGATCAGCTCTACCCATCTTCATTGTCTCATATTCAATTCTTTTTGCATGAGTAGGTACTTCAAGCATTTGTGATCGGTAAAGATTCGACATGTCTCGTCGTATAAATAATGTCTCCATATTTTCAACGCAAACACCACAGCTGCAAGCTCCAAATCATGTGTAGGATAGTTGCTTTCATGCGGTCGTAACTGTCGGGAAGCATATGCAACGACTTTCCCATCTTGCATCTATACGCATCCAAGTCAGGATTTCGACGCATCGCTGAAAACCACATACCCCTTTCCGCAAATAGGTAAAGTATGGATAGGTGCTGAAACTAACCGGTTTTTCAGTACTTCAAAACTTCGCTGGCATTTCTCGTTCCACACGAACGGCTCACCCTTGAGCATCAGTTTTTTCAATGGTCTGGCAAGCGATGAAAATTTTTCCACAAAGTGATGGTAATAACCTGCTAAGCCAAGGAAACTACGAATTTCGAACACAATCCGTGGGGGTTCCCAAGTAACTACGGATTCAATCTTCTTTGGATTAACTAACAAACCTTGGGCGGAAACAATATGGCCAAGGAAACCAAATTCGCGTAACCAGAATTTGCATTTGGAGTACTTTACGAACAATTGCCGATCCTGTCACCATAATAAGACTAACTTTGGCATCAGTAAGGGTGAATAGCCTTGTTGGTCTTGGTTGCGCCTCGCTTGTGGATCCGTTGGATGGTCCTCCTGGTGTGCGTGTTGGTGGTCTGGCGGGGTTGGCATTCCCACCTCGGCCTGAATTTGGTACACCTGTGATTCACCTTGGTTTCGGACATTCCCTCTGAATATGTCCCATCTCGCCACAGTTGTAACATCGACGTTGCTGAGAATTCCATGAAGATCCAATGGAATTTGAACCAGAAAAGTTCTTCCTGTTGGTATTTCCGTTGCCATTAATTTTCAGAGGATAGGACCTTAAAGGATAGGGTCTTGTTCGTCGATTGAACTTTGAATCTCGCCTACAATGGTTTTGAGTTCGGTACTCAACCCATCCTGAAATCGTCTCGCAAGCTAGTATGGTGTATGATCTTCTTCTAGTGCAAATCGGGACAACTCCCTTAACACTTTCTCTTATTCCAGTACCGAAAGGTTGCCTTGTTCAAGTTTGTAAAAATCTTGTCGCTGCTCGTTTTTAAGGAACCTCATATAAAATGTTTCGTCAAATTCGTACCAAAATTCTTCCCAAGTTGGCAAACGATCTTCGAATCGCAAGCTAACAAATGTCCACCATGCGAGGGTTTCTCCCTCGAGTAGGAAAGTGGCAATGGCAACTTTGTCATCATCCGAGATACGTAAGAACAAGGATACTCGGCATTAGGTGTCTATCCACTCACGAGTGGCAGCAACTCCGGCTGAACCATTGAAATCTTTACATCCCAATTGTTGAGCTTCCTTCAACAATTTTGTAATCACGACGGCCTCCCGGCTTCCTTAGGATGTGTCGGCTTTATAGGTTCAAGTGGAGGAATAGGTTCTTCCACTGGTGCAGGTGCAGGAGCATTCTGAAATTGCGCCTCCATACGCTACTGATTTGCAGCAATTCCTTGTAATACGTTTAATATTTGTGCCATCACAGGATCAATGACTGGTGTAGCTGGTGGCTCAGGTTGATTTTCGGGCTCAGCTTGCCCTTCCTGCTCAATTTGTGCATTCGGCTCCTCTTGCTCAACAGGTTGTTGTTCGGCCTGAATCCCATTCCTACCCCGTCGATCCCTCGTACCATTCAACCTTGCCATACTATTTAAGCATACGATTGTTACTTACACATAACTAAATACGATACTAGGAAAAGAAGTGGTACCTGGTGGAGAGGCATGCACCGGACGATACGCATATGCTAGAAAGCAACATACAAATTTTCGGAAATCACATGCACATATGCAAAAGTATTCTCGGAAATTACATCAACACTCATATATACTCTCGGAAATCATCATCAAACATCAAGCAAGCATGAATTCACACAACATCCATATTCGACAATACACACCAGCAATCACATACATATACATTCAGCAATATAGGAGTCCAATAGGGACACTCGGCAGCATGCATAAATCAACACGCAAATTCTTAGCAATGATAAGAAACACAACAAACACTGACCGAAACATATCATGGCATACCAGGCATAAGAACATATACGAACAAACATCACAATAGATTATCATTCTCTTCATTTAGATCTTACAAATCAATCCCATTTTAGCATTAGTTCACTTTCAGTATTAGCCCCTAAGTGAGTGACTGTGTGCGCATGTCCTTACCTACAAACATCAAAATCAACAAATAAGTTAGCATATAACAAACTATTTTCCCTAAAGCATGATCTGCTACCAAACCTGTAACGATCCCAATTCCTACCTATTAATATTTGCTCTGATTATGGTCATTACAGCCGTGAAACCCAAACAAGCCCAAAGATACCTAGGACCTATCTGAATCCCACTAGGCTTACTCACTAAGTTTTCGACTTTTAGCATGTTCATTCTACATGTTCAATAATAGTTGGAGCATAATAATGGACAATCATTCTGGTATCATACAGAGTGAGTAAAAACATCAGCGAACGTCTTTAAATTAAATCACTGGATTCATAACACACAAGTCCCGTAAGGATCCAAATAACCAGCAAGAATTCGTCTAACATAGTTTGAAAATAACAAGCAAAGGAGGAATCTTAAAATAAACCAGAAAGTAGTCCAGTTTTTATTCAAGTTATATGCGCAAGTAATCAAGGAACATGTATGCAAAAGTGATGCGATAGCGCCTCGATCTACAGCTTTGATCTCACACACTGGTACCACGAGTAGTGAATGTACCTAAGCCTAAAAAAATGATGAAAACAACGGAATGAGATTACAAGAATCTTAGTAGGGTCACAACATCATAAGATCTGCAGAAACAATAAACACAAATCTCCCAAACAACATCTAATCATTCCTATGCAGCTAAAGGGATTCATGCAATTCAAAGATTCAATCAAAAAGGGTAGGGCCAAATCTAAGGCTGACGGGGACTACAAACACTTCTGAAAAGTATCAGAAGTACACAGGCAGGCAGAACTCATCAAATTTTTCTCGGCAATGAAGAAGAAAAGGCCATCCCCTTCCACCTATGTTGTCCAAGGCTTACTGCACGAAAGGTAATTGGTTAACACAGAAGCTAATCAGCAAGCTTTTTCATCTTGCAACACAAGGACAAAGGTATCCCAAACCACACAAGGATAAGGGGCTCCTGCCACACAAGGACAGGGTTTCTGGCCAAACAAGGACAGGGTTTCTGGCCACACAAGGACAGGGTTTCTGGCCACACAAGGACCAGACATCCAGCGAGCTCTTGCTGGGATTTGCCACCTATACGACTCTCATACCAATAAGAACCTCCCCTCTCACTAGGAGCATCAGTTCTTACCCTAAATGTCCACCGGAAAAGGATCCTGACACACAAACATGTACAAGCACACACAGGCAAGCACAAAGCACAAAACCACAACAGGGTATTCTCAATTCTGTCAGATCACATTCAGCATGTTCAATACACATCACACATGAAAGCTAGGCACTCATAACCTACCTTAAGGGATTCAATTTAGCCTATAAATTCCTCAATTCAATCTGCAACTCAAGCATGCATTATTTAATATGAATACGTATACAGTTTCACAATCATAGGTACCGAAATCAATTAAGCAAACAACGAGGTCTTTGGAGAAACAGATGAGGCATGGATCCTACCTCTCTTGTCTCTGAACAAAAAGCTATTCCTTTTCCTTTACTAAATACTTCCGAACCACCTATGTCATCATTAGGCAAAGATAAAAAAAACAAACTAAACGTGCATACGCAATAACCAAGTAAATACCCTATTTTCTTACCAATTCCACTCACCAAACCTATAAGAAACCAGTGATCAGATGCCCCAGGTGCCTCCCCCTTGGATGTGTGATGTGATAGCCAGAAACTTAACAAGAAACAACCTGAATTACCATCCCTAATTATCATACAATTTTCGGCACTAAGAATAGAATAATAGGGCAAGTTGCGATTTCATGTTAAAAAGTTGTAGAAGTTGCGATCTCATGTTAGCAAGGAAGGATTACGGGTTTATAACATGTATAATCAAAATAAACAAGATCATAATCCAATACGTCAATCAATTAATCAAGATAGGCAACAATAGGGCAGTAGGGCAAAGGTAGGGCATACTGATTTTATGTATAGAAAAAATTCAAAGGATGAATTCATAATTGTTCACTATGAATGGATTCTAAACAACCATATGAATAAGGGCAACAACATCAGAGATCAATCAAAGGCAGAATTATACAAATTTTAAAACCTAATTCCGCAGTCGATTTCAACTTATCTGTTGACAAAGAAATACGAACGGCCAAATAACAAAAACAATTGGAAAGAATATGAAGAGAGCTTTCCAAAAAGCTATTATTTTCAGGAATCCGACAAACAATGAAAGAGTTATGCTACATTGAAGTTCAAGAAGATTTTGGCAGTTCTGCCGAGTTTCGACTTATCTTACAAGAAAGAAATACTAACATACTGATGAAAAAAAAAATATTTTTGGAAAGAGGATGAAGATAGCTTTCTAACAAGCTATTATTTGCAGGAAATCAACAAACGATGAGAGAGTTATGTTGGTTTAAAGTTTTAGCAAATTTTGGCAGATATAGGGAGGTGTAAGGATTTTAGGCTATATGAGTTTTGTGCGTTTTCTATGAATAATGTTAGTGGGATTGGCTTCCTATTTATAATAGATGGGTATGAAATTAAGATTGCTACTTTAAAGGCTTTATTAAAGTAAGATAACTACCAGATTTAAATTCTGTAATTATCCTCTTTTAATTTTAGGGATTTTAATTCCTAAGGTGATTATCAATAAATTAAGAACCAAATTAAAGGGAATTAATACCAGAAATAATTACCAAACATTCCTTACCAATTTCGGCCATCACACATCCTTTTCTTCAGGGAAAAAAATAGTCTTTTCACCTACACTAGCTTCTGGACTTCTATGACTCAAAATTCGAGGTCTCACACTTCTCTTGTCTAGCCTTTAAAATAGGGAAATTAATCCTATTAAACCCTATATAAAAGGTAGCTGGCCACATTTGTCCACACACACGAAAATACAAAATTATCAAGCGATCAAACCTTACACCTTGATAATTTCCAACCTTCATCCTAGCATAACTCTTTCATCCTTTGTTGGATTTTTGAAAATAATAGCTTGATGGAAAGCTCTTTTCATCCTCTAAATAGCTATCTTGGTTTCATCATAAGAAGGTTAATTCTTCCCTGTCAAACATCTAATCATAATTTCTAGAGTTTAGTACCGAAATTATGTGATTCTTCCTTCAATTGATTTATGTTATTGTTCCTTTTGTTCGTATGATTGTTTGGCATCCATTTGTGTTGTAATATCATGAATTCATCCTTTGAATACTATACATGAAATTGGCATGCTCTACACTTTGCCTTATTGTTGTCGATTCTGATAAATTGACTAACCTATTAATTTCTGATTTTGTTCCTTTTGATTGTATGTGTTACTAACACCTAATCCTTCTTTATAATCATGAAATTGCAATCCTTATACCTTGTAATTATGAAATCGAAATTGCCTTGTAAACCCTATCTTAGTGCCGAAATTTTTATAGTTAATTCCGGTGGTAATTCAGTTGAAACTTGTTAAGCTCTTGGTTATCACATCACACAACCGAGGGGGAGACACCTGTGGCATCTAATCACTGGTTTTAGATAGATTTGATGAGTGGAATTGGTAAGGAAATAGGATATCTACTTGATTATTGAGTATGCATGCTTAGTTTGGTTTTGTCTTTACCTTATGATATTATAGGTGGTTCAGATCCCTTGAATAAAGGCAAAGGAATAGCTTCTTATTCAGAAACAAGAGAGGTAGGATCTATACCTCATCGGTTTCTCCAGAGATTCTTGTTGATTTCTTGTTAATTTGTGTGTATGTGATTGATATTTGTATGCACATATGTGAGATAGTGTATGCATGAGTGCGTATTGATTTGAGGATTACTTAGGTTATACTGAACCCTTGAGATAGGTTATGAGTGTCTAATTTTCATGTGTTGTGTGCATTGAACATGCTGATTGTGCTCTGACATGATTGAGGATACCTTGTTATGGTATTATGCTTTGTACTTGCTTGGTGTGCTTGTACGTGTTTGTGTGTCAGGATTCTTTTCCAAATGCCATTCGGGATAAGTGCTGATGCTCCTTGGGAAGGAAAGGTTCTTATTGGTATAGGAGTCGTATGGATGGAAATCCCCAGCTTGTGCACGCTGGATGCATTGTCTTGTGTGCAACGAAGCTTTGGACAACATAGGTGGAAGGGGATGTCCTTTTCCTATTGCCGAGATGATTGATGAGTTTCTCTTGCCTGTGTACTTCTGATTTTCAAAAATGTTTGTAGTCCACTCTCAGACTTAGTTTCAGCCCTACACCTTTGGATGTTTAAATGCTTGCGTGATATCCTTTAGTTATATAGGATGATCTGATGTTTATTGGGAGATCTTTGTTTAAGATTTTTGTAGATCTTATGATGTTGTGACCCTACTAAGACTCTTGTCATCTCATCCTAATGTTTTCACCATTTTTCAGGCTTAGGTACATTCGCTACTTGTGGTACCAGTGTGTGAGAATCAAGGGTGCACGGCAGGGCGATATCTTATCACATTTGCATACCTATTTCTTGATTGCTTGCACATATAACATTGAACTATGATTGAACTATTTTTTCGTTCTTCAAGTTCCTCCTTTGCTTCTTTGTTTCCGAATTATGTTGGAGGTTTACTTGCTGGATATTTAGATCCCAATGGGACTTGTGTGTTGTGATTTCATTGATTAAATTTAAAGAATTTCGTTGATGTTTTTATTCACTCCGTATGATACCAGAATACTTGTCCAATATCATGCTCCAACCTTTAAAAGCATAAGAATAAAACTTGTTAAGTTGGTTCTAAGGGGATAAGCCTTGTGAGATTCAGATAGGTCCTAGATTAGGTTTATTTGGGTTTCATGGCTATAAGGGTCCTAATTGTAGCAAATTGGGGAATATGGGTTAGGGGTCCTTACACGCATCTTCCTAACATACAAGGTTATTCCTACCTGATACATCAAATTATCCTATTCTATTTTAAATTAAAAAATTTTAATTTTTTGTATTTTTGTCAAGTATTTTACGAATGTTTCAAAGTAAATCGCTTCATGCAATTTTGATTAATTTGTGAGTCGGGCTGATTGAGGTCACACAACAATGATGGTCTAGATTCTAAAACCAGGTCCTCACAAGGATGTTAGTGAAGCATGCTTAAATATTATTGGATTTTTTAATACATGTGTGCATAAAATAGTTCGAAATAGACACATTCTAATGAAAATTTTATGGTATTCACATGCATATGTGTAGTCCAACAGTAAATTGAGTCTAGGGTCATGTGTTAGACTTAGTCCGTGAGGACCCGATAACAGAACCTGGGCTTTTATTGTTGTGCAATCCTGACCGGCCTGACCCACGAACTTATTGGAACTGCACAAAAGCATTTTTTCTTAAAATATCTCAAAACACTTTACACAATACAGAATTATAAAAAAATTATTTTTAAATATAGCACGACATAAAACATGATATCACTTGGCCAAGCATGCATAACGGAGTAAGCAAAATAAATCAAAAACAACAACAGAAGTCTTTTCACTAAAAACTTGTCAAAACATTGCATACAACACAGATAGCAAGTCATAGTCCAATCAAGACAAAATAACAAAAAATATGTTAAAATTAAATCCAAGAATTTTTCAAAACTAACATACACATAAACATGCATGCTATAATAGTCAAAGTACAAAAAACATGCTGAAAATATGTCGAGTGCTCAAAATGAACTGTAGTAGTCTAGCTTCTAAGAAAGGCTCCAACAGAAACCTAGAAATATGACCACTCACTAGGCTAGATATGAAAAAAGAAACAACAATGGGAGTAAGATCACATGGGCCTCTATGGAAGTCAAAATATCATAGATTGTCCTGGTAGAAAAGGAGGCAACACGTAAAACAACCAAGAAAATAAGTTAGTTATGAAACATAGTTAAGGCTCATAGGGACACGTGTTGCCATCTCTTGAATGCTAACATCTCACGTGTTTCAAAGTGCGATGGTCATGTAAAGGGTTCTCTAGACCTATACTCATATACAAAATCATATAAAAATAAGCTCGTAGGCCATGTACTCAATGAAAATATGCAATCCTCACTTGGCTGCTCAATATACAAATACAATACACATAACTATACTCAAGAAGTACAGGATCCAAGTTCCAAATCTAGACATTCACAATAAAACCCAAGAAGGAAACCAAGTCATCCTCAAGCCAACTCAATATCCACATACCATAAGGAAAAATATCACAAGCATTCTCACAACCATCCTCAAAATATACCACATATAAATCCTCTATAACCACAAACCTATAAAAACCTCAAAGGAATCTAATCCAACCTCAAGCCATCTATTCTCCACTACCTGCACATGCAAGAGGATCTAATGCAAATACATGTATGAATGAAAAATATGCAATGGAAACCACTAATCTAAATTAGGTCTCTCTCACCAATCTATCCATCCACTGATTCCAACTTAGAATCTAAGGGTAGAGAAAGGTCACTCAACACTCTTAGAAGGCCAACAGTTGAGGGACATATGTTTGGGATCAATTCGAGTTTCAAATGGATCAAATGGGAAGGAGGAAAGTGTTTGAGCTACTCACGACTAACGACTGGTAAAAAATTCTTGCCAGATTGATTGTGGGTTGTACCTGATCGACCATCTGCTCGAGCGAAAGATAGCCTAGGGCTCTTGTGAGACCTCGAATTTTGAGTCTTAGAAATCCAGAAGTCTGTGCAGGTGAAATGATAATTTTTCCTCTAAAGAAATAGCTGTGTGATGGCCAAAGATGCTATGGAATGTCTTGTAATCATTTCTGATTTCATTTTCTTTCGATTTGGTTCCTTATTGGTTTAAAATTACCTTAGGAGATAAAATCCCTAAAATTAAGAAAGGATAATTCCAGAATTTAATTTTGATAATTATCTTACTTTAATCTACCTTTAAAGTAGGGAAAATAATCTCATAACCACCCTATATAAAGAGGTAGCCAGTCACAATTAGATCTTACACCAAAAATACACAAAATTTGTCAAACCTTAGACCCTACACCTCCCTATTGCTGTCGAAATTTCTTTAACTTCAAACTAGTATAACTCTCTCATCCTTGTAATAACTTGTTGGAAAGCTCTTTACATCCTCTATCTAGCTACCTAGATCTGGTCATTAGGATGTTAGTTTTTCCCTATACAAATTCAAGTCATAATTCATTAGTTTTTGGTGCCAAAATTGTGTGATTCTTCCTTCAATTGATTTCTGTTGTTGTTCCTCCTGTTCGTATGATTATTTTGCATCTGTTCATCTTGTAAAATCATGAATTCATCCTTTGAATCTTCCCTATACATGAAATTGGTATGCCTTACTCTTTCGCCATATTGTTTCTGATTTTGATCAATTGATTAACTTATTGGTTTCTGATCTTGTTTCTTTCGATTATATGTGTTATAAACACCTAATCCTTCCTTGTTAACATGAAATCGCAACTTGCCCTATTGAGCTATTCTTAGTGTCAAAAGCTGTATGTTTATTTGGATGGTAATTCAGGTTATTTCTTGGCTATCATATCACACATCCAAGAGGGAGGCACCTGCAGCATCTGATCACTGGTTTCTGATAGGTTTGGTGAGTGGAATTGGTAAGGAAATAGGGTATTTCCTTGGTTATTGAGTATGCATGTTTAGACTGGTTATTTCTTTGTCTTATGATGTTATAGGTGGTTCGGATTCCTTGAATAAAGGCAAAGGAATAGTTTCTTGTTCAGAGACAAGAGAGGTAGGATCTATGCCTTATTGGTTTCTCCAGTGATCCTTGTTGTTGGTTGTTATTTTCGATGCATGTCTTTGTATTGTTGTATGCACAGATGTGAGATAGTGTATGCATGAGTTATGGATTAATTTGAGGCTTACTTAGGCTATACCAAACCCTTAAGATAGGTTATGAGTGCCTAAATTGAATATGTTGTATGCATTGAACATGTTGATTGTGTTCTGACATGAATGAGTCACAACATCATAAGTCCTAGGGATTCCCAACCAAACATCTCCTAATAACCAAAAGATCAACAACTAAAACCATCTAAGATATCCAATTAAAACCGCAAGCATCAATTACACCTAATAGGGGCCAAAATCATCACAAGCACACGCAGTATAAGGGTAGACCAAAATTGGTAGAAAAAACGGGGAAAGACTGAAAATATTTCTTATTCAGAAGCACACAAGCAGCCTGTAACATAATCTGATTTTCAAAACTAAGGTTTGTCCCCGTTTGCCCATGTTGTTCAAGGCTACACTGCAAAAAGGGTAAAATGGTTAGACAATCAATATTACAGTGGGTCTTTTAGTTGTCTCTGACATCAAGACTTTAATTGGCCGAGGAGCACTCTTGCAACTGCACATACAAGCCATCCTGCTATACATAAACAGGGCATCCCAACGTCAAGACTCGAACTGGCCTATAGAGCATCTTGACGTCCAGACTCAAACTGACTTACAAGGCATCCTGACCTCCAGACTTGAACTGGCCGACAAGGCATCCAACGAGCTCTTGCTGGGAATAACTACCCATAAACCTCCCACTTTGGTAAGCACCTCTCCTCTCCCTAGGAGCAACAATACCTACCTCGCATGGCCAGTGACAAAAAAATCCTTCAAACAAAGCAAAAACAAGGCACATACACGCATACACAAATCACAGCAAAGGTGTAATGACCCTAACTCCTAACCTATTATTAATTGCTTCGATTAAGGCCCTTACCGCCATAAAACCCAAACAAGCCCAAGAACCAGGACCTATCTTAATCCCATAAGGCTTACTCATCAAATTCTCGATATTTAGCATGTACATTCTTTATGTTTATCAACAATTGGAGCATGATATTAGACAAATATTCTGGTATCATACGGAGTGAATGAAATATCAGCGAAAGTCTTTAAATAAAATCAGTAAATCCACAAAACACAAGTCCCATAGGGATCCAAATATCCAACATGTTAACCCCCAACATAAATCAGACACAACAAGTAAAGGAGGAATCTTGAAAAAAAAACAGAAAGTAGGCCAATCATAATTCATGTTATATGCTCAGGCAATCAAGGAACAGGTATGCAAATATGATGTTATATTGCCCTGCTGTGCAGCCTTGATCTCACACACTGGTACCACGGACAGTGGATGTACCTAAACCAGAAAAATGGTGAATACAACAGGATGAGATTACAAGAATCTCAGTAGGGTCACAACATCATAAGATCTACAGAAATCTTAAACACAAATCTCCCAAACACTGTCCGTGATGTATGCACATGCTTAGGGTGTGATATGCATGATTTCAGATTGGTTTGTGGCTCCCTAAGCTGTCATGAATCCTTATGCAAGGATATATGTGCCTAATTTGGTTATACCTTGTGCTTTTGATTATTGATGATATTGTGATGTGATTGAGGATGCCTTATCGTGTTACTATGCCTTAGACTTTCTTGTGTTTGCTTGTACTTGATTGTGTGTCAAAATCTTTTTCCAGTGGCCATTCGGGGTGAGTAACTGAAGCTCCTAGTGAGAGGAAAGGTATTTACTGGTATGAGAGTCGCATGGGCAATCCCTAACAAGTGCATGCTGGATGCCTAGTCCTTGTGTGGCTAGAAGCCCAATCCTTGTGTGGCTAGAAGCCCAGTCATTGTGTGTCTAGTCTTCCCAAGCCATACACAGACTAGGGCATCCCAAACCACACAAGGATAAGGGCTTCCTGCCACACAAGGATAGGGTTTCGGCCACATATAGATCAGACATCCAGCGCGCGCATGCTGGGCTTTGCCACCCATACAACTCCCATACCAATAAGAACCTCTCCTCTCCCTAGGAGCATCAGCACTTACCCCGAATGGCCACCAGAAAAGAATCCTGACACACAAACACGTACAAGCACAAAGGCAAGTACAAAGCATAATACCACAATAGGGTATCCTCAATCATGTCAGAACTCAATCAACATAATCAATTCACATAATATATGTAACTCAGGGGTTCGATATAGCCTATGAGATCCATATCTCAATCCGAAATTCATACTCTCACCCTATAATCAAATCGCATGTAATACAACAAGGGCAGGTACCAAAAACATCAAGAAAATAACAGGGGTCTCTGGAGAAACCGATGAGGCATAGATCCTACCTCTCTTGTCTCTGAACAAGAAGCTACTCCTTTGTCTTTATTAGGTAATTCAAAACCACCTATATTATCACTAGGCAAAGACGAAAACAAACTAAGCATACATTTTCAATAATCAATTGAACACCCTATTTCCTCACCAATTCCACTCACCAAACCTATCAGAAATCAGTGATCAAATGCTGCAGGTGCCTCCCCCTTGGATGTGTGAGGTGATAGCCAGGAACTTCACAAGATTCAACCTTAATTACCATTCCAATTAACTATGCAAATTTCTTCGCTAAGAGTAGGGCATAGGACAATTTCGAGTTTAAGCATAGAGAAGTTTAAAAGAAAGAAATTCATGATCATACAATATGAATAGATGCTAAGAAATCATAATAACATGTAAAACAATAACAGAAATCAACCGAAGACAAAAATTGTAGAAATTTTAAAACCTAATTCCGTCATCGATTTTCAACTTAACCTTAGACAAGGAAATATTTATGTCCAAAAACCAAAACATATATGGCTGGAAACAGGATGAAAAAAGATTTACAACAAGCTATTATTTATAGAGATACAACAAATGATGAAAGAGTTATGCTATTCTGAATTCAAGAAGATTTGGCAGTGCTTCCGAATTTCAACTTAACCTTAGATAAAGAAATATTAATGTCCAAACAACAAAACATATATGGTTGGAAATAGGATAAAAATATCTTTCCAACAAGCTATTATTTGTAGAGATAAAACAAACGATGAAAACGTTATGCTATTCAGAAGTTCATGAGGATTTGGCAGTGCAGCCGAATTTCAACTTAACCTTAGAGAAAGAAATACTAATCTCCCGAAAAAAAAATATTTTTGGAAAGAGAATCAAGAGAGCTTTCCAACAAGATATTATTTTCAGGGATCCGACAAACGATGAGAGAGTTATGTTGGTTTAAAGTTTCAGCAAATTTTGGCAGCTATAGGGAGGTGTAAGGGTTTTTAGGGTTTACGAAATTTGTGTATTTTGGTGTAAGATTTTTAAATGGCTGGCTTCCTATTTATAGAGGATGGTTATGGGATTATAATTCCTACTTTAAAGGCTTCACTAAAATAAGAAAACTATCAGATTTAAATTCTGCAATTATCTTCCCCTATTTTTAGGGATTTTAATTTCTAAGGAAATTATCTATCTATAAGGACTTAGATTAAAGGGAATTAAAACCAGAATTAACTACCATACAACTCTTACCAATTTCGGCCATTACACATCCTTTCCTTCACGAGAAAAATCGTCTTTTCACCTGCACTGGCTTCTGGACTTGTAGGACTTAAAATTCGGGGTCTCACATCCTCCCCTCCTTACAAGAATTTTGTCCTCGAAATTTTAACATAAGTACCTAATCAAACAGGTAAGGAAATTTTACACGTATAGATTCCTCAGTCTCCCAAGACTGTTCTTTAATTTGGCCATTACGCCAAACAACTCGTACCATAGGCACGTTTTGACTGTGAAGCTGTCGAACTGACCGATCTAGTATGGCAACTGGCTGTACGGGATAAGATAGGTCTTCAGCAACTGAAATTGGTGATTCTTTAAGCACATGAGCAGGATCTCGCATATACTTTCTTAGCATTGAAATGTGAAATACGTTGTGAATTCTTTCCATATTTGGAGGTAGGGCAAGTCGGTATACAACAGGGCTGATTCTTTCGACAATGTCATACGAACCAATGTAGCGAGGTGCTAGCTTACCTCGCTGTTGAAAATGAAGAACTCCTTTCCATGGGGCGATATTCAAAAATACTTTGTCACCTACCGAAAATTCCAGTTCCCTTCGTCGATTGTTGGCAAAATTTTTCTGTCGTTCCTGGGCTGTTTTTAGCTTTTGTCGGATCATGCTTAATTGTTCTGTTGCAAGGTCAATCAATTCCGGACTGTCTAGGCGTCTATCGCCTACTTCATTCTAGCAAATGGGAGTTCTGAAACGTCTCCCATATAGTGCTTCATAGGGTGCCATACTGATGTTTACATGAAAACTATTGTTGTAAGCAAATTCTGCCAATGGCAGGCATCGATCCCAACTGGTTTGCTGATCCAACACTCTCGCTCGTAGCATGTCTTCGAGTGTCTGAATCGTCCTTTCTGATTGACCATCGGTCTGGGGATGAAATGTTGTACGGAAATTCAATCTTGAACCTAGCGCATTCTGGAATTTCTCGCAAAATCGTGAGCTGAGACGAGGGTCACGATCTGAAACAATAGAAACTGGTAGTCCATGCAATCGAACAATCTCGTCCAAGTAACGAACTGCCAATTTTTCTGGTGTATCTGTCACACGTATACGAAGAAAATGTGCAGATTTCGTCAGTCGATCCACGATCACCCAAATGGCATTATATCCTTGCTGCGATCTAGGCAAACCGGTCACAAAATCCATCGTGACATTCTCCCACTTTCATTCTGGAATCGGAAGTGACTGAAGTAGACCTGGGTTTACTTGTTGACATACGAGGCATCAGGCATCGAATTCAGCAATGTGACATTTCATGTTTGGCCACCAATACTGCTCCTTCAAATCTCGGTACATCTTAATGCTTCCAGGATGAATAACGAACTTCAAACTATACGTCTCTGATAGAATATATTACTAATATCAACATTTTGTGGAACACATACCCGGTTTCTGAAGATTAGTACTTTTTCATCTCGTATTCTGAAATCATGAACTATGGCATCAACACCATCAGCAAGTTGCTTCCAAATTTCAGTAAATTTCAAATCCTCTAATTGTTGATTCCGTATTTCTTCAATTCAGGTAGGTGCAACTTCGATTCGTGCCAACAACGAACCAAAAAATGGGTGCCAAGATGCACACGGTTAGCTTTTAATTCCAACATCATCGGCAGGTAATGAGTGCGCATGTAGGTCAAAACTGATAGGGAAGGAGGATGAAACTTTCGGCTCAGGGCATCAGCAACAACATTCATCTTTCCAGGATGAATGAACTATCAGCGAAAGTCTTTAAATAACATCAATGAATCCACAACACACAAGTCCCATAGGGATCCAAATATCCAGCAAGTTAAACCCTAACATAAATCGGACACAACAAGTAAAAGAGGAATCTTGAAAAAAAAAACAGAAAGTAGTTCAATCATAATTCATGTTATATGAGCAGGCAATCAAGGAAGAGGTATGCAAATGTGATGCGATATCGCCCCGCCGTGCAGTCTTGATCTCACACACTGGTACCACGGACAGTGGATGTACCTAAGCCTAAAAATGGTTAGTATAACAGGATGAGATTACAAAAATCTCAGTAGGGTCACAACATCATAAATTCTACAAAAATCTTAAACAAAAATCTCCCGAACAATATCAAATCATCCCTACACAACTATGGGTATCATGTAATTCAAGAATCAATCAAAGGGATAGGACCGAAACTAAGGTTGAGGGTGGACTACAACACTTCTGAAAATCAGAAGTACACAGGTAGGTAAAACTCATCAGATTACTCTCGGCACTAGAAAGTACGAAAGGTCATCCCCTTCCACCTATGTTGTCCAAGGTTTACTGCACAAAGGGTAAAAGTTAGCACAGAAGCTAATCATTAAACCTATTCATCTTGCCACACAAGGACAAGACATCCAAGCCACACAAGGACAACACTTCCAGCCACACACGGACCAGGCATCCAAGCCACACAAGGACAAGGCTTCCAACCACACAAGGACCGAGCATCCAAGCCGCACAAGGACTAGGCTTCCAGCGCGTGCATGCTGGGGATTGCCACCCATACAATTCCCATACCAGTAAGAGCCTCCCTCTCCCAAGGAGCATCAACGCTTACCCCGAATGGACATCGGAATAGGATCCTGACACACAAACACGTACAAGCACACATAAACAAGTACAAAGTATAATACCACAACAGGGTATCTTCAATCATGTCAGAACACAATTATATGAAATTTAGGCACTCAAAACCTAACTCAAAGGTTCGGTATGGCCTATAAGATTTATATCTCAATCCGCGATTCATGCACATATCCTACAACCAATTTGCATGTAATAATAACAAGGGCAGGTATCAAAAATAACAAACAAACAACTGGGATCTATGGAGAAACCGATGAGGCATAGTTCCTACCTCTCTTGTCTCAGAACAAGAAGCTATTCCTTTTCCCTTATTTAATAATTCTGAAACATCTATAGCATCACAAGGCAAAGATAAAACCAAACTAAGTATGCATACTCAATAACCAAGTAAGTACCCTATTTTTTTACCAATTTTACTCTCCAAACCTATCAGAAACCAGTTGTCAGATGCCGGAGCTGCCTCCCCTTTGGATGTGTGATATGATAGCCAAGAACTTAACAAGTCTCAACCTGAATTACCACCTCAATCTAACTATGTATATTTTGGCACTAAGCATAGGACACAAGATAATTTGCGATTTCATGTTAACAAAGAAGGATTAAGTGTTTATAACTTATACAATAAAAAAAAAAAGATTGGAATCCAATAGGTTAATCAATTGATCAAGATAGGCAACAATAGGGCAAGGGTAGGGCACACTAATTTTATGTATAGAAAGATTCAAAGGATGAATTCATGATTTTATAACATGAATGGATGCCAAACAATCATACGAATAAGAGGAACAACAACAGAAATCAATTGAAGACAGAATTACATAATCTTGAAATTTAATCATGCTGAAATACGATTTAAATTTTGACAAAGAAAAACTAACTTTCAGAAAAAAATCCTAAGATATTTGAAAATAGGATGAAGACATCTTTTCAACAAGTTTTTATTTTCAAGAATCTGACAAAGGATGAGAGAGTTATGCTATTTTGAAGTTCAAGCAGATTTTGACAATTCCGTCGAAATATGATTTAACTTTCGACAAAGAGAAACTAATATCCAGGAAATAAACCAAATATTTTTGGAAAGAGGATGAAGAGATATTTCCAACAAGCTATTATTTACAAGAATCCGACAAAGGATGAGAAAGTTATGCTGAGCAGATTTTGGCAGAAATTGGGAGGTTTAAGGTTTTTAGGTTTTACGAATTTTGTGTGTTTTTTGTATAAGATTTTTGTATGGCTGGCTTCCTATTTATATAAGGTGCTTATGGGATTAAAATTCTTATTTTAAAGACTTGATTAAAGTAAGATAATTATCATAATTAAATTCTATAATTATCCTCCCTTAATTTTAGAGATTTTAATTTCTAAGGTAATTATCAACCTATAAAGAACTAGATTAGAGGGAATTAAAACCGAAATTATTTAATGGATATTTCTTACCAATTTTGGCCATCACACATCCTTTTCTTCTGGGAAAAAATGGTTTTCTCACCTGTACTAGCTTCTGGACATCTAGGACTCAAAATTCAGGATCTCACATCCTCCCCTCCTTACAAGAATTTCGTCCTCGAAATTTTAGCACAAGTACCTAAGCAAACAGATAAGGAAATTTTGCATATATAGATTCCTCAATCTCCCAAGACTGTTCCTCAATTTGGCTATTATCCCAAGCAACTCGTACCATAGGCATGCTTCGACTGCGAAGCTATCGAACTGACCAATCTAGTATGGCAACTGACTGTACAAGATAGGATAGGTCTTCAGCAACTTCAACTAAGGGTTCTTCGAGCACATGGGTAGGGTCTCGCACATATTTTCTCAACATTGAAACATGAAACACGTTGTGAATTCACTCCATATTTACAGGTAAGGCAAGTTGGTATGCAACAAAGTCGATCCTCTCGTCAACGTCATACGGACAGATGTAACGAGGTGCTAGTTTACCTCACTGCTGAAAATGAATGACTCCTTTCCATGAGGTGACCTTCAAAAACACTGTAACGACCCTAATTCCTAAACCATTATTCGTTGCTCCGATTAAGGTCATTACCGCCGTGAAACCCAAATAAGCCTCAACGTCACCTAAGACCTATTAGAATTTCACAAGGCTACTCATATGATACCGATTTTAATCTTGTTTATTTTGTTGCTTATCAATCAATTGGAGCATGATACTGGACACATATTCTGGTAACATACGGAGTAAATAAAATCATCAGCGGAAGTCTTAAATCTATCCATTGGGTTCATAACACATAAGTCCCATAGGGATCCAAATAACCAATAAGAAATTCATCAACAAATTTCGGAAATAGCAAGCCAAACGAATGCTTAAAAATAAACCAGAATATCATCCAATTTTTCAAGTTATTTGCGCATGAACAAGTAAGTATTTATGATGCGATATCGCCTCGCCGTGCAGCCTTGATCTCACACACTGGTACCACGAACAGAGGGTGTACCTAAACCTGAAAAATGGTAAAAACAAAGGTATGAGATTGCAAGAATCTCAGTAGGGTCGCAGCATCATAACATCTACAGAATCCCTAAACACAAATCTCCCAAATCACATAAGATCATTCCCTAAACAACTAAAGGGATCACGCAA
>JAEPBF010000307.1:0-27500 GCA_019739055.1 Passiflora organensis
TAATAAATTTCTGGCTTATACGCAGTAAAAGAAAACATCAGCAGAAGATTTATATTAACTCTAAAAACAAGTGGAAACATAACACACAAGTCCATAAATCTCAAAACATTAACCAATAGTATTATGCATATTTCAAAAGCAACAGGAAAGAAGAAGAGGGATTTAAAAGCCAGAATGCAAATCCACACAAGTTCAAAGATATGGCATGCGCATTCAAGGGGAAAGTGGTGCAAATGAAGTGCAAATTCGTCCAGCCGTGCAACCTTGATCTCACACCTTTGGTACCAGCAAAACACACACATAAGCTTGCAAAGGGGGAGAAAGAAGGGATGAGATTACAAGAATCTCAGTAAGGACATAGCATCATAAGTTCTAGGAATTCCCAATCAAACATCTCTTATTAACCAAAAGATCAACACCTAAAACTATCTAAGATATCCAATTAATACAACATGCATCAATCACACATAATGGGGCCAAAATCCTCACAAGCACACACAATATGAGGGTCAACAGAATTTGGTACAAAAAAAGGGGAAAGACTGAAAGCACTTCTTGTTTAGAAGCACACAGGTATCTTATAACATAATCTGATTTTTAAAACCAAGGTTTGTCCCCATCTGCCCATGTTGTCCAAGGTTATGTTGAAAAAAAGGTAAAACGGTTAGACAATCAATATTACAGCAAACCTTTTAGTTATCTCCGACATCTACACTTTAACTGGCCTAGGAGCACTTTTACAGCTGTGTGTACAAGTCATCCTGCCACTCAAAACAGGGTATCCTAATGCCCAGATTCGAATTAGCCTACAAGGCATCCTACGTCAAGACTTGAACAGGTCTACAAGGCATCTAGTTAGCTCTTGCGGGGAATAACCACTCATAAAGCTCCCAGTTCGGTAAGCATCTCTCCTCTCCCTAGCAGAAACAATACTTACCTCTCATGGCCACGATAAAAATTCCTTCAAACAAAGCAAAAACAAGGCATACATATATGCATACACACACTGTACATGAATACACAAATTACAACAAAGAATCCTCAATCAAATCACAATACAAATCAAAAATCAATCCTCAAATTCATAACCAAATTAGGCAACCTATTCCCTATTAACTTCTGAGATTCCCTATCATCATAATCACACATTTCGCAAGTATATAACCAAGATAGGCAATTGAATTCAATCATATTCAAACAATCAAACAGTAGGGTAATCGAAGGAACCGATGAGGCATAGATCCCACTCTCATGAGTCTGAATCAGATGCAATCCTCTGCATTTTCAATAAGATTAGAATCTCCTAAACAATCACAAGGCAAAAACCACACAATACTAAGCCACAAGATTACTTAATTAAAATCCAAAGGCATTCAGAATCCTTAAAATTAACCTACCAAACTCCAACGATCCAGATACAGCAATATGTTTACCCTAAATGTGTGATGTGATGGCTAAAAACTTAGTAATAATCAACCTGCTTATTTACCTAAATCAATAAATAAATTTCGGCATCACCTTAGGGTTTATAGGTCAACTTGCGATTTCAACATACATATAAGAAAAAGCTGCGATTTTATGTGAGTAAGGAAGTAATAGTTGCAGACACTGAAACGATTAAAAAAAACAAGAACTGAAACAAATAGACAAGTCAATTGATCAAATTTGGCCAACATAAGGTTAGGAATAGGGCATGCCAATTTCGTCTATAGGGAAGATTCAAAAGATTAATTCATTATTTTACAACATGAATGGATGACAAAGAATCATACGAATAAAAAGAATAACAACAAAAATCAATTGAAGGAAGAATCACACAATCTTGGCACCAAAACTGACTTATTTCGACTTGAATTTCGTTAAGCAAGAACTAAATTTCTGATGACCAACACAAGATATCTAGATAGAGAATGGAAAGAGCTTACCAACATGGTATTATTTCCAGAAACCCGACAAAGGATGAGAGAGTTATGCTAGAATTAAGATCAAGGAATTTCTTATACATAACCGACGAATTACGACTTGAATTTTGGCAAGAAAGAACTAACCTTCTGATCACCAACCCAACATAGATAGATAGAGGATAGAAAGAGTTTTCCAATAGGATATTATTTACAGAAATCTAATAAAAGATGGGAGAGCTATGCTAAGATGATAATCAAGGAATTTCAATTAGGGTATACAAAAAATGAAAATTGAGAGGAAGCAGAGAATGGAAGGAATAATTCCAGAATTATTTAGGATGTTTTGGGCATGATTTATCAGAGTAGGTTGGCCATTCTTTTAATGTATCTAAGGAGGTTTGGCTAAGAGATAATTCCCTACTTTTAAGGTTAAAAGCATATTTAAAGGATAATTATATTAAAAGAGATATTATATTACAAAGAAGAATTATCTAATACCTAAGATAATAAAGGATAAAACTAACTATAATTAATATAAAAATAACAGAATTAAATTAGAAAATATTCGGCGACTATCATTTTAGGCCATCACGCATCCATTTTTTGAGGGCAAAATAGTCATTTCAGCTGCATCGGCTTCTGGACTTCCTGGACAAGTAAACTAGGAAGAATTGAGGTCTCACATCCTCCCCTTCTTATAGAAATTTCATCCTCGAAATTTGCACATAAGTTTAAAAGAAATGTCTGCACAAGAATAATAGGTTACAACTTACCATCCTTTCACTGCGCCACTCCGTTTCTTAGTTGACCTTGTCATACTAAACAAACACACATGATGTAACTTCCCAATATAAAACACAAAACCAAAAAAGAGATGGTATCTTGGTGGAGAGATGTACACTGGACGATATGCATATGCTGGAAATAAAATACAACAACCATACACACAAAACACAGAAAGCATACACACATACTTTGGTATACACACAAAACACATAGCACTCAGCAATTCATACATATTAACATATAATCAACGTACAAAAACATGAAAATCTTATAATAATGCTTTCATACTTGTAAGTCATTATCAATCAAAGTACATATGGATATATTCACATGTTTCTAAAATTGAAAACATAATATCATACAAATCACACAATCTACTAAACCATGACTCGCTACCAAACCTATAATGATCCAAACCCAACCTATTAGGATTCTTACCTCCGTGAAACCCAAATAAGCCCTCGGAAGGTCCTATTTGAATCCCACAAGGCTCAAGTCACCTAATTATTAATTTTATTGGTTGATTCATATGAAATTTAAAGGTTGAAGCATGCTTATCCAATAATGAATTTCTGGTTTATACGGAGTGAAGTAAAACATCAACGGAAGATTATATTAACACTAAAAACAAGTGGAAACATAACACACAAGTCCCATAAAAATGTCAAAACATCAACCAATAGTATTATGCATAATTCAGAAGCAATTAGAAAAGAGAAGAGGGATTGAAAAGCTAGAATGCAAATCCACACAAGTTCAAAGACATGGCATGTGGATTCAGTCAGAAAGTGGTACAAATGAAGTGCAAATTCATCCAGCCATGCAGCCTTGATCTTACACCTTTGGTACCAGCAACAAACACACATCTAATCCTGCAAAGAGGGAGAAAAGAAGGGATGAGATTATAAGAATTTCATTAGGGTCACAGCATTATAAGTCATAGGGATTCCCAATAAAACATCTCCCAATAACCAAAAGATCAACACTTAAAACCAGCTAAGATATCCAACTAATATCACATGCATCAATCATATATAGGGGCTGAAATCATCACAAGCACAAACAATATAAGGGTATTAGAAAAAAGAGGAATGACTGAAAACATTTTTTATTTTGAAGAACACAGGCAGCCTATAACATAATCTGATTTTAAAAATCAAGGTTTGTCCCCATCTGCCATGTTGTCCAAGGCTATGCTGCAAAAAGGGTAAAATGGTTAGACGATCAATATTACAGCAAACCTTTTAGTTCTCCGACATCTAGACTTTAACTCACCTAGGAGCACTCTTGTAGTTGTGCATACAAGTCATCCTGCCTCTCAAAACAAGACATCATAACGTCCAGACTCAAATTGGCCTATAGGGCATCTTGACATCCAGACTCAACAACCTACAAGGTATCCTGACATCCGGACCTAAATCGGCCTACAAGGCATCCAACGAGCTCTTGCGGAGAATAACCACCCATAAACCTCCCGAGTCAGTAAGCACCTCTCCTCTCCCTAAGAGAAACAATACTTAACTCGCATAACCAGTGACAAAAGGATCCTTCAAACAAAGCACAAACAAGGCATACATCTACACATATACACACAATACACGCATACACAGATCACAACAAAGTATCCTCAATCAAATCACAATACAAATCAAAGATCAATCCTTGAAGTCATTACCAAATTAGGCAATCCATTGCCCTATTGTAAGACCCCGAATTTTGAGTCCTAGAAGTCCAGAAGCCAGTGCAGGTTGAAAGACGATTTTTCCCCTGAAGGAAAGGATATGTGATGGCCGAAATTGGTAAGATTGTTTAGTAGTTAATTTTGTTTTAAATTCCTTTAGATCTAAGTCCTTATTGGATGAGAATTTCCTTAGAGATTATCCTTATAGATAGATAATTGCCTTAGAGATTAAAGTCCCTAAAAATAGGGGAAGATAATTAAAGAGTTTAGAGTTTAGTTATCTAGTAAATTATCCTATTTAGATAAAGTGATTAAAGTAGTAATCATAATTCTATACCCATTCATTATAAATAGAAGCCAACCTCACAAAGAATTATTCATAGAAAACCTACAATTTCGTATAGGCTTAAAACCTAACCTCCCTTAGCCGTCAGAATTTGCAGAAACTTTAAACCAGCATAACTCCTCATCGTTCATTGGATCTCTGCGAATAATAGCTTGTTGGAAAGCTCTCTTCATCCTCTTTCCAACCATTTTTGTTTTCTCGGGGTTAGTATTTCTTTTTCTAATGTTACTTTGAAAATCGTCGGCCGAATTAGGTTTTCGCCAAATCTTCTTAAACTTCAAAATAGCATAACTTTCTACTCGTTTGTCAGAATCTTGCAAATAATATGTTTGGAAAGATCTTTTCATTCTCTTTCCAACCATATATAAATCGCAGCTTGCTGTAAATATTCGTTGTTTTAGGATGAGACGAAATCGTCCTATGCCCTACTTTTAGCGACAGGTTTTGCATAGTTAATTGGAATGGTAGATTCAGGTTGATTCTTGTTAAGTTTCTGGCTATCACATCACACATCCAAGGGAGAGGCACCTGCAACATCTGATCACTGGTTTTCTGATAGGTTTGGTAAGTGGTATTGGTAAGGAAATAAGGTATTCAATTGATTATTGAATATGCATGCTTAGTTTGTTTTCTGTCTTTGCCTGGTGATATTATAGGTGGTTCGGATTTACTTAATAAAGGAAAGGATTAGCTTATTGTTCAGAGACAAGAGAGGTAGGATCTATGCCTCATCGGTTTCTCCAGAAACCCCTGCTCTTATTTGATGTTTTTGTTACCTGCCTTTGTATTGTTTGTGATTGGATTGTAGTGTGAATATGACATCCGGAATGAGATATGAATCTCCTAGGCTATATCGAACCCTGAGTTAGGATTGAGTGCCTGGGATGCTATTGTTATATGAATTGGATGTGTTGATTGTTTCCTGACATGATTGAGGATACCCTGTTGTGGTATTATGCTTTGTACTTGCCTGTGTGTGCTTGTACGTGTTTGTGTGTCAGATCCTGTTCCGCTGGCCAGGCAGGGTAAGAACTGATGCTCCTAGAGAGGAGAGGTTCTTATCATTTATGGGAGGTGTATGGGTGTTGAACCAGCAAGTGCACGCTGGATATCTGTCCTTGCGAGGCCGGATCCCTGTCTTGCGAGACAGGAAGCCCTTATCTTGCGATTTGGGGATGCCCTGGTTGCGACTAAGGGAAGACTTGTCCATGTGGGGCTAGTCGACTTGTCCTTGCGAGGATAAGTGAAAGGCTTACTGATTAGTTTGTGTGTTAACCATCTACCCTTTGTGCAGTAAGTCTTGGACAACACAGGTGGAAGGGGATGGCCTTTCTTCATCATTGTTGTATTTCACCTGCCTGTGTACTTCTGAACTTTCGGAAGTGTGGTACCTCCCGCAGCCATAATTCGGCCTTAACCCTTTTGGTTTGTTGTGAATTGCGTGATCCCCTTTAGTTGTTTAGGGATGATCTTATGTGAATTGGGAGATTTGTGTTTAGGGATTCTGTAGATCTTATGATGCTGTGACCCTACTGAGATTCTTGTAATCTCAAACCGTTGTTTTTACCATTTTTCAGGCTTAGGTACATTCACTGTTCGTGGTACCAGTGTGTGAGATCAAGGCTGCACGGCGGGACGATATCGCATCACATTTGCATACTTGTTACTTGCGCATATAACTTGAAATTGGACATTGTTCTGGTTTATTTTAAGCATTTCTTTGCTTGCTATTTCCGAAATTGTTGATGAATTTCTTGCTTGTTTATTTGGATCCCTATGGGACTTGTGTGTTATGAACCCAAAGGATTAATTTAAGACTTCCGCTGATGTTTTTATTTACTCCGTATGTTACCAGAATATGTGTCCAATATCATGCTCCAATTGATTGATAAGCAACAAAATAAACAAGTTTAAAATCGGTATCTTATGAGTAGCCTTGTGAATTCTAATAGGTCTTAGGTGTCGTTGAGGCTTATTTGGGTTTTACGGCGGTAATGACCTTAATCGGAGCAATTAAGAATAATTAGGAATTGGGGTCGTTAAAGTTTGGTAGCGGGCATGGTTTAGAGATATAATTTGTTATATGCTAACTTATTTGTTGATTTTGGTGATTTCAGGTGATGATTTCAGGTAAGAACATAGGCACACACTCACTCAGCTATGGGCTAATATTGAAAGGAATGGATTAAGTTGTAAGGTTTAAATGATAGGAATCATAAACTAATTTGCTGATTGTTTATATGCCTTCATATGTCTTTCTTGTCATTAACGAATGTGTATGAATGTTTATGGTGATGTGTACTGCTATATATGAATGTCGTGTGAGGCTATACTTGCTTGATGTTTGATGATGATTTCTATGAGTGTTGCCTAGTGTGCATTGCATGTGTGCATGTGATTTCCAAAAAAAAAAAAAAATCTGTATTTTGTTTTCCAGCATATGCGTATCGTCCGGTGCATGCCTCTCCACCAGGTATCACTTCTTTTACTAGTATTGTATTTAGTATATGTTGAGTAGTCAAGGTGTGATCGAGTAGTATGGCACGCTCGAGGCAACAAAGGGACCAACGGGTTAGGTCTGAGATGCAGACCGAACAACAACTTATTATGCAAGAGGAGCCAAATACACAAATTAGGCAGGAAGGGCGAGCCAAGCCCGAAAACTAACTAGAGGCACCAGCTGCACTAGTCATTGACCCTGTTATGACGTGAGTGGAGTTTGATGAGTCCATTAGAATGCTGAGAAACTTGAATCCATTGAATAATGGTGGTGACATGGAGGGCTCTAATTCAGGTCTACCTATTGAAAATCCAGCTAATAGTCTCTCTTAACGAAACTTGCTGATAAACCAGCGAGGACAACAAGGATTATCTCATAAGAAGGAAGAAGAAAAGCGGAAGATGCGAATGGCTGATGATTACACCCACGGCCGAGTTTTATCCCAACGATCTTACATTATATGCATCTTTAGCAGTCAACAAGCGAAGCACAAGCCTTGCTATGGATTGTGAGGAAACACATGACATACTTGGGACTGTAAAAAAAAAATAAATAAATAAATAAAAAAAAGTTGAGCGAGGGTGCTGAAAGCCAAGGTGGTGATGTTCCGATATCGAGACAGAAAAATGACAAGTATGCTGCAACAATGCACTCGGTGGAACTGTTGCATGATATTCCTTCGTTAAAGACATAGGTGGTGTGAGATCTGCAACTGACTAGTAAACCCCTCCCGGTGAGTTTATTTCTTCCCCCTCCCATTTTATTTTTTTTGTATTTTTATTTTTCTTTCCCATTCCTTCAATTACCTCTAGTATCAAAACCAACCGTCCGATTTTCAAACTGTTTGCACCATTGCATTCCTCTCAGCGTCACGATCAACCTGCCGTTAGTTTCACCTTCATCGGACCACGGACGCGCCCAGATCGAAGCCCGGAAGTTCCAAAATTCTTACCGGAAAATCTTAGATCCCGGCCAGATTGGAGGTGAGTCTTGGAAATTTGGTTTTTGGGATTTGTATTCCTGATGTTTGTAGCTTCGTGTTGATGTAAAATTTTTTGGTTTTGGATGAAATAGGAGTTTTCCGGCCACCGCCGGCGACTGTTAACCGGCGACAGTTAACCGGCGACACTGTTCACCGTTGACCGTATGACTTTGACCAAAAAGTCAAACCTTCCCCGTTAGGTAATTTCAACGTTCTGAACGTGATTAGCGTGATCGGTTTTTCCATTTGATGTTCGTTTGTGAGTTATAGTCATACAAAGTTTATTATGTAGGTTTAATACCAGTTGTCTAAGCCTAACCTGAATATTGTGTTCTTAGGAAGGGCGAGTGTTGAGGACAAAGGCAAGAGCATCGTTTCCTCTTCTTCAGCCCGTAAGGTAGGGTCCTTACCGTATGTGGTTCATCTTAGTATTTCCTTGTTGTAAAATCCGTTTTACCTTGGTTTTGATTGATTCGTTGTATAGTCCATCGGAGCCCATCCGATTGGTCCATTGTTCAGAATTTCATGGTTCTCTTCCGTAGGTAGCTGTAAAGTATTATAATGTAGGGTCTTTACCGTATTTGTCTCATATTAAGTATTCTTTGATTTTTAAATCCGTACTTTGGTCATTGAATTGTTGTGTAATCCATCGGAGCCCATCTGATGGATCCATTGTCCAAATTACATTGACTTTTCCGTATGTACCCGTAATGTATCATAATGTATCTCCAAAATTTCATGTGATCAATCAAAGTCCATTTGATTGATTTGTTGTGTAAATTGGGTTGATTCCGTATCATTGCCCGTAAAGTAAGAAAAAGGTTGTAATCAAAGGTTTCTATAGCGATATATGATAATATATCGTATTATTGAGTATTAATTGTAAAGTATGGTATTTCAGTGTTATTGAAAGTTAAACCAGATTGTGTTTTGTAAAGTATGTAAGTTTTCATGTTACTCGTACTTGTGTTCCGTTTGGCCAAACGTGGTGACGTGGCTCGTCTCTGAGAGTAAGCGGAGAGACACTCATCTGTTGGGAGGCGTATGGTTGGAGTATGGTTACTGTATGGTTACTGTATGTTCCCTGCTTCGCAGGATGATCTGAAAGGGACTAGTTGATCTTTTCCGTATAAAGTTTGTTAATCAATCTAGTCTCGGGACAACACTGGTAGAAGGGGCTATGTATGTAATTGTTTTAAAAGTATATGTATAAAACCTGCCAGTGGGCTTCCGGTTTCCCTTTAGCGGGGGTTACTCGGGAAGTGATTTCCAGTCCGCCCATGTTTTTACTATTGACCCTGTTGAGTTCTTTGTTGAAAGCAAAAGTACATTTTCGAGGCCAGTAAGTAACCGTTTTGTAAAGTAAACAGAAAGTACATGTTGGGTCCAGTAAGTAATGTTTGTAAAGTAAATAGTAAAGTTTAGAAATTACAAGTTCAGTAATATCCTAAGAAATTCCTTGTTGTTTCCTCTCATCCGATAAGTTCTTTGTTGTCCCTCTTCTTTGAAAAGTCCGTTTTGTTGTCCCCTACTGAGATTCTCGAAAATCTCACCCCCTTCGTGTTTGTTTTTCCCTCCCAGGACTAGATCGTGGTCAGTAGCTGTTTTCAGTGTGAGCGTCGGGACTACTCGCTGGGACTATTGCATCTGCACATGTATGGTTTTATTGGCACACTGTTGAATATTTATTGTTTGGATTTTTGGTTTCGTTTTCAGATACTTGGGGCTTGTGTGTTATGGTTTCACTGGTTTGTATTGTGTTGTTATAAAAGACTTCCGCTGTTTTAAAACGTTCTCCGTTATTTATTGTGCCATGTTTTAGTGTTTATCGGCCACGCTGTAATTTAAAAATATTTTAAATTTTTATTTTTGGGATTTGCGTTTGAAAAGTAAAAAATAGCCTTGTAGAGTTCGGATTGGTCCACGTGTCGGGCTTCTCCGGGCTTCACGGCGGTAAGGGCCCGCTTTCCGGGTTTGGGTCCTTACAGGTGGCTTCCGTGTTCAGTACGCTATGCTTCCTCGGCCACAGCTGCCAGCCTTACTTTGGTGAGTCCAGAGATAGGGATGAACAACAATCTGCCACGCAGGTGAAGAAAGCTTCACCAGAAGAACGTGATGAAGCTGAGATCTAAGTGCGGCTAAAGCAAAGGCAAAGGCCATGCAGTTGTTAGAAACCCAGAAAAAAAAAAAAAAGATGATGTGGAGGAGCTACCTCTTGTTAGGCACAGATCAAGGCGTACTTCTTCTCTTAAATCTGTCGATGCAGTTAGAGTTATTGAGGCTAGCCCACCATCAAGTCCCGTAAGAAACAATATTGTTGTTCATCCATTGAACAATGGAGATGCCTTTCCATCCAATGAGTGGGGAGGCATGTCCTCTGAGGAGCGTGATGAAGCAGTTATGCTTGGGGCTGCCCTGCCATGTTTGGTGGGATATCTGAACAGCCTCGATACCGCATTCCTTATGCTCCTCATCAGTTCATTCGACCCAATGGCCATTATCCCAGGCCTGCACTTCGCCCTCCATCCCCAACTTTGCAAGCTCAGCGCTTGATCCGTGAACAGCAGGATGATGAGTATCTTGCACCATTGGCTGCTGATAGAGAAAAAGAGATAAAGGCAATGGAGGAAGTTGAAGCTTGTCATTTGCAAGCAAGGCAAAAGCAGGGAGAACAGGAGGCTTTGCAAGGAAAGCTAGTTATCTTCATGCATGCGTAATGCATGCTCACTGTGCAACGTTGCGAACAAGCCTTTTTGCTTCATTGCACTTTGGTTTGCAGAAGGACCGAGGTCTCCCTGTTACCTGTGTTGCTGAGTGGCTGGGAATGGAGGAAGAAGAAGTACAGGATGAGGAAGTATTGTCTAAGAAGGTTCTGCAGGAGAGCTCATTTTCGAAGAAGAGGAAGGCGTCAAAGGAACTTCACAGCTAAAAGAGAAAGAAAAAAAATAAAATAAAATAAAATAAACTTTTTCGTGCCGCAAAATGGGCTAATGTTTCTAAAGATGGTGGAAACGGTCATGCAAAACAGAATGGTACTCTGAGCACTGGTGGAACTGATGAAAGAAGGAGAAGTCACAAGTCTCAGTTTTGGCGCCATTCCAGTGGCTACCCCACGAGCGTAGCCCAAGGTGGATGCAGGGAACACATGACGGCCAGCTACAATGGATGCGGTGTGGGTGCCGTGGCCGTCAGAGTCATGAGCGGAGTGGAACTCAGTAGTCTCGTTCATCCTGCCGTTGGTGGCTTCTTAACTGTTAGAGAAGAAGCATGCGCTGATGAGCTTGTGGTTACACAAAGTGGAAACAAAGTCCGGGGTGGCAGTGCACATTCCACGCCATTTTGTAGGGGTCGGGCCTAGGTCGCTGTCATGAAAGCTCTGGTGCTCTGGCCAGATATTGGTGTCAATGACCCCAATAACCAAGAAAGCCAGAAGGGTATGGCTTTAGAAGAGATGAGTATTCCAACAGCTAGAGAAGCACAGGAACAAGTGAAAGCAAAAACATTGGAGAAGCATGAACAGCTCTGTGAACCGAGGCATGCATTGGCTGTTCTAGGTCCTGCTTCTCCAGTTAGCTTGAAGCAGGAAGAGTTTCTGAGACTCGTGAACAAAGAGATAAATTTTTATGGTGGAAAAAGAAGGCACGGGAGATGAAGAAGCAGCCAAGAAAGCATACAAAGCTGCCAGAGGGGAGAGCAATCGTGTTACTGAGAAGTGCCACTTTCAGGCTGGTGGTGGTCGACGGCAAGGTTTACCTGGAGAAGCACCGCAAGTCGTTCCAGAGTGGGGATACCTTTACCATCCGGCGCATCCTACAGCTGTTGAGAAGGTACCCTGGACGCCTGCCCGACTTGAATATCATGTTTGATTACGTTGACTGGCCTGAGATCAATATAAAGCCTTGGACGGCTTTGTTGAAGGACATGCAAGAAGGAAATAAGAGGATGGACTGGATTGAAAGAGAACCTCATGCTTATTGGAAAGGGGACCCATCTGTTGCTGCCACAAGACAAGATCTAATGAAATGCAATGTCAACCCAACTCAGGACTGGAATGCTCGGGTGTTTGCTCAGGATTGGATTCAAGAATCACAACAAGGCTACAAGGAGTCAGACTTGGTCAACCAATGCAATTACCGGTACAAGATCTATATTGAAGGGTCTGCATGGTCGGTGAAGCGAGAAGTATACTCTTGCCTGTGATTCCGTGACTCTGCTCGTTAAACCCCAGTACTGCGATTTCTTCACCAGTAGCTTGATACCCAAGGTCCATTATTGGCCAAGGAAACTGATAAATGTAAATCTATAAAATTTGATGTTGATTGGGGTAACTCTCACAAGGAAAAGGCACGGGCCAGGGGAAAGGCAGCGAGTGAGTTCATTCAAAGGGAGTTGAAGTTGGACTATATGTATGATTATATGTTCCATCTCTTAAACCAATATGCTAAGCTCTTAACATACAAGCCGGAGATACCCAGAAAAGCCTTCCAGTTGTGTCCAAATGCAATGGTCTGCCGAGCCCGTGACTTGGAAAAGAAATTCCTGATGGATTCCCTGGAGAAGAGTTAGAATTCGACCTTCTGAATTCTGAAAATCATTGACGTCAGAAAATTTTCAGAGACTGAATTACAAAAGGATTACTAATATTTTTCAAGGATGTGTTGACAAGAGCAACTAAAGAGGGAATTTTATTGAAGATTTTCCAGAGAAAGGCTTAAGTGATAAAGATGGATACGTGGTGGACAATGACCAGATTGAGACTTTTGATGATTCAAAAGATGAAGAACTTTCTGATATTAATCAAGCAAATGAAAACAACATATTTCACATTTCAATACTAAGAAAGCATATGTGAGATCCTGCTCATTTGTTTAAAGAACCGCCAATTGAAGTTGCTAAAGACCTATCCTATCCTTTACAGCCAGTTTTCAAACTAGATCGGTCAGTTCGACAGCTTCGCAGTCGAAATGTACCTATGGTACGAGTTGTTTGGCGTAATGGCCAAATTGAGAAGCAGTCTTGGGAGACTGAGGAATCTATGCATGCGAAATTTCCTTACTTGTTTGATTAGGTACTAATGTTAAAATTTTGAGGACGAAATTCTTATAAGGAGGGGAGGATGTAAGACCCCGAATTTTGAGTCCTAGAAGTCCAGAAGCCAGTGCAGGTGAAAAGACGATTTTGCCCCTGAAGGAAAGGATGTGTGATGGCCAAAATTGGTAAGATTGTTTAGTAGTTATTTTTGTTTTAAATTCCTTTAGATCTAAGTCCTTATTGGCTGAGAATTTCCTTAGAGATTATCCTTATAGATAGATAATTGCCTTAGAGATTAAAGTCCCTAAAAATAGGGGAAGATAATTAAAGAGTTTAGAGTTTAGTTATCTAGTAAATTATCCTATTTAGATAAATTGATTAAAGTAGTAATCATAATTCTATACCCATTCATTATAAATAGAAAGCCAACCTCACAAAGAATTATTCATAGAAAACCTACCAATTTCGTATAGGCTTAAAACCCTATACCTCCCCTTAGCCGTCAGAATTTGCAGAAACTTTAAACCAGCATAACTCCCTCATCGTTCATTGGATCTCTGCGAAGAATAGCTTGTTGGAAAGATCTCTTCATCATATTTCCAACCATTGTTTGAGTTTCTTCGGGAGGTTAGTATTTCTTTGTCTAATGTTACTTTGAAAATCGGCGGCCGAATTAGGTTTTCGCCAAATCTTCTTAAACTTCAAAATAGTATAACTTTCTACTCGTTTGTCAAACTTTTGCAAATAATATGTCGTTGGAAAGATTTTTTCATTCTATTTCCAACCATATATAAATAAAAGCTTGGATGTAAATATTTCATTGTTTTAGGATGAGACAAAATCGTCCTATGCCCTACTTTTAGCGACAGGGTTTTGCATAGTTAATTGGAATGGTAAATTCAGGTTGATTCTTGTTAATTTTCTGGCTATCACATCACACATCCAAGGGGGAGGCACCTGCAACATCTGATCACTGGTTTTCTGATAGGTTCGGTAAGTGGTATTGGTAAGGAAATAAGGTATTCAATTGATTATTGAATATGCATGCTTAGTTTGTTCTTGTCTTTGCCTAGTGATATTATAGGTGGTTCAGATTTACTTAATAAAGGAAAAGGATTAGCTTATTGTTCAGAGACAAGAGAGGTAGGATCTATGCCTCATCGGTTTCTCCAGAAACCCCTGCTCTTATTTGATGTTTTTGTTACCTGCCTTTGTTGTATTGTTTGTGATTGAATTGTAGAGTGTGAATATGACATTCAGAATGAGATATGAATCTCCTAGACTATATTGAACCCCTGAGTTAGGCATTGAGTGCTTGGGATACTATTGTTATATGAATTAGATGTGTTGATTGTTTCCTGACATGATTGAGGATACCCTGTTGTGGTATTATGCTTTGTACTTGCCTGTGTGTGCTTGTACGTGTTTGTGTGTCAGGATCCTGTTCCGCTGGCCAGGCAGGGTAAGAACTGATGCTCCTAGGGAGAGGAGAGGTTCTTATCAATTTATGGGAGGTGTATGGGTGTTGAACCAGCAAGTGCACGCTGGATATCTGTCCTTGCGAGGCCGGATCCCTGTCTTGCGAGACAGGAAGCCCTTATCTTGCGAGATTTGGGGATGCCCTGGTTGCGACTAAGGGAAGACTTGTCCATGTGGGGCTAGTCGACTTGTCCTTGCGAGGATAAGGTGAAAGTCTTACTGAATAGTTTGTGTGTTAACCATCTACCCTTTGTGCAGTAAGTCTTGGACAACACAGGTGGAAGGGGATGGCTTTTCTTCATCATTGTGTGTGATTTTGTTGTATTTCACATGCCTGTGTACTTCTGAACTTTCAGTAGTGTGGTACTCCCGCAGCCATAATTTCAGCCTTAACCCCTTTTGGTTTGTTGTTGAATTGTGTGATCCCCTTTAGTTGTTTAGGGATGATCTTATGTGAATTGGGAGATTCGTGTTTAGGGATTCTGTAGATCTTATGATGCTGTGACCCTACTGAGATTCTTGTAATCTCAAACCGTTGTTTTTACCATTTTTCAGGCTTAGGTACATTCACTGTTCGTGGTACCAGTGTGTGAGATCAAGGCTGCACGGCGGGATGATATCGCATCACATTTGCATACTTGTTACTTGCTCATATAACTTGAAAGTTTGGATATTGTTCTGGTTTATGTTTAAGCATTCGTTTGGCTTGCTATTTCCGAAATTTGGTTGATGAATTTCTTGCTTTGCTGGTTATTTGGATCCCTATGGGACTTGTGTGTTATGAACCCAAAGGATTAATTTAAGACTTCAGCTGATGTTTTTATTTACTCCGTATGTTACCAGAATATGTGTCCAATATCATGCTCCAATTGATTGATAAGCAACAAAATAAACAAGTTTAAAATCGGTATCTTATGAGTAGCCTTGTGAAATTCTAATAGGTCTTAGGTGTCGTTGAGGCTTATTTGGGTTTTACGACGGTAATGACCTTAATCGGAGCAATTAAGAATAGTTAGGAATTGGGGTCGTTACACCTATTAACTTCCGAGATTCCTTATCATCATAATCACACGTTCTGCAAGCAAATAACTAGGATAGGCAATCGAATTCAATCTTATTCAAGTAATCAAACAATTGGGTAACAAAAGGAACGGATGAGGCATAGATCCTACCTCTCACGAGTCTGAATCAGATGCAATCCTCTGCATTTCCAATAAAATCAGAATCTTTTAAACAATCCCTAGGCAAAGACCACACAATACTAAGCCACAAGATTACTTAATTAAAAACCAAAAGCATTGAGAATCCTTACAAATTAGCCTATCAAAATCCAGGGATCTAGATACAGCAATATCTTTCCTCTGAATGTGTGATGTAATGGCCAAAAAATCAGTAAGAATCAACCTGATTATTCACCCTAATTCAATATACAAACTTCGGCAACATCTTAGGGTTTATAGGAAAACTTGCAATTTCAATATACACATAAGAAGAAGCTGCGATTTCATGTGAATATGGAAGGAACAGGTGCCAGACACTCAAATGATTAAAACAAATAAGACTTGAAACCAATAGACAAGTCAATTAATCAAATTTGGCCAACATAGGGTTAGGAATAGGGTATGCCAATTTCATCTATAGGGAAGATTCAAAGGATGAATTCATGATTTTACAACATAAATGGATGATAAACAACAGAAATCATTTGAAGGAAGAATTTCAGAATCTTGGCACCAAAACTGATTTATTACGACAAGAAAGAACTAACCTTCTGATTAACAACCCAAGATATCTAGATAGAGAATGGAAAGAGCTTAGCAACAAGCTATTATTTGCAGAAATTCGACAAAGGATGAGAGAGTTATGCTAGGATTAAGATCAAGGAATTTCTTACACAAAACTGACAAATTATGACTTAAATTTTAACAAGGAAGAACTAACATTCTAATTACCAACCTAAGATAGATAGATAGAGGATAGAAAGATCTTTCCAACAAGCTATTATTTGCAGAAATCTGATAAAGAATGAGAGAGTTATACTAAGATGAAGATTAAGGAATTTCGGCTAGGGTTTAGGCAAAAATCGAAAATTTAAAGGAAGGAGAGAAGGAAGGGAATTCCAAAATTATTTAAGCTAAGAGATAATTCCCTACGTTTAAGCTTAAAAGGATAGTTAAAGGGTAATTCTACTAAAAGAGATATTCTATTTAAAATGAAAAATTATCTAATACCTAGGATAATAAGAGATAAAACAAACGATAGTTAATGTAGAAATACCAAAATTAAAATAGGAAATATTCGGCAACAACCATTTTAGGCCAGCAGGCAGCTATTTCTTCTGCAGCAAAATAGTCATTTCAGCAGCATGAGCTCCTAGACTTGTTGGATATCTAAACAAGGAAGAATTGGGGTCACACAATCTTACTTTAATCTAGCCTTTAAAGTAGGGAAATTTATCCCATAACCACTCTATATAAAAAGGAAACCGACCACACTTAAACATTACACAGAAAATACACAAAATTTATCCAACCTAAAACGCTACACCTCCCTATTGTTGCTAAAATCTGTTTGAACTTTAAAATAGCATAACTCTCTCATTGTTTTTTGAATTCTTGTAAATAACAGCTTGTTGGAAAGATCTTTCCATCTTTTATTCAACCAACTTGGGTTTCTTGTCTGGAGGTTAGTATTTTCTTGTCATAATTTTGGTCATAATTTGGCGGGATTGGTTCCAAAATTGTGTGATGCTACCTTCAATTGATTTATGTTGTTGTTCCTGTTGTTCGTACAATTATTTAACATCCATTCATGTGGTAAAATCATGAATTCCTCCTTTGAATCTTCTCTCTACATGAAATCAGTACGCCCTACCTTTGTCTTATTATTGTCTATCTTGATCAGTTGATTAACCTAATGGATTCTGATCTTGTTTCTTCTAATTGTACATGTTATAAACACCTAATCCTTCATTGCTAACATGAAATTGCAACCTTTATAACTTTTTAACATGAAATCGCAACTAGCCCTATTATCATATTCTTAGTGTAAAAAATTTTATATTGATTAGGGATGGTAATTTAGGTTGTTTCTTGTTAAGTTATTGGCTATCACATCACATATCCAAAGGGGAGGCACCTGTGGCATCTGATTATTGGTTTCTGATAGGTTTGGTGAGTGGAATTGGTAAGGAAATAGGGTATTTACTTGGTTAATGGGTATGCATGCCTAGTTTAGTTTTGGCTTTACCTTAGGATGCTATCGGTGGTTCAGAATTATTAAATAAAAGCAAAGGAATAGCTTCTTGTCAGAGATAAGATAGGTAGGATCTATGCCTCATCGAGTTCTCCAGAGATCTTTTTGTTTGCTTGTTGATTTCGGTACCTATGTTTGTGTTAATGTATGCGCATATGTGTGAGATAGTTAATGCATGAGTTGTAGATTGATTTGAGGCTTATCGAGGCTATACCGAATCCTTTAAGATAGGTTATGAGTGCCTAGCTGGGATGTGTTGAATGTATTGAATATTCTGATTGTGTTCTGACATGATTAAGAATACTCTATTGTGGTATTGTGCTATGTGCTTATCTATGTGTGCTTGTACATGTTTATGTGTTAGGATCATTTTCTTGTGGCTCTTCGGGGTAAGCGTTGATGCTCTAGGTAAAGCGAGAGGTTCTTACTGGTATGGGAGTTGTATGGGTGGCATTCCTAAGCCTATGCATGTTGAATGCCTTGTCCTTATGTGGCTAGATGCCGTTATCCTTGTGTGGTTTGGATGCCCTTATTCTGGTGTGGTTTGGATGCCCTTGTCCTTGTGTGGCTTGGATGCCTTGTCCATGTGTGGCAGGATGAATAGGCTTGCTAATTATCTTGTGTGCTAACCCTTTTACGTTTTGTGTAGCGAAACCTTGGACAACACAGGTGGAAGGGGATGACCTTTTCTGTTTATATTGATTGATGATTTACCTGCCTATGTACTTCTGATTTTTGGAAGTGTTTGTAGTCCACCCTCAGCCTTAGCTTTCAGCCCTAACCTTATTGTTTGATTCTTGAATTGCGTGACCCCCTTTAGTTGTGTATGATGATCTGATGTTATTTGGTAGATGTTTATTTAAGATTTTTGTAGATTTTATAATGTTGTGACCTTATTGAGATTCTTATAATCTCATCTTCTTGTTTTCACCATTTTTCAGGCTTATGTACATTCACTATTCGTGGTACCAGTGTGTGAGATTAAGGCTGCACGGCGGAGCGATACTGCATCACATTTACATTCCTGTAACCTTGATTGCTTGCTCATACAACATGAATTTTGATTGGACTATTTGTTGGTTTTTCAAGTCCCTCCTTTGCTTGTTTTTTTTCGGATTATATTGGAGGTTTACTTGTTGAATTTTTAGATTCCTATGGGACTTGTGTGTTGTGGTTCCAATGATTCAATTCAAAGAGTTCTGATGATGTTTTATTCAGTTTTTATGATACCAGAATGCTTGTCCAATATCATGATCCATCCTCAAATCAAATCACAATACAAATCAAATATCAATCTTCAAAGTCATTACAAAATTAGGAAATCTATTGCCCTATTAACTTCCGAGATTCCTTATCATCATAATCACACATTCTGTATGCATATAACCAGGAAATCGAGTTCAATCTTATTCAAGTAATCAAACAATTGGGTAACCAAAGGAACCGATGAGGCATAGATTCTACCTCTCACGTGTCTGAATCAGATGCAATCCTTTATCATTCCAATAAGATTAGAATCTCCTAAATAATCACAAGGAAAAGATGACACAATACCAAGCAACAAGATTACCTAACTAAAAACCAAAGGCATTGGGAATCCTGACCAATTAACCTACCAAAATCCAGTTATCCAGATGCAGCAATATCTTCCCCCTTTATGTGTGATATGATAGCCAAAATTCAGTAAGAATCAACCTAGTTATTCACCCTAATTTAAAATACAAATTTCGACAACACCTTCTGGTTTATAAATTAACTTGGGATTTCAACATACACATAAGAAGAAACTAAAATTTTATGTGAATAAGGAAGAAATAGGTGCTAGTTACTCAATGATTTAAAGAAACAAGATTTAAAACTAATAGACAAGTCAATTGATCAAATTTGGCCAATATAGGGTTATTGCATGCCAATTTCTTGTATAGGGAAGATTAAAAGGATGAATTTATGATTTTAAAACATGAATAGATGCAAAACAATCGTATGTACAAAAGGAATAACAACAGAAATCAATTGAAGGAAGAATCACATAATTTTTGCACAAAAACCGATGAATTATGACTTGAATTATGACAAGGAAGAACTAACCTTCTGATGAAAAAATCAAGATATCTGGATAGAGGAAAAGAGTTTTCCAACAAGCTATTATTTTCAGAAATCCAATAAAGGATGAGAGAGTTATGCTAGGATTAAGATCAAAGAATTTTTTTTACAAAACCAACGAATTATGAGTTGAATTTCGATAGGAAAGAACTAACCTTCTGATTATCAACACAAGAGATCTAGATAGAGGATAGAAAGAGCTTTCGAACAAGCTTTTTTTTACGGCAATCCGATAAAGTATGAGAAAGTTATACTAAGACGAAAATCAAGGAATTTCGATTAGGGTTTAGGCAAAAATCGTAAACTGATATGAAGGAGATAAATTTCGAAATTTTCGGGTGGGTTTTGGTATATTTAAGTGGGATAGGCTGGTCACTCTTTTATAGGTGTCTAAGGAGATTTAGTTAAGAGATAATTTCCTACTTTTAAATTTAAAAGGATAATTCTATTCAAGAGGATAATTCTATTAAAAGAGATATTCTATTTAAAAGGAAGAATTATCTAATATCTTGGATAATAAGGGATAAAATTAAGGATAATTAATATAAAAATATCAAAATTAAAATAAGAAATATCTGCCAACAACCATTTTAGGACATAATGCATCTATTTCTTCAAGGAAAAATAGTCATTTTATCTGCATCAGTTCCTGGATTTTCCGGACATCTACACTACGAAAGATCAAGGTCTTATAGACAGAGTTTTTACAAGTTTGAACAGGGCACCCATTTGGTGCTGGAATATGAGAAGACATGAAGGGAGTTGTCCCGAATTGCACCAGAGGAGGATACCGTACCAGTTTATGAGATGATTTCAGGATGGCCTGAGTACCGAACTCAAAACCATCATTGGTACGACACCAATGCAGAATTTGCAAAAATTAATCATTACTACAACTGAAGCTGAGAAAATAATGCAAGGTAAGGAGCCATCCGTAGCAACTAGTAACGGATCTTTTAGGAGAGATTTGAAGTTCAATCGGCATACAGGACCTTAACCTTTGAGATCCTATCCTCCAAAAAATAATGGTAATGGAGGTAACAACAAGAAGAACATTTATGGTTCAAATTTCAGTAGATCTACGTGGAATTCTCAGCAATGTCGATGTTATAATTGTTGTAAGGTGGGGCATATTCAGGGGGAATGCCTGGAACTAAGATGTATCACAAGCGCACCAAATGCCAACCGAGGTGACCAAACCACTAACACGTGCACCAGGGGGACCACCCAACGGAGCTACAATTGAGGCGCAACCAAGACCAATGAGGCTATTCACCTTAATTGATGCCGAGGCTAGTCTTGATGTGGTGACAAGTACTATTTTAGTTTTTTCTCAAAATGTTAAAGTGTTGTTAGATCCCAGAGCGAACAGGTCTTTTCTAAGTGCAAGGACAACACTTAGCACGGATCAGCCTCTGTCTCCCTTTTCTCTTCCTATTGAGGTTTTGAATCCTTTGGGAGAACAATTGATTTGTGATGTAGTCTACATCGGTTGTGCCTTACGTATGGGTTCGAACGTACTTGAGGTTGATTCGATTCCACTGGACATCCGAGACCTGGATATGATCTTAAGCGTGGATTTTTTGGTGAAATATCAAGCCCTTTTGGAGTGTTTCACCAAGCGTGTGTGGTTCATTTTTCTTGATGGTGCCGAGTATTGCTTTGAAGGTGATAGATGACTTGTTCTAACTTGCTTGATTTCCTGGCTCAATGTGAAGCGATTAATCAATAAGGGATGTACAGCATACCTCGTACAGGTATATGATGTTTCCAACGAATCCTCGAATCAGGATTCTATTTAAGTGATTCATGAATTTCCAGATATATTTCCAAAAGACATAGCCAATTTGCCACCAGCAAGAGAAATGGAATTTGACATTGAATTAGTGCCTCGTATGAATCCGATTTCTATTCTTCCATATCGCATGGCTCTTGAGGAAATGAAGGAACTGAACACGCAACTGGAAGATTTGTTGGATCGTGGTTTCATCTGACCCAGTGTGTCATCTTGGGGAGCACCTATCTTTTTTGTGAAAAAGAAAGATGGTTCACTGCAATTGTGCATCGATTATTGGCAGCTGAATCCTGTGACTGTGAAGAATAAGTACCCTTTACCGCGCATCGATGACTTGTTCCCCCAGCTCTAAGGTGCAGCTGTGTTCTCCAAAATCAATCTCAGATCTGGATACTATCAATTGCGAGTTCGTGATGTTGATATTCCAAAGACAGCGTTCAGATCGCGATACGGACACTATGAATTTCAGATTATGCCATTCGGTTTGACCAATGCACCAGCCATTTTCATGGACCTAATGAAACGTGTATTCCATGAGTTTCTGGACAAGTTCATGATAGTCTTTATTGACGACATTTGATTTATTCAAAATCGAAAGAGGAGCATGTTAAGAACTTGTGGATTGTGCTAAATATTTTTAGGGATTAGCGGTTGTTTGCAAAGTACTATAAATGCGAATTCTGGTTAAGTAAATTGGTTTCCTTGGCCATATTGTTTTCGTCCAGGGTGTACTAGTTGATCCAAAAAAAATTAAAGTTGTAGTTGCTTGGGAACCCCCACGAACTGTGTTTGAAGTTCGTAGTTTCCTTGGTTTAGCCGAATACTACCATCACTTTGTGTAGAATTTTTCATCGCTTGCTGGACCATTGACGAAACTTACATGCAAGTGTGACCCGTTAGTGTGGAACGAGAAGTGCTAGCAAAGTTTCGAAGAACTGAAAAATTGGTTCATTTCCACACCTATCCTTACTTTACCTATTGGCGGAAAGAAGTATGTGGTCTACAACGATGCATAGAAATCCGGACATGGATACTTGTTGATGCAAGACGGGAAGGTCATTGCCTTTGCTTCCTAACAGTTGCGACTGCTTGAAATAAATTTATCCTATGCATGATTTGGAGCTTGCAGCCATGGTGTTTGTGTTGAAAATATGGCGACATTACTTATATAGTGAGACATGCCTAATCTTCACCGACCACAAAAGCCTGAAGTATCTCCTTAAGAAAAAGGAGTTGAACATGAGACAACGAAGATGAGTGGAGCTGATTAAAGACTATGATTTAATCATTGAATATCATCCTGGAAAAGCGGATGTTATTGCTGATGCACTAAACTGAAAATTTCATCCTTCTTCTCCATCGGTTTTAGTTTACATGCGCACCCCATACATGCCAATGTTGCTGGATTTGAAAGCTATGTGTGTGCATCTTGGCACTGATTTTTCTGGTTCGTTGTTGGCACGAATATAAGTCACGCTTACTTTGATTGAGGAAATCCAGAATCAGCAATTAAAAGATTTGAAACTAGTTGAAATTTTGAAGCATCTATTTGATGTTGTTGATGCCATAGCCCACGATTTTAGAGTACAAGATGATGGAGTTCTTGTCTTCAGAAACCGGGTATGTGTCCCACAAGATGTTGATATTCGTAATCTTATTTTATCCGAGGTGCATAGTTCGTAGTTCGCTATCCAACCTAGTAGCACAAAGATGTACCGAGATTTAAAGGAGCAGTACTGGTGGTCAAACAAGAAATGTCACATTGTGGAATTCGTTGCCCAATGCCTCGTGTGCCAACAAGTAAAGGTTGAGCAACAAAGACCCGCTGGTTTACTACAGTCACTTCCAATTCTAGATTGGAAATGGGAGCATTTCACGATGGACTTGTGACTGGATTGCCTAGATCTTAGCAAGGATGTAAAGCCATTTGGGTGATCATGGATCGATTGACGAAATATGCACACTTCCTTCCTATTCGTGTGACAGACACACCAGAGAAATTGGTTGTATGCTACTTAGACGAGATTGTTCAATTGTATGGAGTGCCAGTTTCCATTGTTTTGAGATCGTAACCCATGTTTCACATCACAATTTTTGGAGAAATTGCAGAATGCACTGGGTTTAAGACTAAATTTCAGTACAGAAATTCATCCCCAAACCATCAGAAAGGACGATTCAGACATTCGAAGACAAGCTAAGTGTGAGTGTACTAGACCAGCATACCGGCTGGGATCGATGCTTGCCATTGGCAGAATTTGCTTACAATAATAGTTTTCATGTAAGCATCGGTATGGCACCTTATGAAGCACCATATGGGAGACGCTATAGAACTCTCATTTTCTGGAATGAAGTGGGCGAGAGACGCCTAGACAATCCGAAATTGATTAATCAAGCAACATAGCAGTTGAACTTGATTTGACAACGGCTAAAGACAATGCAGGATCGGTAGAAAAACTATACCGATAATTGACGAAGGGATTTGGAATTTGTGGTAGGTGCCAAAGTGTTCGTATAGGTAGCCCAGTGGAAAGGTGTCCTCTGTTTTCAACAGCAAGGTAAGCTAGCACCTTGTTACATTGGTCCATATGATATTTTCGAAAGGATTGGCCCTGCTGCATACTGGCTTGTCTTACCTACAAGTATAGAGAGAATTCACAATGTGTTTCACGTATCGATGTTGAGAAAGTATGTGCAAGACCCTGCTCATATGCTCGAAGAACCACCAGTCAAAGTTGCTGAAACCCTATCCTATCCCGTACAACTAGTTGCTATACTACATCGGTCAGTTCGTCAGGTTCGCAGTCGAAATGTGCCTATGGTACGAATTGTTTTGCGTAATGGCCAAATCAAGGAACATTCTTGTGAGACTGAGGAATCTATAGGTGCAAAAATTTCCATACCTATTTGTTTAGGTACTTGTGCTGAAATTTCAAAACCAAAATTCATATAAGAAAGGGAGGATGTAAGACCCTGAATTTTGAGTCATAGAAATCTAGAAGGCAATGCAGGTGAAATGACTGTTTTGTCCCTGAAGAAATGGATGTGTGATGGCCGAAAATTATATGGTATATCTTGTAATTATTTTTGGTTTTAATTTTATTTGATTTGGTTATTTATTGGTTGATAATTACCGTAGGAAATAAAATCCCTAAAATTAAGGAAGGATAATTATAAAATTTAATTCTGATAATTATTTTACTTTAATTTCAATTGATTTCTATTGTTGTTCATCTTGTTCATATGATCATTTAGCATCCATTCACATTATAAAATCATAAATTCATAATTTAAATATTTCTTATACATGAAATTAGTATGCCCTACCCTTGCCCTATTGTTGTCAATCTTGATTAATTTATTAACCTTTTGATTTTCGTTCTTGTTCTTTTTTATTGTATATGTTATAAACACATTGTGAGATCCCGAATTTTGAGTCATAGAAGTCCAGAAACTAGTGCATGTGAAAAGATGTGTGATGACCGAAATTGGTTAGAGTTGCATGGTAGTTAATTCTGGTTTTAATTCCCTTTAATCTAAGTCTTTATAGCTAGATAATTGTCTTAGAAATTAAAATCCCTAAAAATAGGGCAAGATAATTAAAGAATTTAAATCTGGTAATTATCTTACTTTAATAAAGCCTTTAAAGTAGTAATCTTAATTCAATACCCATCCATTATAAATAGAAAGCCAACCCCCAAAAAATCATTCATAGAAAATACAGAAAACTCATATAGCGTAAAATCCTTACACCTTATAGCTGCCAAAATTCGATGAAACTTTAAACCAGCATAACACTTTCATCATTTGTCAGATCCCTGAAAATAATAGCTTGTTGGAAATCTCTTTTCATCCTCTTTTCAACCACCTTTGGATTTTCGTCGGGAGGTTAGTATTTCTTTCTCTAAGTTAAAGTTGAAATTCAGCGACACTGCCAAATCTTCTTAAACTTCAGAATAGCATAACTCTTTCATTGTTTGTTGTATCTCTACAAATAATAGTTGTTGCAAAGCTCTTTTCATCCTCTTTCCAACCATATTGTTTTTGAGTTTTGGACATTCGTATTTCTTTGACAAAAGATAAGTTGAAAATCGACGGCGGAACTAGGTTTTCAGTGGAACTGTCAAAATCTTCTTGAACTTCAGAATAGCCTAACTCTTTCATCTTTTGTTTTATCTCTACAAATAATAGTTTTTTGAAATCTCTTTTCATTCTCTTTCCAACCATATATGTTTTGTTGTTTGTACATAAATATTTCGTTGTCTAAGCTTAAGTTGAAAATCGGCGAGGAAATTAGGTTTTCATCATCGATAGAATTAGGTTTTTAGATTTCTATAGTTTTTATCTTTGGTTGATTTTTGTTGTCTTTTCGTGTATTCTTATGATTGTTTAGCATCTATTCATGATGTATGATCATGAATTTCTTTCCTTTAAACTTCTTTATGCTTAAAGTCGAAACTGTCTTATACCCTACTCTTAGCGACAAAATTTGCACAGTTAATTGGAATGGTAATTCAGGTTGAATCTTGTTAGGTTCCTGGCTATCACATCACACATCCAAGGGGTAGGCACCTGCAGCATCTGATCACTGGTTTTTGATAGGTTTGGTGAGTGGAATTGGTAAGGAAATAGGGTATTCAATTGATTATTAAATATGCATGCTTAGTTTGTTTTCATCTTTGCCTCGTGATAATATAGGTGGTTCCAAATTACCTAATAAAGGCAAAGGAGTAGCTTCTTGTTCAGAGACAAGAGAGGTAGGATCAACGCCTCATCGGTTTATCCATAGACCCCTATTTTCTTGATATTTTTTATACCAACCCTTGTGGTATTGCATGCGATTTCATTATAGGGTGAGAGTATGAATTTTGGATTGAGATATGGATCTCATAGGCTATATCGAACCCCTGAGTTAGGTATTGAATGCCTGAGTTGCATATATTATGTGAATTGAATATGTTGGTTGTGTTCTGATATGATTGAGGATACCCTGTTGTGGTATTATGCTTTGTACATGCCTATGTGTGCTTGTACGTGTTTGTGTGTCAGGATCCTTTTTCGGTGGCCATTCGGGGTAAGCGCTGATGCTCCTAAGGAGAGGAGAGGTTATTATTGGTATGGGAGTTGTATGGGTTGAAAAGGCCAGTATGCATGCGTTGGATGTCTGGTCCTTGTGTGGCCCGAACCCTATCTTTATGTGGCAGGAAGCCCTTATCCTTGTGTGGTTTGGGATGCCCTAGTCCGTGTGTGGCTTGGGAAGACTTGTCCTTGTGTGGCAAGACTACTGAACCCTGTCCTTGTGTGGTAGGAAGCCCTTATCCTTGTGTGGTTTGGGATGCCCAAGTCTGTGTCTGACTTGGGAAGACTTGTTCTTGTGTGGCAAGACGACTTACTAGGCTTACTGATTAACTTGTGTGTTAACCGTTTACCCTTTGTGCAGTAAGCCTTGGACAACACAGGTGGAAGGGGATGACCATTCTTCTTCATTGCCGAGAGCAATCTGATGAGTTCCACCTGCCTGTGTACTTCTGATTTTTCAGAAGTGATTGTAGTCCTCCCTCAACCATAGATTCGGCCCTAACCCTTTTTGATTGGACCTTGAATTGTGTAATCCCCTTTAGTTGTTTAAGAATGATCTAAT